>JASUAB010000019.1:970481-1352184 GCA_037013595.1 Dicorynia guianensis
TTTCTCAGATGATGTAGGCTACAAGTATTATTCAGCAACCTTGCAGACTACCTCATCAAATCTCCGATTCCAATTGAACGGCATACCTAAGCGAAGATATTGAGGCACAACCATGGATGTTGACAAAACATCTACCAAGAGAGAAAGAGAGGAGGGCGGAAAAGTGGGCAGGAAGAACAGTCAATCCCGGCGTACGTAAAGATGTGCTCATAGGATGCGCTTGCTGCGGTGCTTCCTGCTGTTGATTCTTTGAGCTGACGCTGCATACTTGGATCAAGGCGGTCATAGCCAGAGCTCGGCCACGGACCCAACTCGTTACCACGTGAAGGTGATCCAAGTCCCTCCCGAATCTAGAGGAGATTGTGCGATTGTTTTACTACTCAAGGAAACGGACTCCACACCTCCCAAAATCGAACTTGAACACGCAGTGCTTGTTGATGGGGGCTTGGACAAAACCAGTTACCAACTGCAATGTGCCTTGAGATACGTGGCAAAGTTATTGGGGCACACCGTCAATAGCACCACGCAGGATTACGGCTTCAAGTTCTCTGCCTGGATCATCACCCACTGGGATTCGGATCACTATGAGGGCTCACTCAATCTCCTCGAAAATGAAGAGCTGAAAGGGAACTTGGAGCTGATCAATGATCTCTTCGGCGAATCTGGGCTGGAAAAGCATTGGTTCACTGATGATGCACTCCTGTACTGTGGATACTGGGGTGAGTTTGAGCACAAGGTCAACACTCCAAGCGAAAGTGTAGAGAAGAGCTTGGAGGGTTTGGGGTGGAACGAAGTAAGTATCCAGTTTTGTAACCGTCCTCAAAGCATACGATTCACTAATCGATTACAGGACAATATCATAGCAGCGGACAAAGTTATTGGAATGGATATGTTTACCGGCAATCGCATATTCGACTACGAAGATTACCAGGAAAGCAATTCCGATCCATTCGAGCAGCTTGAGTCACTGAAGAATCATGAGAAACCCGTTTTTCTATGCTTGGGCAGTGGAGGCTATGTTATCAATAATGCAAAAACTCATTTCTCAGGGGGAATCGGCGAAAAGAAGAACCAATGCTCGATTTTCGGCTTGATATGCTGGCCACGACGAACCGGTAGATCGGCGTACTATTGCGCTGGCGATGGCAATATGGAGAGTGAAAAAATACTGCAGAAATACTTCAAGGACAAGGGGGTGTCGATCAATACTCTCAAAGCAACTCACCACGGAGCTCTGACCCAGTTCAACGAAGACTTGTTCAAAACAGTCAAGCCGAAAAACTACTTCGTCAGCAATGGGAGCATGTACGGGCATCCAAGTAAGACTATCGCGCTCCCACACTCTTGTCGGTCATGCTAAATCTGTGCAGCTGCGGGTCTGATTGTCAAGCTTGCTCGCCTTCGTCTTGACATCCAATTCACTCTCTGGGTCGGGCGTTATCTCTACTGGATCAAAAAAGCCAATGAGGACAAGGGATTGAAAGCTGTCGATTTGTCTAAGAAGGATTTTATGACGGAATGGAAGGATCTGGCAAGCGCCCTGGAACAAAAGGGGAAGAAATATCAATCGGGTAAAGATAAAGATGAGGATGAGGACGAGGACGAGGACGAGGAGAAGGAAGAGAAGAAGGACAAGCAAAAGAAAGGGAAAGAGGAAGAGGAGGAGGAAGAACAAGAGGAAGAGGAAGAGCAAGAGGAAAAGAAGAAGAATAAGGAAAAGAAAGGAAAAGAGGAAGAGGAAGAAGAAGAAGAGGAGGAGGAGGAGGAGGAGGAGGAGGAGGAGGAGGAGGAGAAGGAGGAGAAAGGAAAGCCACTGAGCTTCAGGCAAGTATTCAAAGAACTCAACAAACTCATGTCTAAATTCCAAGGAAGTCTCGATGAAGACTCAGACGACGACCAGTTTCATCAGCATTGCAGAGACTCTCTACAACATCCTCGCCAAAGACGCTCCTCCTCCCAGCACCGATGTTTACAATAAGCTTTACCGAGTCACACTGGATGCGCGAAAGCCGCAGAAAACAGCAGACGACTGTATCGTAGATTACAAATTACAGTCCGAGATCATGGAGGATGGCTCAGGAAGAAGCAAGGAAGACGATTTCGAATGGACGCACAAGTCGCACAGCAAGAGACGACCGTCGGACAAGCATGGAGACAACGAGTTCGTAGCGGATTTCGACGACGACGGGTCTTGAAAGGACATGTGAGGCTTGAGAGGTCTCAGTGGGCTGTTCCTTATGCACAACTGTCCCTTGATATCGAATTTCAGAATTAGCCAAATCTGTAGGATTTCCCGAGCAAGCAATATTCTCTGTGCAAGTGTTTTTCTTTTATTTGAAAAAGATAATCAAAGAGACAAGGTGGAGCCGCAGTTGCCGTCTGATTGATGGCGACAATCACACGCTCTAGATTTTAGATGCCGAAGAGAGTTTCGGAGGGATCCGCGCCGAGATCCAGCGCAGGCCAAGCCAAGTGTTTTGAAAGAGGGTCAACGGGCATTCCATCTTGATATGTCGGACTCGATTACTTTTTTCCCTTCGAGCGAGTACCGATTCGCGTGCCGCCCAGTTACGATCGACTGAACATGTACTTCGACGACGTCCCAAGTGCGGTAGACAGCTGAACAACAAGGACCAAGAAGGGTGCGTCGCCCGACGAGAACAACAGCCATACAAAAGCTTCCCGGAAGTGAGATTCGAGAATTCAACGGTTTATGCGGGTGACTACGGGTTTTTAGCACCAGACTAGATCAAAGCAGGATGTATCGTATTTGATGGCCGGTTTCTTATCGACTACCTTATTGAATGCGCGATATCTCCAACGGAAAGCCTGGAAGCGGATTGGCTGCTGGGTGACTCTAAATTTTTGTTGGCGTACCCTAATCTGGTAGCCAATCCGATTATCTCTCCGTGTTTGGGATCCCCCGGGTCATTGACAGCTTCCTTCTGCAACTACCTGCTTGGAAAACCGGACGGAAGGCCTTTGATTATGTTCCTGCATTTCAACCCAAGTATAGCCAAGACCACTTCCCCCAAGACCTCACATCGCCTCGACATATACAGAGCAGCAACACCATTCATCGGTTATTTTGGATCTGCGTAAGATTTCTTGGCCGCTCGCGCGCGCGCTATCAAGCGGTTGCTGCATTTTTGGTACATGGCCGTGTCGCTGGTCTTCTGAGTATCCCGCCTCTGTTTGCTGCCTTCTTATTTGCAGGGTGTGGGTAGGCGCATATCGAATTTCGCTCAGCGCGTCGTTTTCAGCTCGAGAATGTCTCTTCTAGAGTCGTATACTCCTTCCTCGTTCACCTCAAGTCGAACGGCCCGCCGGAGGATCTACACAGCGCTCGGCGCCCTGGTTGCGATCGTCTTCCTATACTCTATTTTCCACAGTCGCGGCACAAAAATCCGCATTCGAAGGGTGCCAAGCGGCTATCACATCGACTGGAGCGATGCTGAGCACAGAAGTTCGTTGTTGGGGACGGAAGAGATCAATCTCGGGGGTGTGGGAAAAGCCAGCGACTTTGTCAAGCTCCAGTCCGAATACGAGGATCCCAGTGCAGTAGGGAGCAGCAAATACTCCGCAACAATCGTACTGGGCCGGAGAGATGAGGACGTAGAGCGTGTGAAATGGGTCTTCGATGACCTGAACAATATCAAGAGCAAGGTCGTATACATCGTCGACCAGAGCGAGACGGATCAGCCGCATTTGAAAAGAAATCACGGTCGTGAGGCCATGGTCTATCTTCTGTACATCATCGACAATTACGACAACCTCAACGACATTACCTTTTTCTGGCATTCTGACAAGAAGGTCTGGCACAACAATATCCTGTTGGGCGAGAGTTCCGTGGATACCATCAATCGCATGAACCGCGAGTATATCATGAAGCAGGGCTACGTTTCTTCGTAAGTGTGTCGAAAATCGCTGATTTCGCGGTGGCTTACTTAACACCATCTATTTTGGTAGTCGCTGCGACCACTGGCCAGGCTGTCCGTCGTGGATTAAGTTCAACCCTTCCAAAGCGGAGCATGACCTGGACGAGCATCGGTTGGCCGACATGTTCAATTCGGGTACCTTCACAAGACTGTTCCCGGAAGAGGCCGACTACCCGCGATACTACGCTGAAACTTGCTGTTCACAATTCGCCGTCTCCCGCGACACGATCCGGTCCGTGCCCAAAGCCGAGTACGAGCGAATCAGGGATTGGATCGATGAGTGGTTCAGCGATCAATACACGGGCCGAGCGTTGGAGATGATGTGGCAATACATCTTCCTGCGTAAGGGCGAGCATTGCCCCAGCATGCAGGACTGTTATTGCCGGACGTACGGGTTGTGCATTGAAGATCCAAAAGAGCTCAGGATGCTGGAGCGGTGGAATGAGCTGCGTACCCGTGCGGAAGAGTACCAGTTTCAGGTGATCGGTCGCGAGAATTTACTCAAGGAGAACACGATAAAGGAGAAGGGCAAAGTCGCAGATGCGGAAATCGACAAGGTCGTGGAAAAGGACTGGGAATGGGCCAGGCTGCGAGAAGAAGAGAAGGAGCTCAAGAAGAAAGCGAGAGAATACAAACAGATGATCACGAAACACTGGAATCTCCCCGAAAGCGAGGTTGACTGGTGATCCTGTGGACGGCCACAACGACTGAGAAGATTCCATGTTTACGAATGCGTTAGGATGAGGAATTGGGTAGGTCCTTCAAAGCAGGTTTGGATTCACCGAACCTGCTCGATTGTGAATGAATATACAACCCAGGGCGGACGGAGACAGGTGGCGCTTATTTGAATGAGGCACAGACACACGGCGCAAAATGGATTGTGTAACACGACCTGCGACCTCAGGTGACCTTTGGGCTGTGACCATGCGGGTCGTACAGAAGCAAGCCCGAGATGTATTATATTGCTAAAGCACTTGTTGAAACAAAACGCCCATGTGCATAGCATCAGCCGCAAGCGAGGCCCATGGCTGGCTTGAGATTCCTGCTTCTGAAATTGATCTTGACGCTGGCTCACATGTCTGATTGCGGCCTCGTGGATGTGATCAAGACGGACGGCGAGAGATCTCTGTAGGGTCTGCTGTTGAGGCGCGACGATTCGCTATGGCCCCATCTGGGCGTGCGTTTGGCTCGAGGCGTGCGGAACATCGATCCGCCGCGCCGAGGCCCGCCAGCGCTGCGTCAGTAATCTGCCGCGGGCGGGCCTAGAGAGGTCTCGCGCCTGCCGGGTTTTGACGGAGCTGCAGTCCGCTGCCAATGATCATTGAATAGTCGGCGCGGTGGACTTGATTCATCTGCTCTACAGGTGGCCTTCGCTTTTCATATTTGGAGGACCGTGGGTTATTGTCGTCTTCGCGGTCCAGCTACCACCATCTGCTTTCGTCTGATCCGTGTTTGGCTACGGAGGCGTCTCGACAGCGGACGGAAAACGCAAACGACGATACTGAAAGGTCAAGCAGCTTCCACTATGGATGCCGCTTCGCTTTTCGATGTCAAGGGCAAGGTCGTTCTGGTAAGTCTGATATGCATGACTTGTCCCAGCCCGATGGGGCGCCTCCGAGACGGGGACGAAAGACAGAGAGCTAATACAACAACCAAACCTCAGGTTACCGGTGGCGCCAAGGGGATCGGCCGTATGATTTCAGAAGGCTTCGTCCGCAACGGCGCAAAAGTGTACATCTCGTCGAGAGACGGCAAGGCGTGCGACCAAGCATGCAACGAGTTGAACGCTCTCGGTGCGGGGTCTGCGCATGCGATCGCGGCCAACTTCTATGATCAAAAGGAATGCCTGAGACTGGCCAAGGAGCTCGCGAGTAGAGAGAAGAGTGAGTGCTGGCACTGTGGACGCCGTCCAACGCAAGGCCACTGCCTACGGGGTTCTAACAATCCTATGAAAAGAGCTCCACGTGCTCGTCAACAACAGCGGCAGCAACTGGGGCGCTCCGTACGACGAGTATCCCGAGAGCGCCTGGGACCGCGTCTTGACCCTCAACCTGAAGCGCGTCTTCACCATCACCCAGGCCCTCACCCCCCAGCTCGAGGCCGCCGCGGCCGAGGGCGACCCCGCGCGTGTGATCCACATCGGCAGCATCGACGGCCTGCGCGTCCCGACGCTCGAGACGTTCGCCTACAGCGCCTCCAAGGCGGGGCTGCACCACCTCAGCCGCGTGATGGCCAGCCACCTGGGCCAGCGCAACATCACGTAAGTCAAACGAAAACAGAGAAATGGGGCAAACACGATGGCTGACTGCAGCGGCCGCTCAGCTCCAACGTCATCGCCTGCGGGCCCTTCCAGTCCAAGATGATGAAGGCCACCCTCGAGCGCTTCAAGGAGGCCATCGTCGCCGGCATCCCGCTCGGCAGGATCGGCTCGCCCCAGGACGTGGCCGGCACCTGCATCTTCCTCAGCAGCCGGGCGGGCGCGTTTGTGAACGGGGCGACCATCACGCTGGACGGCGGGTCGATGCTGGCGGGGTCGAAGATATAGCGTACACGAGGGTCACGCAAACACGCGGAGTTGGTCGAGTTTTGAGTGCACTCAATGGGCCGCTGCGGGCAGCAAGCATGCCCCAGCCTTTCGAAGCGATTCTTCGTGGGAGATAGTGGCGCTCTCATATAGGAGAGCGAGCGCGAAGAGGAATGCACGGGCGAAAGGCCAAGATCAATCAATTCGTTCTATGCTCCACAGATCTCCGTCGGTGAACTCGCTTGCGTAGGCCTCCGGAGCCCAAGTTGCCGTCCCTCTCCAAAAACACGACACAGCGTGCGTCGACGTTAACCCTAACCAAGACCGAGGCTCAAAACTTCTCCTGCGCCGGCCGAAGGTCCACTGTGTGCAATGTCTGTCAGAATCTGCCGCTCTCGTCTCGGCCCGGCCGCACTCACGCTCGTGCACCCACAGCGTCGGCTCCTGCCGCGACAGCCACAGGTACGTGTGCCCGACCGCCTCGGCCGCCATGCGCCTGCCCGTGCGCGTCTCGTCCGAGTCCTCGTCGCGGATGCCGCCGTTGGCGATCGTGTGGACGCAGTGGACGCCCTTAGCCGAGTGCTCCTTGGCGAGCGCCTGCGCGACCATGCGCACGGCCGAGCGGCCCGCGCCATACGCCGAGTACTCGGAGTTGGTGCGCAGCGCGCCCAGCGTGCCCGTGAAGATGATCGTGCCCTTCTTTGCACCGTTGGTCTCGGACAGCAGCGTCTCGCCGCCGTGATGCTCGTAGATCATGCGCAGCGCCTCCTGGGCGAAGGCGAAGGCGCCGGTGGTGTATGTCTGGAGGCTCTCGCCGAACTCTTCAGGGGTCTCGGCCAAGAAGGGCTTCTTGCTGCTGTGTTTGACGTGCCATATCGCTACCTTGAGTTTGAGGTTCGCAAAGTCGGGGTGTTTTGCGATCTCCTGGAACGCCTTCTTGAGGTTCTCGGGCTTGCTGTCCGTGGGGAACGGCTGCAGGATGCTGCCCTGGGGCAGCTGCTTGAGGAGGCTGTCTCGGAGGTTCGTGAGATTGGTTGGATTCCGAGCGAGTAGGGCTACGGCCATGTTGCCATGGTTTGGGTGTGCGAGGATCCGAGCTACGCCGGCGCCCTGTTATGCAATGGACATGTTTGGGTCAATACGGGCCCCCAGCTGGAATGTGTTCTGGAGGGTTTGCTATCGTACGGAAGTTGGGCCGGCACCTATGAGTATTGCTAGTCCGGATGGTGGCATGACGTCCGGCAACGTGGTCTGGTCAGTTGAGAAGCGCAACACCGTCAAGATTGCAAGGTACAGCTCTGCTTCTGCAGGTCGAACGTAGCAGTCTTTCTAGCTTCGTATCAGGTCGCTCGCGATCGGAGGAGTCTCGAGGGCCGCCCAGCCTTTGCCGACTCAAGTGCATTCGACAGAATCGATGTGATCATAGAATCACGTCGTCAGGAAACGTGTAACTTCTCTGGAACGCATAGTTCTATCCTCTTAGCCGAAGTCAACATCCGGTATGACCTCATCTTGTCTGCCACAGAAAAGACCCCACATTGACTGGGCGATATCCGGTATTGAATTGCATTAATCATGATGGCGATGATGATGATGATGATGCTTGAAGAGTTCGACTTGTGGAAATCTCTCAGAGCCTGATAAAGGATACAAAAGTTGATAAAATTCCAGATGTTACGTTGACCTGATGTGTGGTCGTACCGAACTAGCCCTATGAAACCCGACGAATGCCTTCCGGGGCTGGAAAAATTCACTACCGCTGGATTGGCTTTGCGAGGCTGGACCTACAGCCAGCAAAGTCACCGCTAGCCTGTATAAAATTGATCTGGTGGAGGTACGTGAGAAATCATTGTCGTTGTGTGATTGAAAGGCGAACAAGATACCCACGGGGAGGCGTAGTCACACGCCTCAATCATCAGCCTAACCAAACGAAGGACAACTTCTGATTTTTTTTTTCCAAAATCAATCCACATCAAACTTTTATTTTTGAGCATCTCTTCATCAAAATATGTTATTCCAGGCTACACCCTCGCAAATACCGCCTTTTCAGTTTATACCGATGAAGTCCGAAGGATTGAAAAACCTCGACATGGAGAATACCCCTTGGGTGTCGTGATCCAGGAGGTAGGGCTGCGTGCCCAGCAGACTGGCCCCATTGTAATCGACCCAGGCGACAATTCTGCGGAGGAAACCGTTCAAAGATACCAGAACATCTTCCCCGTTCGTTTCGCTATTTGCAACACTGATGTCGTCTGCGCTCTCAGCGAGATTCGTATTGCTGCTTCTGCTGCTGCTGCTGCTGTCACCACTTCCACCCATCATGGCCCTGCGCCTCATACTGAGAAGCTCCTTCAAACCGATCATGTGGGTGTGGAACGATCGCGGATCGCCAAACATGACTTCAAAGCTGGCAAGCTTTGTCACTGCTCCGACAAGAATTTCACTGGGCGTTTGAGGGCTGTTTAACTGGGAGGCTGGCAACGCATGTGAGCATTCTGCAATCTGCGCCTGGATCTTGTTGACGGCTATCTGCTTCATCTCGAGCAGCTCATGCCTCATGTGAGAGAGCTGTGCGTCATCGAGCCTCTCGGCTTCCATGTTGAGGTAGTGGGATCCAGCGATGAGAATCACTACGGATAGTAGCGCGTCATCAGTGACGACGATTGGTAACCAGATGCTGCGAAGTAGCCCGGGTGTACCGCAGTCGAGCTCGGGCACATCTACGGCAAAGTGCTGCAAGTCTGCACACGCGTGCGCGTGGTTAACAATCAGCACATGGGTTAAGCGAACGCATGTTATTGGACAATTGAAGACTGACAGTGTTGTAACAAGTGCACCGATATGCTCTTGGTAAGGAGCGGGTGTTGGGCCAGCCAGGGGTCCTGCGGGCCGATAATCAATTGCGGCGTGGACCATCTCGTCTGGTCCGACAGATCCTCTGAGAGGGAACCCACTGGGTCCGCTGCACAAGCCACGCGTTCTTCAGACCAGTATGATGACCCTTCGTTGGAGATGATTGGGCCGCTTGCTAAGACTTCGGGCCCGGCTATTGCGCTACCACCAAAAACGTCAAATCCTGAACCGGTTCTCTGAGACAGCTGCTGGGACAAAGCAACGATATGATGTATTCCATCTAGGTTCTTATTCGAGGGTTGGTCCGTCGCGCGAAGCTCGACTGCGAACTTCTCATT
The DNA here is from genome assembly GCA_037013595.1 of Dicorynia guianensis. NCBI lineage: Eukaryota > Viridiplantae > Streptophyta > Magnoliopsida > Fabales > Fabaceae > Dicorynia > Dicorynia guianensis. The sequence goes on from JASUAB010000019.1 coordinate 980,135, forward strand.
AGGTTTGATCAACGGTTGTGCATTCGACTGGCTGTAGAACCTTGCTGCTTGTGAACGGATCAATCTTCTATCATTTTTGTTAAGCGGTTTACCGGAGTTGACGAATGTAAAGCTATTCATGTTTGACGGATGTCAGCTCAAAGTTTCTCTATCGGACTAAGCGTTCCCAGAAGGGTTGTTGCTTTAGAGTGCTTGTGCAATGGAAGGAGTCGGTTGCTGACCCCGGAAGACTGTCCGGCAGCTAGAAGGCCGACCACAACATTGCAATTTTCACCGAGATTGAAGATTTGTGATTTTGCTAAACATGGGTGCGATACAGGCATCTCCGTCATAACGATAGGTTTCTGCATCGAGTTTCCAAAAACGAGCAAAGCTAACGCACGACTTGCATTAGCTTGCGGGGCAGTCTGATTGTGACACATGATGGGCTGAACACATAGTGAATATCGTAATCACCGTCCACACAGATTCAATTGGCGTCTGGAGAGTCAGCAGATCGTCAGGAGGCACGAATGACGATATGCAGCGACTCGAGCCTCTCGATTAATTCAAAAGGCGCCGACGTGGTCAATATGTCGGAGACATGTTTGAAGCTGCAGGAGGCGATAGCTGGTCAAACCAAAGCCGACGGAATTCTCTACTGTGATTCTGAAAATGTCTCGGTCGCTCGAAGGCAAGGTCGCCCTCATCACAGGAGGGGCAAAAAATCTGGGAGCAGAGATCGCTCACGAGCTGGCACCTTTGGGCGTGCAACTGGCTATACATTACAACTCAGCATCGACGCACCCCGAAGCAGTAAAACTTGCCGAGGCCCTGTCGCCTTCAACCGTGGTGAAAACATACCAGGGCGACCTGACGACTGCCAAGTCGGTCAGTTCTCTTTTTGATCAGGTCTCCAAGGACTTCAATGGCAAGCTGGACTATGTCATCAACACTGTTGGTATGGTGCTTAAGAAGCCATTGACTGAGATCTCAGAAGAAGAGTACGACAAGATGTTTGCGGTCAACTCTAAAGCTGCTTTCTTCATCCTGCAAGCAGGCGCAAAGCATGTCAACGACGGCGGACACTTGATCACCATCGTCACGAGTCTGCTGGCAGCATACACGGGCTTCTACACTAGCTACGCCGGAAGCAAAGCTCCCGTCGAACATTTCACAAGAGGCTTAAGCAAGGAGCTAATGTCCAGACAGATCTCCGTTAATGCTATCGCACCAGGGGTGAGTCTGACTGTGTAATACGTTTTGTTTCAGGCCTTTGGAAACTAATTACAATCTGTTCCTGCAAAGCCGATGGACACGCCCTTCTTCTACCCACAAGAGGGCGCTGATGCGGTCGCATTCCACAAAAGCAGTGCTAAGGGAGGACGCCTGACGGATATCAAAGACATCGCGCCCATCGTCAAGTTTTTGATTACTGAGGGAGGATGGTTCAACGGGCAGACGCTCTTTGCAAACGGTGGATACACCACACGCTAGTACGCTTATCCAACACCAGTCATCTTTCCTCAGAGCTTCAAGGCCGTAATTAAGTCATGAAACGCATCCCAAACTTTGCTTGACTCGATCAAACGGCAATGCTGCAGTGTTTGTTGTGTTTTATTCTGTGAGCGGTTTGTATGCAGGACCCCATTAACAAGACCCGCTGGCTCTGTTTCATGGCAACGCGCATAATGCCTCAGGCAGGCCTTGCGCTGTGATAGCGGGCTGGGTTAGCCCTCCTTTGGGAAGTGCCTAGCGGCATGTGCAGCTCTTTGCTCGTTCGGGACACATGGCTGCATCGTCGTCAAATGTTCAAAGCTTCAGATCCAAGAGATCTTGGGCTACGAGATGTTGGCCTATGTTGAACGCCTGCGGTAGACATCTATGAAGCTCCGACCTCGACCGCCGGAATTCCGCTTGCAGATGTCTAAAGCAGAAAAAGGGCAAATCTCAAGCCATTGAGAACGGTACAGTTGAAATAGACTCAAGGCTATGGGACTTCATCGAGGCAAATAATCCGGGCTGTCAAAATTTCGCTGTAGCTGTCAGATATCTAAAACCATAAGAATTCGCCGGTCCATGTCAATGCCTTGTGATCTCTCATGCTCAAATAGCGCTTGGTGTTTTGATCCGAGACTGGTACAGTCAGTCTCCCGAAAGCCTCTACGAGCATACATTGGCGCATTCCAAGGCACATTGCGTTCTGTGATCAGCGATACCTTGACTATGGCGTTGTCTTTACAGTGGCTGGTGGCGACATGAATGAGCTGGCTACCGATTCCTACGCCTTGTACATCTTGATGCACAGACAGCTCGTGGATAAAGAGGCATGTGTCTAATTCCTCAGCGGCCAGGAAAGCGACCAGTCGTTGATCGCTTTCATCAACAGCGACCCAGAGAGTCCCAGATTCGCACAATGCCTGTTGCATCTGCGCATCAAGGGATGGTCCTGCGTCTGCGAAATAAGCGACCTCAGGTATGGTTCGGAACAGTGCAGCTGCGGAAGCTTCTACAGCCGGTAGGTATGGCAAATCCTTGGGTACGGCCGGGCGGACCTGGATATTGATTTTCTTGGCTGGCATGATTTTGGTGATTCAATCACAGCGCCATGGTGAGTCCTATAGAAATCTCGTGATGTAGCGATGTACGAGGCGGGCTGGTACAGCTCCGTCGTATGAATAAAATGAAAACTTTCAGGACATCAGGTTCGCGATTCTAAAGTGCCAATATAACTATTCGGCTACGTATTTGCTGATCAATAGCACGCTTCAGATTAACTGTCCTTGACTCGCTTGCTGGTCGCCTTTATCATTCACACTGATCCGTTTTCGAAACTTACAGCCTCCATAATCCGTGTGAGTTTCACCCCAGCATGCAATAAACAGCCCTAAAAATTCTTCCGAAGCGACAACGTAAAATGGATCACGCATAGCTGGAAAAACAAGACATGCTCAGCATCACGGTCACAGCGGCACTTTACGTACAGATCCAGTCTGCTTCGCTCATTAGTGGTGAAGGAGACACCATACTTGTTGCTTATCAAACGAAGAAGGAAAGAAGCAATTATACAGCAGAGGAGCACCCTAGCTATTACAAGCATGAAGTTTCCATCGAACAGCAACATCAAATGAATCAATACATCTCGACCGTGTAACTGTATCGGTAGATAAAGTGGTGCATCTGTTGAGCTGAGAAACCATCGCCATGTGTTGGCATAGAGCAATGATTGAGCAGCATTCAAGACAATAAGGATAGCCGTCACAGGTCTTACTGACGCCTATAGACAATTTTGTGGCCTCTGGAGCCGGAGAAAACCCAAGAGAAGGAGGATAACCACCATTAGCTGTGACGTCAATGCCCCTCGTCCCGCCATCCGTATCCGACTCCTACGAAAGCCATGAACCTCTCTCCATGTTGTTCGACTCATGACAGCGATTGCAAGTGCTAAGGTACCTTTTGTGATCAATATATACAGATCAACATACGACGCACCATCTCGGGACACTGTAGAGATACGGACGAAATCGGTCTCATTAGGTTTCCACCAGCCGTAGGCCGCGTTTCCAATACAATTGCAGGTTCCACGTCATTCAATCTCCGACTTTCGCTTCAGAACAGCTTCTTGTGTTACGACCTTGTTGTGGACTGAATAGAGGCGGCCCTACGATCAGACATCTTCGAAGTTTTAAAATGGCGAAGATCAAGACGGACATACCCCTTTTGAAGCTCAACGACGGGAAGAGCATGCCGATGGTTTGGACAGCCGCATGCGTGCAGCTTCTCTATTGCTTCTAACGCGAGATTGCAGTTGGCTTACGGCGTTGGCACTGCTTGGTTCAAATCGGGTGATCGCTCGAAAATTGACGAGACATTGGTTGATACCATCAAAATGGCGATTGACATGGGGTACACCCATTTGGATACTGCTGAAAGTGAGTTCTAATCATCCTCGAACTGGTGTCTGGCATGCACATATCTCAGGTTCTCCTTTTTGCAGTGTACGGGACTGAGGCTGAAGTCGGTCATGGAATCAAGAAAAGCAAGATCGATAGATCAAAGCTCTTCGTCACTGGCAAAGTCTGGCAGACGAGCCATGACGTTCCAGGTGCAATTAAGAAAACTTTACAAGAGCTAGATACGGATTACGTCGACCTGTGAGTGCGAGTACGCACACTCCAATATTCGTCCTAACAAATTCATCCTCCTAGATATTTGCTTCATTCCCCATTCAAGTTTGACACGGAGGAAAAGCTACAGAAAGCTTGGCAGGACATGGAGCAAGCCCAGAGTGAAGGCTTGACGAAATCGATCGGCGTCTCAAACTTCCTGCCCGAGCACCTCAATACCATATTGAAAACTGCGAAAACACCACCAACAGTCAACCAGATCGAGTTTCATGGCTACCTGCAGCGCCCCATCCTTATTGATTATCACAAGAAACACAATATCGCAACCATGGCGTATGCACCTCTCTCATCAATCACCCGCGCAGCACCCGGTCCGCTTGATGAGACGCTTGAGCAGATCTCTCGTAAGTACGCGGTCCACCCGTCGGAGATTTTGCTGCGATGGTGCATTGATCAAGACATCTGCCCTGTCACGACGAGCTCGAAAGAGCAACGGATGAGCGATTACTTGCGGAGCTGCACCTTCAAACTGACACCGAAGGAGATTGCAACTATTGCTGAAATTGGGAGTCAGAAGAAGTACCGTGGGTTCACGTGGTCTGACAATTTCAAAGAAGATGACCCGTAGTAGGTGGGTCAGTTGGCCGACCTGGACGCGTTTTGTCGCGTGTCCATGGACCGCGTAACTTTGCCAAAAATAGGCAGGATGAGGGGCAAGATGTCGGTGAATATTTAATCCGAGTTTCCCGACTTCTGTCGGGTCACGTATCAACCGGTCTTATCACTTGTTCCATCTCATCAACACTCATTTGTATCTCTGCGAGTGCCGTGCAATGCGATTCGCGTCTGATTTCATTTTTCTTTAAAGCATGGTGATTGTCCTCAATCTGGACGAAGATGACAGTGTGCATCTTGATCCAGACGCGCCATCCGGCGTGGCAACCACGCGGGGCGGGGTAGAGAGAGACTTCGCTTCCGTAGATCCAGACGACTTTGCTGTAGAATCCGACGCCAATGCTTTTGCTGTAGCCTTGGGCTGCTATCCGTAAGCATATATCTTCCTCATACCGGAGATGGAGCTTGTGAGGACGTGCTGGGCTACCATACACCTTTCTCACACTCCACCTTTCCGAACCTCTAGGATCGCTTTGCAGATTGCGCGGCATCTTGATTTGAACAGCCTCGACGATCTGTCCATCACTTGCCGTCAATTCAGACAAAACCTTTTGCAATTTCGCTCGCAACTGATCAAACAAACGCTGCGATGTACCAATGATCATGAGGCATGCTCAAGCCAGCTCTCAGCCAGGCCTTTGAAGCTGAGGGGCAATGGGCCAACCTTAACATCTGGTCGCGTTAGCCGCTGCGCTCGCGATATGGTTGGCGCTTGCCGGCGATGTGACGATGTTGTCTGTCGAGTACGCTGATAAGAATTCCGCCCATCGATTTGAAGACAAGTCGTTCAAACGTGCTTTCTGTCATGATACTCATACAATCACCAGAATTGCACAGTCAAACCTCCTCCGACATCCGCCCTGAAGGGTCGGCACCGTCGATTATGCAGGCTTTGCATGAAAGCACCCCTCCGCTGTCACTTGAACCCCTCATCCGAATCCGAGCCCGGTTTTCCATCATCACTCCCTATACCGTGCGAACAGGTGACCGGAGTCAGCGTGGAAGCATTTACGCACGGCGCTTTCAAGCGAGGTCCATGCTCTTGTGAGGAGCAGGTCTACGTATGCATTTCGTGTGGCAACGCCGTCAGGTCCGCCGATGTCACGTACATGCGCGCCTGGACCTGGCGCACGCGATACTCTACCTACCTTGGCGGCTTAGGCACGGGGATCGGCGAAGGCAACGAAGGGGTCGAATGTGGCAAAGGCGATCAGTGCCTGGCGGCAAAGGAGGTTGAGAAGGAGATCGACTGCGATGCCGACGAGCTCGCCGAGATGCGCCGTGAGATGGAGAAGATCGAGAGCCAGGGCAGGCACTGGGACGGGTCCAGCTACATGGCGCAGGAGATCGAAGGCATCGGCGGCATCGTCAAGAAGAAGGTCAAGAAGCGCGTCAAGGTGGGCGCGGTCGTCAAGGAGTACGAGGAGGAGCGCGACCACGGCCGCTACCTGGAGCGCGAGCAGCGCGGCCTCAACCGCAGCTGGTGCAGCTGGTGCGCGCGCGTGATCCCTGGCCAGAAGGACATGGGCCCGCAGCCGAACGAGCTGCGGAACGTGCTGACGGGCGGCAGCAGCTCCAGCAGCATCGACAGCCACCCGTAGGCGGCCCTTGGGCTACGCCCTGGGCAAGAGCATACTCGAACGCCCAAAGTTCCATGTAGAGCGGTTTCTCGGATCTCTATTGATAATCCAAAGCGTTCGCTCAACCGAGCCCGTCAAGTCGGGCGCAAGCCAACAGAGTCCGTCAAAGCAAAAGTGTCATTATTCTTACATACGTTGAACGTTGTCTTGTGCATGCCAAATCGTCACGCGCAAGTCACACCCTCGTTGGTGCTTGCTGGTGGTCGGGCCGCCACCGCACCACGCTAGATAGCCATATCGCGGTGCCGGAGCGCTCCGCCAACTACCTCTGAGCTCGTTTCTCGTGATCCAGGGTTCTGCCGTCGATCACATCCACGCTCCGTCCTTCAGCTTCGCGTTCCTTCGGACGAGACTGTGTGATTCGCAGCAACGACCGACTGGTGGAGCAGCTGTTGCTCGAACCCGCTGGCTGCCTACTTCTTGCTGGTCATCGTTCCGCGCGCCTTGATCGTCGCTTCGTACAAGATGTCCTTGAAAGCGAACAAGAATGCCGTCGTGATCATGCTCTGCGTCACCTTGGGGCCGATGCCTGTTGGAAATCAATCAGCAAATCGTCTAATGGTATGCGTTTGGCGACAATGCCCACCTCCGTAGAGGCCCGCCCAGCCTTCCTCCCGACGGATGCGCTCAAAGCTTGCGAACATGTTCTCCTTGGGTCCGTCCTTGCCAGCAACGTGGGCACGGCTCTTGACTGTGAGGTATGGGTAGGTGAGGGAAGTCGCGACAAGCTTGCCGATAGCGCCGAGGTAGAAGCTGTCGGTTGGGCCGACCTTGCGGCGCTTTTCGAGCAAGTTCTTGAGCTGCTCGAAGATTGTGTATTGAAGGATGGGGTTGGCCACGAGCACGAGTGCCGGCATTACTCCCGCAAACAGAGATGACAAACCCTCCTCTTTGATCATCTTCAAGGTTGTACCCAGCGTTGACGGTTTTGACGCAGCGACCCCACCTTTCTCAAGATCGCCTTGCTCACGCTGTCTGGCGGTCATGCGTGTATTGACAACCCAGATTGGGTTGGTGATCAGCACAGTCGCGGAGCCAGCCAAAGCCCCGGCCATCATCGACTCGAGCGTCGTGAGGTTGCTGCTCGCGCGGCCAGCTGCACGTGCGCTTTTCTCGAACGCGCTGCGGGTCCATTCATACCAATAGTAGTAAACGAAATTGGTGACGCTGATTCCGAAAAGCGCCGAGTCTAAGCCACTGAACAGTCCAGACAGTCCCTCACGATCGATAATGTGTCGGACCGCTTGCATCAATGTCGTGGAAGCGCGATTGCTCTCGACCTGAGCACGGGTGGATAGCGTGATCAGAGGGTATGTGAGGGCCATCGCCAGCAGGCCCCCTCCCGCGCCAGAGATGGCATGAGCGATGTTGTCGGATTGCTAGATGAGCGATTTCGATTGATTAGCTGCGCAAAATCTCGTGTCGGTCGCCAGGAGGGTCAATGGCTCACCTGGGCAGCAGTGCTATCGCTGACATCGTTCTGATGCGCACTCTGAATCGTCTCGAGCTTCTGATTCGCTTCTTTCAGAGAGTCCGACATCGTAATCGATTCTCGTGTTCACGCTTGGATACAGCTTGCGAATTGACGCTTAGAAGGAGATCATCCAAGTCCCACTGCCGAAGAAGTAGGAGGGATGCTACCAACATCCAAAGCGGCGGCCCATTGACGTCGATGCCGCGGGTCAACGACCTCGGTATACATAACCGGTCCGGGTAATTCTGCTGTCAAACATGTGATGACGAAATGGGCGACATGAAAGAATGCGGGACGCGTATGCGACTTTGCCGTTGTCTTGATCCCATTGAGACCTGCCCGCGTCACACTTCCACGTACTTGAGGATCGTGTAGAACTGCGTCAAACGCTGGCCAAGTTTGTCCGTTGTCATTATTTCCCTTGGAAATGCCCAAAGTCGTATGAAGTCCTGCGTATACGGAGTATCCAATCGATCGCATTGCTAGTGATTTCTGCACAATGCTGAAAGCGCAGCAGCCACGCAAGTCGTTCCTGTCGCACAACCTTACTTTCGGATCCCAGCCTGGAGTATAACTGACTGTAGAATGCAAGCCATTGAGCTTACCTCTTCAGGTCACAGGCGTCCCTTGCTCGATGCCAGCAACCGGTCTCATTGCACTTGCCTCGTGTTTCTCTTAACATCTTTGCCATTGCGTTGCGCTTGAATCCGAAGTCTTACTTCTCAATGAAGGTACCTTACGCTGACCTCAACCATTTTCAAATTCTCATTCATCTTAAGAGCATTCTTAAAAGATGGGATCGACAGGCCACTTTGTCCAGCGAAATGATACTCACCAAAATGGAATCCAGCGCATCAGCGATGCTGACGCGCCAGAAGGTCGGCCAGCTAAGAGAAAGCGCAGCAGGTCTGAAGATGTTCAATGGAAGTCAACAAGCCTCCAAAATGAGCCATTGAGTAAGAGGCGCAACACTACGGGATCTTACAGCCGACGCGTACAAGAACGTCTGCCAAATTTGACTATCTCACCGGCCCGACGCACATCCTCAGAAGCAATGGAAGTGTACGCAAGTGACTTTAACATGTTCCCATGTGATACGGCTGTTCTTGAGATGCCAGTGCGAGCAGTCAGCCACCTCGGCAGAAAACTTTCCAATGAAAGACACAGAGATGACTCCAATGTGCCGGTGAAGGAAACGAGTTCACCACGAAAAGAGGTTATTACACTCAATGTGGATGATTGTAAAGTAAGCACAATCCGAATTAAATATGCCATGATTTCTCTTTCTAAAATAATTCAAGAGGCCTGAAGTGAGAGCCACTAATGCCGACGACCACCTATTGAAATACCTCCCGAGCAAGACTGTTCCGCGCCACATGTCTGTCGAAGTCGAACCAAGTTCAAGCGATGGCTCCTTGCGAACCACGGGAAGTGGTCCACATCCTGTAGGATATGGAAATCCTCCGCCTCAATTACGCGGAAGACGTTCTACCTTCCCAAAAGATCCTTCTGTTCCTGCATTCGAGCTGCCGTTTAGACCCCAACTTCCTCGGAAAGCAGCAGTCAACCCCGTGGCCAAAGCCCCTCCAGAGCTTGAGCGTGAGACACTCCATGCCGGACTTCGCGCGCCAGTCATTCACGACGACAGGACTTGTTCTCATTCGGGCTCGACGAGTGTAACTGAACGGAAAAACAACCGTACATCCGAGAAGCAGTACGGCAGTACCGACAATGTATTCGAATCATATGATTCCCCTCCAGCTCTTGGATCTTTACACTACGTTTACGGCCGCGATAGCTTTCATGACGATGCTTATGCCAGGGTGTCTATGGATGAAGAACCTCACCTGGGGAATATTGATGTCCGACGTCTAATGTTCAATCTCCTTGGGGATCTCTATCACGTACTATGCTATTATGGACCAGCGTGCGACCCAGGAACATTCGTACTCCCGGAGAATTGCGTCGTTACTTTGGACGATGGACGTAAAATCATGCATAAGTATCATGGGCTCTTCGAATATTTCTTTGGGCAGTATATGCAGATGTAGCTCTATTGCATCACTTCAGGTGTGCATCATCCTGTTTTGTAGCATAATGCCAATTGCTTCTACTCCCCTTGAGTTTCGCATACGGCCTTAAAGGTATCTCAGATGATCGATTTGCAAATTGCCTGTTGCCGGGCTCTGATTTGCTGATTAGCTATGGCTTCAGGAACATCCTCAGAGGTACAGTACACCTGTGTGAGATCGTCTGAATCTATCTCATGAAAACTGTACATCTTCACGTTATTGTTCAGTCTTTGTAGCAAATTCCCGCACTCGATCGATCCCAATTTGAACCGGAGACCTGGATGAAGTTGCAGGGCATCAGTCCCGAACCCAATCCGCTGCTACATTAGGATATAGTGACGGGTTCCGCATTAATACCTAATAAGCATCGTGCACTTTAGCTTCTCAGCAGGATTGGCCTGACTGGCCTCCAAAATGGACGTCTTGAGGCCGACTCCTTCGCGGAGTTCCGGGTTGCTACTCCACCAGAACACGCCGCGAACCACCTACCCAGTACCCCATGGTCTGTCAACTTCCGTCAAGTTCCGACACGTAGCCCACTTCTTTCGCACGGCGTCGGGTCGTGCGGTCGTCTCAGGAGCCCTCAGGCACAGAGATGAAAAGGAATCCGCCAGCTTTGATATCCCTGGGAGCCCTAGACTCGCAGCCTGGGCACATCTTGAATCGTCTAACGTAGTACGGCTGGCCGCGGAAGTCGAACAAGGTCTTGCTCCAATCGTGCGGCCCAGTCCGGTCGATCTGTTGCCTCACGTCTTCCCAAGGGCTCAGTGCGGTGTTGTATTCACGCCCATCTGCAGCATCGCCATCGAAGCGATCATTCCTTGCAAGTTGCACCACTTGCTGGACCTCGAGCGGGTCGATGGCCATGCCGGTATTCTGATCCGATTCGTCGCTGTCGTTGTTATCAATGCCGGATTCGCCGCCAGATGTGACGGCATCACTGTCTGCACTGTCTTCAAAGTCTTCATCCTCGTCCTCATCCTCGTCCTCGCCGTTTGTGTCCCCCGCATCATCATTATCGTCTTCCTTGTCACTGTTTTCTTCATCAGCTCTGCCGCTGTTCCTGTCCTCGCCCTCACTGGACTCATCCTCGTCATGGCTATCGCTACCGCGGCCAGAGCTATTGACATCATGATCTTGTTCTTCGTCCTCGCTATTCTCGCTGTCCGCAAAGTCCTCTCCCACGTCAGAATATCCGTCTTCCTCACAGCCGTCCACGGGGTTGAAGTTCTCTTTATTTTCACCATGATGAATCCCTGAGTCACTTGGCTCCGGGTCATCGCAGGTACTGGCCCCAGTTGTCTTGTAATCATCACCGACGGGGTGATCCTGAACGTGTTTGACTTGGATGGGTGTTGCGTTCTGGCTGATTTGAGGGAGAAAGTACGAGCCAGTGCAAGGCTGCTTCAGCTTGTGATGCGCAGGACTTGAAAAATGACCATGAGGGTTTGCCAACTTGCTGTCCCGACAAACTTTCTCATTGATGGACTGTTTGCTTTTGCTGGGAACCTCGACCGTGCTCAAAGACATCATCGCTAAAGTCAGGTCGCGGATTTTGGACGGTTTGCTGCTGGGTGAACTGGTAGATGAGACAAAATCGACATAGTCATACTGATCAGCTTCCATTTGGTGTGGGGAGGTGAATCGTTGTTCATTCACTGATCCCTCTATTACGCTGGACAGATGCAAGAAGCTTTGTTGCATAGAAGGAGAGATGTGCGCCCTGACGCTCGCAAAACGTGTTCGTGAGGGCCTTGATCGAGTTATGTACTTTGATGGCATTTTCCGAGTGCGTGGAGAAATGGATTGCTCCGCTGACACATAGTCCGGTACGCTACCATGCTCTGAGGGAAATTCAAACGATCCTCTGATTTTGCCTCTGGTGTTGGAAGGACTTGAGCCTATGTCTGGTCTACCGACCGAAGTGGGAGATGCTTGACTGTGCATGACCATTTCGGAGTCCCGATCGGATCGATTGCGGTGACGCCGTCAGACTGTAGCTCAAGACAGTCTTGTTTCGGGATTGGATCTGATGAAATGTGTAAAGGTTGATCGAATTTTCTGGAGGGTAGTAAATGAGCTGACTGTTTAGGTCAAAGTCTCTCAGTTGTGGGAATATGTTGTTAACTGGCCCAGAGGTAATCGAAGGAAAGTCAAAAGATAGTCAAAAGTGAGACAGAACGACAACATTAGTAGAAAAGTTCGAAGGGAAAATCTGAAGGGTTCAAGAGGAAGGACGGATTGTCCTTCTCTCAGTATATTCAGCATCTCGTTGGGGTTTTCACTGCTTAACAAGCCCCTACAAACTTCGGCAAACTCTCGTTCTGGTTCTGCAACTTCAAGTCGTCCAAACTTTCAGAATTCGTCTCCGGACTGTGCCAAAAGTTTAATAGGCTAATAGGCAATCGTACAGCAAATAATGCAACAGGATGAACGAGTTCCATGCTGGCAAATAGCTTATAAATCACGCGCGCGGTTGGATTTGCTGGGTGGAAGTCTAACACGAGACGTATTTGTTTCTTGTTTGGCGTTTGTGGAATAAATCATGGTTTGCCATCAAGAGTACAGGATACACGCGACATCTTCGTGTGTCAACAGTGATGCTTCAAAGTTTTTTCAAAGCTAACGGAGAGGGTGTGTGCTAGGCTTATTGCCAAACTTTAGACGATATGCAAAAGCACGGTTTCGCCTGCGTAGAAGGCCCGTAGATAATAATTGCATGCAACTCGACCAGCGTCTACAGTGGGATCAACGTAACGATACAGTGCACGTTGGTAAACTTTGTTAGGCATATGCTTAGTTGTTCAAATCATGATTTCCTATTCAGTAGAAACGTAATGCAGGTGGTGCTGAGCACTGGCAATACTCATGCTCTCACATATTCTGGAAAGATCCGAGGATTTTTAGCTTGAGTCAAACTAAAGGTTTTTGGTAGCGCCCCTGGCAATCAGTATACACGACAATTGATCCGGCAACAACATAGAGTCTAGCGCCCGCCAATGTAGGATGGGAAGGGGAGCCTGGCTTATTACTGAAGCTTCAGCGTCGTCAAAGCAATACACTCTTTCATTCTATAGATTCGAATCTTGAGTAAGACACGGGACGCTGAAACCTCGCAGACAGGTATACGTAAGAATATTAAGAGGCGTAGTCGTATTAAACATGAATCACCAACTGGGCGCCTAAGCTATGGGAGGCCGTGTGATGACACTGCTTTATACCAAAATAGGCAATATCTGACTGGTAACAGGGTCTTATAATAACCAAATGCGGCCTCAGGCATCAGCTTTTCTCTTGATATAGGGTGAAGAGGTAAGACTTCAATCCCGGGAACGATCAAAATGGATAATAATCATAGCCAAGAGAATCTTGAACATGATTTCTCGCCCGAAATTAAGAGTCAGGACTGGCTGTGTGACGTGCAGACAACGTAAGGTCAAGTGCGACGAAGAGAGACCGTTTTGTGACCGGTGCAAAACCTCGGGGCGGAAGTGCGAGGGCTATGCCACGGAACTCAAGTATAGCACGGCAACACTTCACCGTGGACCTGGATCTCGAAATAGAATTTCAGCACCGACAGTCATCTCCAGCATCGACCCCCTGTTATCGCTGCCACTGGACCTCGAAGAGAGCAAATGGCTTCAATTTTTCAGCTGTCACACGGGACCGGCGCTTTCGCAGTTCTCAGACCGCCATGATTTCTGGTCGACACACGTGCCTCTTTTAGGCGTTGCGGAGCCGGCTGTCCGACACGCCCTGCTTGCAGTGGCCTCGTTTCACTCCCGATTTGAGATGATGCAAGAGAGTGCAGATGCCAGTTTCAGGTTCACTGTAAAACATTATAATCTAGCTATACGTGAGCTCCAACACGTCATCGACAGCAATTCAAGCAAACTGGAAGTCCCACTTGTCTGCTGTCTGTTATTCGTTCTTCTGGAATGCCTCTATGGCAATTACCCGCTGGTTCTGGCGCATATTCAAAATGGGTTGAAAATTCTCAAAATTCCAGAATTCCAATTGAGCAGAGACGATGGTACAATCTTTATAAGAAAGAAACTCCAACAGATTTTCTCGGGACTTCTAGCTCACTCAACTTTGTTTGGGGCCTCGGCTGTCGCCGTTTCCCCACATTCTTCAATTAGTGAAAGATCCAACAATCCCGCAGAAAACAGACCTTTCAATGACGAAGTCGATGCCAAGTCTTGCTTAGACCCAATCATTTTGGCTTCACTGAATTTTGTCAAATCGTTATTTGACGATTTTGGAGAGCGAAAGTCACCGGTGCCGATCGAATGCCGGCTGTTGCAACGGAGTCTCGAGAATCAACTCATCTCCTGGGAACATCGACTCATCGTCTCAGAAAATATGGATCCTCGTTCCATCAACCCTGACGATCCTTCGGTTATTGTGCTCAAGATAGAGTATAGGGCAGCCTCCATTTATCTTCGCCGAAGTCTCAGCGTTGAGGAATCATCATTCGATGTATACGGATCTGGTTTCGCCGAAATACTCCAACTCTGTCACACATTCCACGAAAAGCAACCTCGGAGAGACTCAGGAATTACAGTATTGCTTTCAAGAGCTTTCTCTCTGGATTCTGGATGTATATCTGCGCTCTTCTTAGTTGCTTATAAGTGTCGCGATCCGGTACTTAGGCGTGAGGCCATCGCCATGCTCGAAGCCAATCCGTCTCGAGAAGGCCTGTGGGATGCCGCTCTTCACGCGAGGATCGCTCGTCGCGTCGTCGAAATAGAAGAAACTAAAATGCTCCTCCACGAGGGTGCAAGTTACGCAGTAATGGAACAGGCACCATCTACGCGAATGATTGCTTCAAATGGCGCCGTAGTATCAAATTGGCCACTCGAAAGATTTCGAGTGTACAACATTAGGCGAACACGCGATGACGAGGTTAGATCTGCTCGCGTAACATTCTATACGGCGCCTAATGGCTTCGATGAGAAAAGGGTTATCTGGGACGAAGATTTTGCACTTTGAAGCGTGATATTAAACGACTGTATTACAAGATATGAGCTTGCGGATGCTGTCGAGTTGAATATGGTAGGTTTCGGACCTGGACAATGTCTTGACTTGGACCAGAGGTGGACACTGCTCAACAGCAAGCTGGACCCAACCAGATCTCAAACCATCGGGTAGCTTAAGTTTACGGTTCGAATAAGCATTTCCGCTCTTCCTGGTGATTTACCCGTCTTACTCCTTTGAGTTCTCGCCTCAAGCTCTCTTTTAATATTCTAAAGGCTCCCAAATACTGGAAAAACAGTATTATGTCCTTGAGCTTTGAGTCCTGCAAAGATGGAATATTGCTCAAGAAGGATTGGCGTACTACAAGACAAACTTTGAGGATCATCCAGAGAGCAAAGCCTTGTGCATCCAAGTCTCTGTTGAACTTCTGAAACTTCGGTTTGAGCGTTTATCGACAATGTACAGCGTTCTATCGAAAGTTTGCCACCGCTTAGTATTGGTGATCCGTAGCGGTCCATCCATAGCACCGGATTTGAAGAAGACAGAGACAGGTAAATTTCCCAGATAAGTCAGAGTGAACAAAGCAATTGAGAAAGACATTGGTTTCAAGAGACAGAGGTGACGTCTTTTTAATCGAATAGGAAGGTGTCAAAAGTGTTTGATATGCATCGAAGCAGGCAACATGTGCGACAACTCGAGGTTTCACAGATACAGTGTCTAGCCGCTAATCAGCAACCGAAGCCCTCTCTGACAAAGGGCTGGGTCGCTAAGTAGACGTAGTATGTATCTTGTTCGCTGAGCTAGCTTTGTGGGTTGGGCGAAATACAAGCAACTGACAGAGTCCTATTCGAGGAAATTTAGCACCTTTCGGTAGCTCCGTCAAATTGAAATCGAATAAGCTTGGGAGCTTTCAATATAAAGAACAAACATGTCAATTCACTTCACTGCCAGTCCTCCCGGCCAGTTATATCTGCAATGCTTGCGAGTCGTATCACCTCTTCTTCATGATCGATCTTTGGCGCCATTAAGAGACCTGTGGAGACTGGTTTGATTCCTGACCTTCCCGATAGTGGACTACTTTCTTTGCCTGCGAAAACTCGGGCATCTACGCTAGCCGCGTAAATTCTGACCATTCGGTTTATCCCAAGCGGTAAAATCAGTTCCAGCAGACCAGTCATGGTAGAGGCCCTTTGTCTAACTGTGAGAGCGTTGGAAGTTCTTGAAGGCAGAAAATGTTGCGATTCCAACATTGACCCGCACTAAAAACTCCTTCATCTGTGGCAAAGTTGCGTTTTCATACAATTTTTGGAAATCTGGGGGCCTAATGAGTAGAAGCAGGTCTGTAAGTCTCTGTATTTAGGAGACGCAGCACTTGGTGTTTAAGGTTTCGAATATAAAGCAGTCAGACTAGCGTTGTCCTAATCGAGCCTGTGCCGCCGCCAGGCACCACTTTTGATTCATGCAAAGCCCAGCCGAGTCCCCGCCCGATTGGCGAATAGCGAGCGGAATTTGGCTGACACATACAACCTTAATGACAGCTCCTGCCGCTTCTAATTTCGTCATCATCGCCAAGCCTATGGCCCTGTATCGAGATGTTCCTCGGACCGTCTTTTCATTGGCCGCTTTCCCTGTACCGCAGTGAAACCGACAAAATGCAAGCTGCTGCCTGACAGGTACAAAAATATCCCACAGTCTGCGCCCATTCGGATGTTGCCTACCATTAGCCGGCCGCTTTACACAGCCCTCCTGTTCGTCGTTCCAATCGTTATAGTGATAATACGCTTTTACCTACTTGTTGGCACGCCTGAAATCGACTACTTCTCCGCCGCTCTGTCCTCCAGCAGCTGCGTTGGCTTACTCAGCCACTCGCCTCAGTCGCTCGTCGCTCTCGAGGTACTGTATATACCAGTCAAATACTATCAATGCTGCAGCCGACGGTCCCCAATCAAGCGCAACTTCTTCTATCAAAATTATGGTCTCACAACCTTCCGCAGCAGACAAGAGACCAAATGCCCAACAGGGCGTCGCACAGCAAGCACAAGCTGCTGTCAGCGCCCGGGAGCACCCCACAACACCCACGAGTTCTGAACCATCTTTGGTGGAGACTGACCTAAGCAGCCTCGAAGGATCACATGATGATGTGCCTCCTGCGTATGGCGATGTTTATGGCGAGATCCGTGGCGAGAAAGACGGACTGGACACCAGTGCCTCTGTGACTTACGATGGACGTGTCGACATTCGGATCAACCAGCTCAACCGGCGTTTGTCTCAAATATTTATTCCTGCTTTGCGTCAGCAGATCCAGAGTGTCCAAGACATTGGTCCTCCTCCTCCTCCTTATGTTCCCCCTTTCCTAGGAGGTGATGAAAGAATACCTCCACCCCCGCCCCTGAACGTTGTCATTCAAGTCGTGGGCTCCCGTGGAGATGTTCAGCCATTCGTTGCTCTGGGGAAGGTCTTGAGAGAGACTTACGGCCACCGCGTTCGTCTAGCCACGCACCCATGTTTTCAAGATTTCGTGCTTGAGAATGGCCTGGAATTTTTCAGCATCGGCTGCGACCCTTCTGACTTAATGGCATTCATGGTCAAAAACCCTGGGCTGATGCCGGGATTTCGCAGTATAGTAAGTGGTGATGTCAGTAAGCGAAAGAAAGACGTCGCCGAGTTCATCCAGGGCTGCTGGCGGTCATGTTACAAAGCTGGTGATGGAATGCCTCGCTCAACCGGTGCTGGTCAATCCAGGCCCTCAAAGACAGACTCGACCGCTGAAGCCGCAGAAAGACCGTTCGTTGCCGACTGTATCATTGCTAACCCGCCAAGCTTTGCTCATATCCATTGTGCGGAGAAGCTGGGAATCCCGCTCCATATTATGTTCACTATGCCGTATTCCCCCACTCAAGCCTTTCCCCATCCGCTGGCCAACATTCAATCCTCAAATGCCGATCCTCAACTCACTAATTACATGAGTTATGCAATGATCGAAGTCCTCTCGTGGCAAGGTCTGGGAGAGATCATCAACCGGTTTCGCTCCAAATGTCTCGGCTTAGATCCTGTAAGCCTGATCTGGGCCCCCGGAATGCTTCAACGCCTCAAAATTCCCCACACCTATTGCTGGTCTCCGGCTTTAATCCCGAAGCCAAAAGACTGGGGCCCTCACATATCTGTCACGGGATTCTGCTTTCTCAATTTGGCCTCCAACTATACGCCTTCACCAGAGCTGCAGGCATTCCTTGATGCTGGCCCACCTCCAGTATACATAGGATTTGGAAGTATCGTTCTGGAAGACCCCAACGCGATGACAGAACTCATCTTCGAGGCAGTGAGAAAGACTGGTCAGCGTGTCCTTCTTTCCAAAGGCTGGGGTGGTGTGGGTGCGAACGAGCTTCGCGTCCCCGATGGCGTCTTTATGCTAGGTAACGTCCCGCATGACTGGCTTTTTAAGCGTGTTTCATGCGTCGTCCATCATGGTGGTGCGGGAACCACAGCCGCGGGTATCAGCGCAGGCCGCTCCACTCTAGTCGTTTGTTTCTTTGGCGACCAGCCTTTCTGGGGTGCCATGGTTGCGCGAGCAGGCGCCGGCCCAGATCCGATACCTCACAAACAACTCACGGCGGACAAATTGGCCGATGGGATCAACTTTTGCTTAGAACCCGCAAGCCTCGCTCGCGCTAAAGAGCTGGCAAGCAAAATTGCAACGGAGCAAGGTACCGACTTGGCCGCTCAGTCGTTTCACCAGTATCTCCAACCTGACCGTCTTCGTTGTACTCTCGCACCATCTCGACCTGCGGCGTGGCGCATTCGGCGCACTCAAGTAAAGCTGAGTCCCTTTGCTGCCTGCACACTGGCAAGTGCAGGGCACTTGGACTTGAACGATCTGAAACCTTTTCGACCACAAGAATACGAAACCGACGAAGGTCCATGGGATCCACTATCGGGGGGTGCTGCAGCTATTTTTGGCACGCTCAGCACCATGGTGATGGGTTTAGCAGATTTTCCAGCGGAAACGTGGAGAGCTCTGCAACTTACATCTGGATCTAGTTCACGAAAATCACAGGCATCGGTAGTGACAACACAAAGTCAACGGATTTCTCAGACATCAGTCCCGACGGTTGAAAGTTCACGGAGCTCGCAAACTTCGACGGCAACGTCGAAAATCAAGAGGAAACCTGTGGCTTCACAATCCGGTGAAAGACCAACTCTGCTAGCTTCACAAGAACGAAGCCTAACTAGCTTAGATGCTCGTCAGTCTCTCACGAGCGTTCGTGCTGCCCCTAGCGTCTCCAGTCTGTCATCCTGGCCTTCAAATGTCGAATCAAGCGACACGTCTGATGCACTACCAAGTCAATCAAATTCTAATCCAGCTAAATCTGGCAGGAACCTACTTCGCCGCCGCGAAAAATCCGATTTAGGCAAAGATGATGACATGCTGCGCCGGAAGGGTGCGCACACAAGCAAAGGCTTCGGACGCATGGTGACGGCGGGTTTAGAGGCCCCCATGGACATGTCGGTGAGTTTCACCAAAGGGTTTCATAATCTACCGAAGCTCTGGGGAGACGAAACCGTGCGGCCCCAGGAGAAGATCACCGATTTCAAATCAGGCGGCATAGCAATTGGGAAAGAGTTCGGCTATGGCATGTACGATGGTATTACTGGCATAGTCACTCAGCCCTGGAAGGGAGCCCAGAAAGAGGGCACGAGCGGCTTTTTCAAAGGAGTTGGCAAAGGAATCGGAGGGCTCACGGTGAAGCCAGGCGCAGCGCTTTTCGCCATTCCCGCTTACTTCATGAAGGGGATCCAGAAGGAGACGCAGAAGCTGTTCGGCAGCAGCGTGCAGGACTACATCGTCGCGTCTCGCGCAGCTCAAGGATACGAGGATTGGCAGCAGAGCTCAGATGCAGAGAAGCAAGACGTCATCACCAGATGGAAGCTGATCGAGAAACACATCAAGAAATCCAAGCCTGAGGATACGATCAAGGATATCCTAGACACGCAACAGACCATGGCCTCCGAGGATGCACAGGCCCGCCAAAGTCGTGTACGTGCAGCAAGTTCCGCTCAGTCCGCGTTCAGCGAGGACGCTCCGAGCCAAGACCCCGAGGGCATCAGGATTGCCGCAGGCGCTTCGCCTAATCCCATACACCCAGCTAGCGCAGTGCCACACAGATCAGCGAGAGCTGTTGAAAGCAGCGAGCCTACATCGCTGCCAGTCAAGGAGGCGTCGCATGATGTGATAGTGAACGACGCTGACGTCAAGCGGACGATACACGAAAATGTCTCCCAGCTTCGACGCCAGCGGCAGCAAGCTGCAGACCGTCAAGACAACGGCGACGGCCTGCTCGAGGCTATGGCGGCCAGCGAGGCTGAAGCCCATAGGCACAAGAGCGAATCGCTGGAATATGAGGAACAGCTGAAGCGCATCATGGCGCAGAGTCTGACCGAACACCAACAGCGGGGGAGCGACGGTGAGTGGGAGTCGCATGAGCATCTCTATCAGCAGGAGGGAGATGGTTTCGCGCAGACCAGAGAAGGCGGCGTAGCGACGGCAGCTGGCGCGTCGGCCGTGCCCAGTGGCTCGCAAGCCGTGCGACAACCGCCCCCGTACGATCCGGGCCACCTGGCGGGCACCACGCGGAGCGAGTTCGACCGCCAGCGGCAAGGCCAGGAAGGCGAGAAGACGGCGCAGGAGAGGAGCGAGGAAGCGGTGGTGCTGGAGTACATCAAGAAGCAGAGCCTCCTGGAGGAGCAGCACCGGCGCAAGGGCAAGGGCCGGGCGTCGGCGGCCGATGCCGCGCAGGACGAGGACCTGCAGGCGGCGCTGAGGCTGAGCATGCAAGGTCGCGAAGCGCGCGGCGGCCAGTCGTCTGGGCCGTGAGCGGCTTCCGCGCTTCCATTCCGTTCAGACGCGCAGTCGAGGAGCAGATCAGAGCAGCGACAGGCCCGTCCGCGGGATGCGCAGACGATTGCTACCTAAGCTGTGTCAAGGTGCAGCAGCGGCTTGCGGGTCGCGACCTGTCCCGCCAAGGGCTCGATGCCGCGCATGCAGAGTCGCGATGTGGCAGCCAGGCGATGTAGAACGAGCGCAGGTCCTAAGGCGTGCGCGTGCACAATGGATAGAAACTACAGATAGCCTAGCTAGCCAACAGCATCCACTGGCACGCACGTCGGCTAGCGGGGCATCTTGACGGTTTGCATGTAATGGCGTGCGCCACACTAGTGTACATGAATGTTTTGTTGAATTCGGAGCCGGACCCAATACAAGCTGCGGAGACCCTTTCAAAGGATCACTCGTCAGTCTTTATTGCCATCAGCTCGACGGCAGCTGAGTGCGCGGATGGCTCTCTCAACATGTCGCTGTGGACTTGAATCGTGTCTCGTGAATCGCAGCGGCCGGTGAGCCAAATGATCCGAGCAATCTCATCGCCCTTCCTCTCGGGAAAGTCGATCGGAAATACCGAGACGGTGAGCAGTCTCGCCTCCCGCGGTATGTCGGCGGCGTGTCGAATGGGCTCTGAAGGTAGGTAAGAGATTAATTCTGCTCCTTGCTCCTCCATGTCGACAATTCGCTGCATGCAGGCGGCGAAAGACCTATTGTCGATTAAACCACTCAAACAGATCCTCTCGAGCAGTGCGATGGCGCGTCGGCGTATGAAGGGGTCACGACATCGACCTACGAGGAAGCCTAAGACTTGTAGTATACGGGTGCCGACAGTCAACGACAAGTGAGCGCCAAGACGTGGCACAGAGCTCGTAAGTTTGTGGGGGCCCAAATCGACGAGCTGTTCTCCCAAGACGACCATGCGTTCGAAGCATGCTTGGAAGCGATCGACAAGCATTTCGTTCTCGTCACGACAAGTCTCGATTCGCACGTGCAAGCAAATTGATTCGATCTCAGCCAGCACATGCGATGCCGACTCTGTGTCGCTGTCAGGTAACAAGCGAAATGCAGACATCCATGCCAGCACATCTCGTCTGGCATAGTCGAGGGCTGAAGTCAGTGTAGGTTGGTCTTGCAGCGGAACTATGCGTGACAAGACGGATTCTACCATATCGCTGGCGTCTTTGGAATAGACGGATGGGTGTGCGCGTCCCTCAAGGGCATATCGCTGGCGTGTAAACGCCACTATGTCGTCCTCGACAGCATAGCACTGGGCTACCAGACAGTCCAGATGCACCAGTGCCTCTTCCAGAGACTCGAAAACAGGCGGCATTGGATCACTGCAGACTGGCCTTGCCGGTTCGTCTCCTCTGTGCGGCAGCGCGGGATCCTGAGATAGTCGCAGGAAGCTTTGTACGAGGACGTCGATGGTTCTACGCCTTCTGGATCTCACCATGAGTATGCGCTGGTGTGGTTCCTCTGCCTCTGTGTGACAATGCGTGATTTCAGGTTCCAGATATCTCTGGGCAATAATGCGCTCGCCCGTTCGGAGATGAATGGATGCACGCTTGTATTGGCCCTGCAACATTTCGAAACTGAAGAATAGCAGAGCAGCGAGCAGGATGACTTCGTATCGCCGTTCTGAGTCATCTGACGGCTCTGATTTAAGGTAATGGCTACATGTCAGGTCAGCACACCAATCTGCTTGCTGGCTGCGCTTGGGAAACCGACCCGATGGACTGCATGGCCTTGTTGCTTTGTACAAGGCCTAGCCTCTGCTGCGCCAGGCTGTCATCAGAGCGGCCTTCAGATGACAGTTCATCGGCACGATGGACAGCGCCAAGCGCAGTAAGAGCATGCACTAGGCCTGGCTCGTTGTATGTCAGGATGATCTGGAAGACGATGCGCTCCCAGGACACGACCCAGGTGCTACCAGGCAGTATGGTGATAGTCCGCAGCTGGAAGAATTCCAAGGCAGAGGTCTCTTGGACGGTCAAGCTGGTCATACATAGCGGCAATGGCGACGACAACTGCGGTGTAGGCCGCGCGGATGGCGGGCCGATGGAGCGGGAAGATTGCGGTAAGGGATCGGAGTCCGCGGGATATTGATCATATCCCCCGCAAACGAATCCAGCATTAGAGCACCTGGAACACGTAGGCTTGGCTTCATCGCATTTAACCCGTCGCTGTCTGCATGCTGGACGGTATGTCAGCAACGACATCTGCCGCTCCTTTGATCCGTACGTACTTCGGCATCCAGTGCGGACCCTGGGTCTCCACGCTCTGACGCGGTTTGTGGTGATGGTCATGGACGTGCATGCGATGTGTTGTACAGCGCTAACAGGTAATCTGACGCGTGGAATATCCCGTCATATAGAGGTCGACCGATCATTTCACTCGACTCTTACACGAGCGCGGAGACGGAGCTATAACGAAATAGCAGCCATTGAGCGGATCAGTGAGGAAAGGCGAAATTAGGGTCGAGGGTTTCCTATGATTATTAAAAGCTTAAAAGGTGAAAATGTCTCTGAGCGATTAGCCCGCTAATCTACCATTCAGACGTTCCACTCATTACGATTGAGGCTCTGTTGCAGGGTTGTATCTAATATGTAAGCGTTGATTCTATAATTGGCCGAAGGTAGGAACGGCTCGGGTAAAGTGCGCTTCACAGTACAGGTACATTGGTTATTACATGCAATCAAGCCTCAGAAGGAGCAGTATTTCCTAATCACTTACTCAAACAACCAAAGCTCGTATAGCTAGCTCCTCGACGAGGACATGATGGTGTTCTTCCCAATTGCTCGCATCTTCGAACACTTATCGGCGGACGTGGATCTTGCTCAGAACGATCTGGGGTGAACGCCCGAGACAGCGTGATGTCTCAAACCGATCAGCGTGATGTCTCAAACTAATTAGGGTAGTAGTATCTTGTTGTCTTATCAAGCCCTTCAATATTAATCAATCTGCACTCTAATCAATATGCCAGCAACAGAATCAATCCCATACTCCAACAGGGCTATCTTGAAACCTGGTTAAGCCTCGTGGCTTGGCGTCACTCGCATTGATCTTGCTGCTTTATCGCTACAAGACCAGCAGACCTGAGACAGGCTCGTGTCGCAAACACTCTTGATATCGAAATGACGAAGTCAAGATGCGAGCCAGAGCCTAGCTTCCGTACATTATCCCCAGCACCAGTCATGCTCTATTGTGGTCCATATACGTCTATCAACCAGTAATGCCAGTCGGTCTTCGCTATGCTCGTGATGATCGTAGATAGCAACGGTGTTGGCAGAGCAGACGCTGGCCGTGCTGATCGGACTCCTCTACTACTAGTAGCACTCGGAGCAAAGACGCATTTGGCAATCGCTATAGCGCTGCCGACGTATGCATGAAACAGAAGAATGGCTAGAATGGCTGAGCATCGAGATGAGATGAGATATGGTTCCAGTTGTCTAGCTGTATGGCGGTACCAATGGCCCCAGGGCGCGGACAAGACGATATAGCTGGGGGACTTGGACAACTGAATCAAAAGCCGGAAGTTCCCCCGATCGAGCGAGAGCCGTCTTGTGAGTCAAGGTCGCAGCATTGTATTCAACAAGCCTTGGCCTAAATGACGCCACCTGTTGATCGAATCAATGAGTAGCTTGACGCTATGGAGATCGCAGTAGGGGCTCAGCCACACGTCAGCGTTGCAGTGTTTGTTCAATCCAGGCGGGCTCGGATGATTGGCCCCCGAGCACGAGTCCGGCCGTCTAATCCCGTCATCTACAGAGCGTGCGGAGGTCGTGGTGGTGGGCGTGAAGCGCGACGTGCACAGCCGCGGGGCTGCTCGCACGACCTTGTGACATCAAAGGCGGTCTTGGCTGTCAGCCGAAACCTTGCTCTAAGGGCATTTTCAACATCAGCGCTAGGACTATCAAGTCTAACCGGAAGCACTTTGAACACTATCCAAGTCACTCCGTCTCTCCCATACCCCGAAGACCAGGTGTCCGGCATGCCCATCTCTCGAAGATTGTTGCGCTAGTTTCATCACACGAGTCGGATCTTGCCATCAATTGGGATGCCGCAAGCAGCGAAAGGGCTCCTTTGGAGGCCCTGAGTACCGAAGAACAGGCTTGATCTTCAGCGAGGTCAACGCAGTCGTTTGAATGACTTGGGTTTGCTCCAGAAAGCCTGAGCTTGTACCAGGAGCAGCTGCGGCATCATAACTAACTCAAATAATACCTAACAGCCTCTGCTTTTGCTTCCCATCTGTCACTTGAGAAGCTTATCTTCTCTCGGCAATTATTCGAATAGATACGAATAAACTCTGCACGTTACATGCGACTAAACTGTCTCCAATCTAAAGATGCACGCGCTTACAGGACCGAGCGCCAGTAATGATCAAGACGCTGCCAAGACACTATGTGACATTCGTCATCTATCATCAAAGCCGAGCACCATAGACCTCTACAGAAATAACCCGCAGGAGCGCGGGTACGCCATACCTGTAAAGTCGGTCGTGCCGGAGCTCGCATCCTGGCCCGGCGCTACTACGCTCAGCGAGAAGCTGCTTGGGCCCTGCCAGTTGGCCATGACGCTCCGAATCGGGTAGAAGAAGCCTTCGGTGAGATTTGCGACAGCGCACTGGGTCGGGTTGTTGTAGTTGCCGCCAGAGCACATGACTAGCGGGTCGTCTGCGTTGCTGGGCGTCCCGCTGAGACAAGAGTACGCGTTCTCGTCTCCGAAGTAGATGTCGTTTTCATTGTCTGCACTCGAGCAGAACTGAAACTCTCCGGTGGATGGCGCCTTGAAGAAGCCCGAGTAGACGAGCGTGAAGTTGTTGGCATCGACCGTGATTCCGCCGTTGGTCTCGCGACTGTATCCCACGTAGTAGGGGAACTGCGTGTAAACAAAGCCAGAGTTGCCGAGCGCCAGCGAGCTGTTGGGGTAGATAGCCGTGCCTGATCCAGGCTGGTTCTCCGGGAATTGTGTGATGTTGGTCAAAGACGACTGCAACGGAACGAGGTGATCGACTAAGTAGTAGTTGGAGTAAATGGTTGCATACGGGTTCGAGTATCCACCCAGCTCATTAGAGTAATAGTCGATATTGAAACCTTGGGGCGAGCACAGAGGATCGACATTCACGCAAGCCCCGCTTGGGGTTGGTGTCGGCGTCGGCGTGGCCGAGGTTGAGGTCGTCCAGGTGGCCGGAGTCGAGGACGTCTTCACCCACGAAGACGTTGAGGTGGTCCAGGTCGGCGTCCCGCTGATGGTGGGGCATGCGCAAGTCGACACGGGAGCCGTACTTGTCGGTGTCCAAGTGCAAGTGACGGTGGACGAAGAAGTAGTGGTCGTGGTCCATGTGGTTGAGGTGGAGCATGGATACGTGGTCGTGGTGAAGGTGCAGTCCGTCTGCGCAGGCTGCGGCAGATGGCTGCTGATTGCGACAGCTGGGATCGCGAGGATGGGCACAATCTCAGTCACCATCGGAGCGTCAGCCACCACGATTGCTTGTGCGGCTGCTCCAAAGAGGAGTGCGGCAGTCAAGGTCATAGAACGCATGGTGACGACTTCCTTGTCTGAACCTGAAGCTTCGGTTGGATATTGACTCGGAGCACAGTCAAAAGCACAACCAGGCCATGTGCATTACACCGGAAATGTGTCGACTTTATATCTTGTCGAGATGTAACAACCCATGGCTCCTGAGACTGTTCGAGTCCCCCGCGGCAATCCCATTCCATCCTCTCGGTAACCGGATCCACTCACACAAGCACTCGTTCTGGATGTGTCGCACAGCGGCAAACTTCTTGAAAGGGAAGAGAGCGGCGACACGCATTCCAACCTGGTTAGTACAGCAGCCAATTGAGCACGATGAGTCTAGCTGACAACTGAGAACCTCTAGGTTGCAACAGTCCAGCCAGCCACGGAAGGGATAACATGATTGCGGACAGAGCGATCTGCTGAACGGCCTATCTACAAGACTATGGCTTCGCTGATCGCTCATACTCTTATCACACTGTCACGGCGCTTGACTTGGAGACTTCCCATGGCGGTTGCATGCAGAACAACGCAGTCCCAGAGACTTGAACACCGCATCTACTGCTTTCCGCTGTAGGGAGATTTCGCGTTGAGAGCGGTGAGGTTCGCGCATGCTTAGCGTACTAGAGGCGACACCTGTGGAAGCTAGGCAGATTGACAAGATCTACAGTGGCACGTACCTGTTAGGCCTTAGCCATACGGGGCGATGGCCAACAGGGCGACTGGGGTAGATCAGCCAGCCACCACGCAGGCGGTCTGGATCAGCCAGCCTGAGCACTGCATCAGCTAGCCGCAGATCTCAAAAGTCCGTGCGCGCTTTTGGCCATTTTTGCAACTTTCGGCGTTGTCAGAAATACGAAGAAGCGGCGCCCTCGTTCGACGACATCGACGTAGTCGACCTTGGGGACACGGCGCTTGAACGACGATTTACGCCGAAGCTTCTGAGAGGGACCGGGGCCCTTACATAAACATGCTGGTAGTGACGGATCCGAGTACCGGGACTTGCAGACGTTATCAGATCTGAAGAAGAACGCGCTACAGAAGTTGCAAAAACATGGAGTAACACAACCGGAAATTGATGTCTCAAATGATGACGAACACAGAAAGCATCAGATGAATATACTTCTCTATGAGTCCATTCGATCATACTCCCGTCGACTTTAGCTCCACATGGCCTGGGTAGCGGATTGCAGATCTGTCGATGGACGAATCAAAAAATGAAGTTTGGTCCCATGAGGCTGGCCTCTGGGGCTGGCTGATATTGGCGCTTTCGTCGCAGATGCACGCAGTCCCGAGTAGCAGGCGCCCGTACAAGGTGACCACAAAGATATCTTGCAACTCTGATCCTCGCCCAGGAAGATGTCTTCATTGTGTTGGGCATTAACGCAGGGATTCAGCCCTTCGCAAAGGCGCCGCCAAAGCCGCCGGTCCTGGATTCAAGAGAAGCAGATCCGGGGTTCTGCTGTCTCTAGATTGCTCTCGACGTACCTGGCATTGTCATACGACAACACAGGGGTGCAAGTCACAAGTCGTCGGCAGCAGTCCTTCCGTCTTGAGCTGACGGGACTGTTCTCGGCGTCTTCAGGTCCCTGCAGTTCAGACACGCATGAATCACGATTGAACGCCTCCCACTTCCATTATACGTCCTCATCATCTGCCTGACCTTGTAGCTGGACGGATCGAGATCAAAGCAAGCCAGCTCATTGAAGGGTCACCATCAGGATCCCATGGAGAACCATACGTCTCGTTCATTCTGAAGCTGTAGCTCCAAAAACAGCGTGCATGGTTGAAGTGATTATGATCTCCGCTGAGAACGTCGGAGATGACAGATTCCATGTTCTTGGCGGTGTAGGTCATGTCTATCCTGTCTTATACTGCTCAGCCATGGTCACTACAGAGAAAAGGCTATAACGATAATGGTTTCAACGATGACATTTAGGTATTATAACCAGTGTATATGCTCCCTCGACGGGATAACGAGTCCTACTCTGGTACCCTGCAGATAGGCCGAAGACCGCTCTTGGGGCAGCAGTGACAACAGATCGTTCATCGAAGAGAGCTTTGACGATGTGATCAGATTCAATATAAGTACGGAATTGTCAAGCAGGATAGAATTGACGTGTTGCAAGATTGAGGGGAGAAAAGCAGCTCAATTGCACGTTGCGGAAACAGGATTTCCACAGCAGCCACTCCTCTGACCCACCTGCCTATCTTTGATACTCGAGCCCAGATTGAATCTCCCTACACCTCCGTACCTTGCCCGCATATTTCATACATGCCAATCTGATTCGCTAACCGCTCATTCAGTCGCGCCTTGTACCCCTTGGCCAGCGGCTGCCAGCATCGTAATCCTAGTGTCAGCTCCGCGAAGACTGCCCAGGACACCGTCGGACGCAGCCCGCCATGGCAGAAGTCCTTTTCGCTCGACAATTCTTGACGCTACTCGACGCACGGCCCCTCAAACTTTCCTCTGACCATGTCCAAGACCCTCACTCGCTGCCCGCAGGCAACTCGTACGCCCTGCCACGCCAACCGCGGCCTCTATCGAAACGCGCACCAGCCCCACCGCCCGCAGGGTCTGCAGCAGGCCCCGCAGCAGCCCAAGGCTCGCCATCTGCGCAGACAGTCACCGTCTCACTGAAGCCGCTCTACGGCAACGCTCAAACAATCGATGGCGTGCATCCATCACAAACGAGCATCTACGACATCAAGGTCAGGCTAAGCAAGCGGACAGGCTACTCGCCAGAAAAGATCAAGGTGCTGCACCAGCGGAAGCCCGTGGCAGACTCCAAGACAATAGCGGATGCGGCGGGCGGCACGAGCCTGCCCGTGGTGGAGTTCGGGGTCATGTACGTCGGGCAGCCCACGCAGCCGATTGAGGAAGACACGCCCATAGAGGACCAGGTGTCTGTGCCGGCGGCGAACAGCAGCGGTGGAGCAGCGGACAAGGCGCCGGCAGCGCTCGCGGCTCAAGAGGCAGTGCTTGCGACACCCCAGTTCTGGGAGGAGCTCGAGGCCTTTGTCCTCAGCAAGGTGCGTTCCACCCAAGTGGCGGGCGAGGCGGCGCGCACGTTCCGCGCAGCCTGGCAGCAGAGGCGCGCGCCCACGTAGGCTAAATGGCATCCACCTGGCTCCCTTTGTCTGTCATTCCCTCGTTGAATTCATCACGCGTGACTTTCGCAAAGCGGCCCTCCAGCGGGACTGCGCGATCGCCCACAAGAACATAGCAATCGTCCACACAAATGCCTGAATGCGTCAAAGCAGGCCACACGCGCGAGCAGCTCAAGATAAAGGGATAGCCCGCACCAGCCGGCGGCAGCCTGGTCTGGGCAGGGCGCATGTCTTATATTGTATGTGATGGAGAGCTTGCGCCACCGGCGCTACAGGAGCGTGCATCATGCGTGTGCGGCTTGCCACATCCCGCAGTCAATCTCAGGGGCGATGCTCATGGCGTTCGTCCGGGCCATTCCCGATCGTGAGTCGTCTAGCGGGCGTTGCGGGCGACGGACTTGACGACATTGGCGTGTTCGAGGTCGTCCTCGTCGTTGGCTTGCACCTCGACACTGATGCCGTTCAAGGCTCGCTTCAGCGCTTCTTTGGATGACGAGTACAGCATCTTAGGCTGAAGCAAAGTTAATGAGAGGCATCAGCTCATGGCACTTCTTGGGTCAAATATTGATCGCAGGCATTTCTTACTTGGATAGCAGCATCATCTGGACTCCACGCGATGAAAGTGATCTTGCTTCTGTGAGATTTGTCAGCCAGAATCCATGAGACGTATTTCGTACACTTTCAATCAACGAACCGCTTGCCGCCATCGCCGGGCGCGTCGTATTCGAAGTCGTAGATTGCGTAGCGCGGGCCAGGACCCTCCTTGCCGCTCTTGTCGGCCGACTTAGCGTTGACGAGATATTCACGGAATTCGTCCCAGTCTTGGTTCTTGCTGACGTGCTCAACCTCAACCTCCTTGTAGCTCTTGTTTAGAGCGTAGACGATCCATTTGATTTCCTTGCCGAGTTTTAGGTCGTTGAATGTGGAAACGCACTGAGGCGAGATCGAAACACTGCAACCCGTACCACGTTCAGTTTCCGGGTCAGGTCTTATTGATCGAGAGCAGCGCGACTTCGTTACGAGCAGCGATAAGGGGAAAATGGAGTGCGCGATCGAGGGGAATGCGAACGTACCCGGAGCTTGCCTGTGGTCAAAAGATTAGAATGCCATTAGGACTGATAAGACGTTCTGACAGTCGCAAAGACTGGGAGACTGACCATTATTTATTAAGTGAACCAGGATGCGATGACTGTCGAGAACTATCACCACCAAATCAAATCCTTTCCTTGCGAATTGGCGAAGACCTGCAGCGTCTGATTTTAGCCAAACAAATTTTCGAAATAGTGGTGGAGGGGCAGTTGGTTATAAAGCAGCGGCTTATTTGTACCTTTGCTACCAGCGCTGTTTGTTTATTGTCGTTGCCTGTCCGTTCGCCCCTGATTACGCGTCGGTAAGACGATTTTCGAAAAGAAATATCGAGGCTATCGAGTGAGTCAGCAGAGCGTCGAAATACGTATTTCTTAGCGACAAAGGATTGATATCAACGGCCACGAGGCAGCGAGGTTTCGTGGTTGCGCTGAAGCAGCACGCCAGATCCCGTCCCGCATTCTCACAAGTCCGCAGTGCCTGCGCCCCGCATGACTGCCTTGTAGCTAAGGCAGCAAATACTCGAAGAAGCAGCCCACGAAGTCTCCCTGTTTTCTCAGGCCGCAAACATCAATAGATCACTATGTGCGTCACGTGGAGGCCCAAGAGGTTTGGCGATTCGCAGACACAACGTGACATTCATAGAAAAACCTACAGTCTTCGGAAAGGAGCGATGAGGGGCGAGTGAAGTGAATCTGCGATTCTAATAGTTTCGGCTGCCGCAAGTTTGACCTAACGCTATTCTACAAGAAAAGGATACGCTGCTGAAAATGGTAATGTACATGCCGTGCAGAGAGTGGAGATCAAACGATTTCAAAGATCCATCGAGCGATGTCAACCATGAGCCTGAACGGTATCTGATGGGAAGTTGAGTTTTTGGGGGTATATGCAGTCCACGAATCCGAATCCCTGTGCTTTTGTAATCTCATTTGGTTCAAACGACACATGGTGAAGTGAAGGAGGAGCAGTCCAAGAGTTGTTCCCTCTAGAACATGCCTCCTCCCATGCCTCCCATGCCGCCACCCATTGGTGGAGCAGCGGGCTTATCTTCAGGAGCCTCTACAATGGCAACCTCAGTAGTGCCCAGAAGCGAGGCCACACCGGAAGCATCCATCAAAGCGGTGCGCACGACCTTGAATGGATCCAGAATGCCGCTCGAGATCATGTCGACATATTCGCCCTTGGCGCTGTCGAAGCCTCGGTTGAAGTCCGAGCCAAACTCGTCCATCAGCTTGCCAACGACGACACTGCCCTCGGATCCTGCGTTTTCGACTATCACTCGTGCTGGTTTCGTGATAGCTTGCTTGACGATGTTGATGCCCAGTTGCTGATCGAAGTTGTTGAACTTGACGCCAGACAAAGCATTAGCTGCGGCCTTGAGCAGAGCAGTACCACCTCCTGGCAAGATACCCTCTTCGACGGCCGCTCGGGTTGCATTCAGTGCATCCACCATTCGATCCTTCTTTTCCCCGACTTCGACCTCCGATGAGCCTCCAACACGGATCACGGCAACGCCGCCAGACAGCTTGGCGAGTCGCTCTTGCAGTTTCTCCTTCTCGTAGTCGGAAGTGCTCGGATCAGCCATGACACCGCGGATCTGCTCCGCGCGTTGCGCAATCGCGTCTTTGCTGCCCTCGCCATTGAGGATGACTGTGTCTTCCTTGGTGATGGTTATCGATCCAGTGGAGCCGAGCATGTCAGGAGTCGCCTTCTCCAGCTTGATGTCGAGCTCGTCCGTGAACACCGTTCCGTTTGTCAGGATCGCGATGTCCCCGAGGATTGACTTCCTGTTGTCACCGAAGCCCGGAGCCTTGACAGCAGCCACCTGGAGTTGCCCACGAAGCTTGTTCAGGATGCACACTGCCAACGCCTCTCCGTCAATATCCTCAGCGATGATCACAAGTGGTCGTCGCTGCTGCTGGGACATCTCAAGTGCAGGAATGATATCTTGAACCGCCGAAATCTTCTTCTCAGAGAGAAGGATCAAAGGCTTCTCAAACTCAACCTTTTGGCTCTTGGTGTCGGTGATGAAGTACGGGGAGATGTACCCCCGGTCAAACTTCATACCCTCAGTTACTTCGAGCTCATCTTCGATTGTCTTGCCTTCTTTCACCGTGATGACGCCCTCCTTGCCAACCTTCTCCATCGCACTTGCCAGGAGGCTACCAATGTGAGTGTCACCGTTGGCGCTGATAGTGGCCACTTGAGAGATCTCTTCGCTCGTCGTGATGTCACGCTTGTTCTTCTTGAGGAAATCTACAACCGCGTCTACGGCTGCTTGAGTGCCTCGTCGAAGGTCCATTGGATTACATCCAGCGGCGACGTTCTTGACGGTCTCCGAGAAGATGGCCCTAGCCAGAACAGTCGCGGTCGTCGTTCCATCACCTGCAACCTCGTTTGTCTTCGACGCAACATCTTGGAGCAGGCGTGCCCCCAGATTCTCGAATTTATCTTGAAGCGTCACGGCCTTTGCGACAGTCACCCCATCTGGAATCCATCAGCCACTGTGTCTAGATGTAGCTGAAAAGTGTGTTTGCCAACCTTTAGTGATCTTCGGTGAGCCGTAGCTTTGCTCTATCAACACGTTGCGGCCCTTGGGCCCAAGTGTTGTAGAAACCGCCTTCGCCAGGGTATCGACGCCATTAAGAAGATGCTGTCTGCCTTCGACTCCGAATTTCAGATCCTATGAGGCCGTTAGCGCTTGATTCTAGAAGACTGCGCGTACTGGTATTGCATTTTCGATGGCGTACCTTGTGCGCGAAGCGGAGTTGCTGTGTGTTGATTCGTGGCGAGCTTGCAGCTAATCTGGTCGAGCCAGACCGAAGCGGCTGGCCTGCACGGGCAGCCAATGCGCGATGCATATCGCCTAGTTATCCCTTCCGAATAAGATGATGAGAACACACTTTTTTCGATGAACACCGTGAACGTGTTTCGCAGATGATGAAGACGGAGGGAGATATAAATCAAAGAAGCTTTAATAAGAATAATGTTTTGCCGAATGGAAATCTTGAGAAGCTAATCCTATCTAGGCTAGCACAGATAGAACCTCCTCGAGTATTTCGAATCATAGATTATCCGCGGAATCGTACATTACGCGCTGGAATCTGGTTCTTAACTTCGAAGATTGTTTGCTTCTTGTTATACAATCACCAAGGCCTCTTAAACCTCTCATTGTTTGCTAGATATTCGAGTTGAGGTTCGTTGTTCAACTAAATTGTTATGACTTCACCGTCAAATCTTCACCATTCCAATCTCTCCCATGATCGTTCTTCTAACTATGATGCCGTGATATGCGTAATACCTGGGATCTCAGTAGGACGAGTTGATGTCGGTATGCCCTCCGTCAGGTCAAATCAAAACCAAAATCATCAGCGAACTGATCCAGGTTTTCAAATATGGGCTGGAATGTAGAATAGGTAGCGTTGTGGTGTCTTGTTAAATAGGGAGCTGCCAAGCGATTGTTTGCCTCTTGAAGTGCATCAGATTCAAGCATCTCAGTGAAGGCATTTGGCGTCTGGCAGGCCGGCACTAATGACTTGTCACACTGAAACAAAGTTGCCGTGGCGCCTGGCGGATGCGTGCCAGCGGAAGGGCCGGCGAAGATTGTCTGGTCAAGATGCGATGACTGACTCCAAGCCTGCATTTGGTTGAAAGTTGGAGTAGTAATCGGCATCCAGTTCATGGAATTGGTATCTTGAGGCTTGCTACGAGTTCCAATCTGTTGAAATTCAAAGCTCATGGCGGCAGGTGTAGGCGTAAATGGATGCGGCACTGGTTTGGCTGCATGAAAGCAATCATTCTGCGACGTGAGGAAGTCAGAACCGTGTCGCTTGTCATGCTCTTGTGGAGCGTACCACAGAGCGTCTCGATGTTTTGCAGCTAAGCTACGATCTTTTTCCTTACTCGAAGCATGATTGTGAATCGTTCCGTTCTCGTTGGTCACCGCTTCAAGTTTAGATCCTGAAATTCGAAGAGTGGTGACTTGCGGTCTTATGGCTTGTGTTTGTAAGGCCTTGGGGGATATCATTTCCTCCTCGGTGTCTTGGCAGTCATCTTCTTCAGGCCTGAACAAGTCATCAATATTCCAGTCGAGCTGATTTACATACGATCGCGTAGCACGCTTTCGTCGTTTAGTTCTCTGAGCAACTGACATTTCAAAATCTGCCGAGACAAGGGGATCAGCTCAGAAAATCTGATAGATAAACGGATCCACCGCTAGCACATACCGTCTGGATCTTCTGCCAAGGCTGGGTCAGCTTCTGAGACCGTATTAGACGGCGACGAATTGACCCCCTTGTCGTTCGTTTTCCTCTTCCGACCAGCTGGTTTCTTAGGGGCCTTCTTTGGAGTGGTTTGTTCAC
Source organism: Dicorynia guianensis (assembly GCA_037013595.1). Classification (NCBI taxonomy): domain Eukaryota; kingdom Viridiplantae; phylum Streptophyta; class Magnoliopsida; order Fabales; family Fabaceae; genus Dicorynia; species Dicorynia guianensis. The sequence goes on from JASUAB010000019.1 coordinate 1,015,035, forward strand.
CAGCCTGTCCCGCTTTTGCGTGCGAGTATCTGCCAATGAGGACTGGGTATGGTTTCAACTGCTCATATCGTTTCTTACGTATGTTCGCAATATGAGAAGGCACAGCGGTGGGGGCGAGGTCCGGATCGAGGATATTTGCCACCCTGTCCCACGGCAGGTGGATTCCTTCTTCCTTGCAAACATGGTCTATGATTAGGATGAGATACTCGTTGCGTTCGTCTGCGTACGTGTTAGTGTCCGGCCATATTTAATGCCATTACCAAGCTGAACTTATGAACTCACTTGTCCAATAGTTGCGGCTTCTGTTAGGCCTTGCCGGCGGCTTCCGTTCGAGCGGATGATTGTCTCCTGGTTGCGCTTGATCTTGCTCTGACTGGATAGCGTTATCGCAAAATTGATCACAAGTGCGATTAGACGCGACTCGTGTGTCACGTTTACTCTTCTTGGTAGATTGTTCGCCATAAGGCGTAGCTTGAGTTTTCTCAAACTCGGATTTGATTACGATAGGATCTTGAGCCAAAGGTAAGAGCGAATCCAAGCCATGCCACGCCTCTACGTATGCGCCAAACTGACGTTCTTCCTGAGTTTTGGTTTTCAATTTCCAATATTCTGCAGTAAGCTCTTGACCAGTCGCGGCGGGGTCATCAGAACGAGCCAGGTCTTGTGGACAAAATGTATTCGGTTGCTTTATCCAGTCATCGTGCGTCTCACTGCTTGACATCATGGCAGGGAAGCCTGGACCCTTCATCCCTTCTGGAATGCCATAGCGCTGATTATCCAAGGTGCAATTTGCCAATGATACAGCCTTAGCTCCACTCGCAGAGGACTGTGTTGAGCTCGTAAACTCATTTGAGTCTTTGTTGATCGCCTGAGTGCCCGGAAAGTTTTCAAAAAAGAGAGCGCTGGAATTGAGATCGAAGTCCGGGGGACCAATGTCAATGAACTCGCTGAGATCGAACTGATCAGCCATCTCTGGATGCCTCTTCCTGTACCTAGGTTTTGGAAGAAGAGTTGGCAACCATGAAACAGGATCAGCTCTGATAGAATAACAGAGGTGTAGAGAGAGTAGAGAGATCGAGGAGAGGAGTTGTCTGAGAGCTTGATGTCAATAACGCCTGACAGTTAAACACTACTTGCGGCATTTATTTGACTGTCAGCGTCATGGGGTCTCTTCAGACTATTAGGCTTTTTCTTAGAGAGGCTGATTTGGAAAAATGTCTCAGTAGATGAGGCAGTCACTACGGCTCATCTAGATTACATTTATTGACTCTTCAAGAGGGCATAGCTTTGACAACCGCCTAGCGTCGTTCTGACTGCGAAAAGTAGTTTCCGATTTCTGCATCTATCAAAGCTTTCACTATTTTAGGCATCAGGTCGGCACTACTAAGCCGAGTGCATCAACACATGTTGATGAAGAACCTAAGACGAACATTCGAAATTTGAACAATCACCCATGTCAGTATTTATCGCCGATGACGTCCTAGAAGATATTCGCGGGCTTCGGAGCCAAACACTTGAATCATTCTCTGGGCATGGTAGTCAAACCGAAGACGCTTGAGAACTGAATAGTGTACTTCTGATCGTGGACTCCATCATTGGGTTGACATAGTCACTTGTTTAATCGTCTTCAGGATCGACTTCTTTTTTGACTTGCTGCTTAGAGGGTCCGTGTTTGGTACTGGGAGCCATTGGTCCATCGAAAGATCTGTTCAGGTCTGAGCCCTCTTTCGTAAGTTTCCGTTTTTTATTGCTTCTCTCATTGCTTTCAACCTCATCCCTTTCGCCAATCGCAGATTCAGGCATAGCAGCTGTACGCTGCTTCTTCGGGGTACGAGGTTGAGGCACACCGCTACTAGCCACGGCTGTAGCAAAGGCACTGTTAGGGAAGGTATTCAAGTCAGTATCATCGTGCCCGTATGCTAACCAGTCTTCCACTTACGGGTCTGAGGCGACCTTGCCCTTCAGCTTTTTCAACTGCTCTTGGACAGCACGAGGGGTGCACTTCCACTCGTCGGTTGAGAGCATGTTTGCAGCGCCTTGGAAATCCAACTTGATCTGCGGATTAGACGCGAGGATGTAAAGAAAGAGCTTAGTGTTCTTCTCGGCTGCGATTCACGTGGTTAGCAATATCATTGACCATCTACTTGACTAGGAATCGCAACTTACAGTCCCAAATGGATTGGGCTGGGGCCATCGCGTCGAATTGGATTAGTTGATGCTTTGGATAAGGACTGTTGTCTCTCGGAGCTGACTGCGAATCGAATCCAAGCTGAAAAATGGTTGAGTTGTAGAAGATCCAAGAAGAGACTGCACGTAGAATGAAGTGGAGGCCTCTGGCAGGTTTTGAGAAAGGAAAAGAGAGTCTAACTTAAGTACCGTCGTGGCTGTGGAGGTAAAGAGGAAGGAACGATGAGATTCAGCATGAAATAGCGCAAGTGGGTCTACGAGCGATCGAGGCCTCCATAGCACCTCTGACACATGCCAGCTCTATTTGCTCACGGGCACTCTTGGTCTATGCACAATCCCTCGATTAGAAACAATTTGTGGAGCAACATGCAGTGCACAGGCGCGAATCCCTGCCAATATTTCTCGGTAGCAAATCAACGCATCGAGACCGCAAGCCATGGCCTAGAGCGTGCAGCAAAAACTTAAGGCCCTAGCAACATCCGTCTATGGGCCTGCAGCTGGATGTTTACACTCAAACAAACGATAGGATTGACGAAAAGACGCTTGGAGGTCCTTCGCCGCCTCTTTGGTACACTTGAGTGCGAAATTGGACTGTGTATACCTTATATTAACTGAATGACAATGAGGACCTGTCAGAGCAAGTCAAAACGTTATTGACTACCAACTTAATACTGTCACATAGCAGCCGGAGAGGTACAAATTTAGTTGAACACGGACAGCTTAGAAACTTAGATGAAGTAGCATTTCTGGTGTTTTAGAAGGCTATATCCTGTTTTTTCGTCAGGAAATGCTAGTGTTCTGCTGGTCCTGTTATATTCCACCAAGTGGCTGCTTTACTATGGTCTTGAAACAGAGCTACGCTATTTCCGCCGACCAACTCCAAGCTCAAGCTCTAGTCCAGCTTCCTACTGCCATAACGTCTATTCTGCATCCTCAATCTTGACGACTCCTCCAAATAGTTGCAGCGAGTCTCGGCCCGGGGTACGAGACATCCTGTCAGGCGTGATAGTCGTCCTTCCTCTCTGCACCGTGGCTGAACGATTCAGATGAGCCGGTTCCGTATCGGCCTCATTTTTTGCGACTGGAGAGCTTGCGTGATTCTCCTTCTTGATATAACCTTGCGATTTGCCGCTTCTCTTCTGGGTCTCTGGAGCGTTGCCTTTTCTGATCGAGGCCGCGTGTTTGGCCTTGTCGTTCAAGGTCTTGCGAAAGTAGGCAAACATCTGCTTCGCATTCTTGCCGTCCTTGTATCCGCATTCCTGTGCGATAGCTTCCCAGTCGATGGTCTGTTATCAGATGCGAATACTGTCAGAACTTTACCAAAAAAGCCCAAGGAGACATCTGAGAGGCCAAAGCTTACCCCCGTGCTCACGTTGATGTTATTGAATAGCGCGGCCTGGAAGATGGTGCGTTTATCTGCCATATCTGCAGCCTGATGTTTTGAAAGATTTTGGATTCGGTAACTAGCTGATATTAATCGGAATGTTTTGAACTCAGTCCAGGTCCTGGCTCGCCCTGGAGGCGGTCAAGGAGGTGAGCAAAGAGTTGTCAAAACCGGTGGTAAATTTCTTCGGGCTGGACGATGTTTTCCCGCGGATCGCGGCTTCACGATGGCCAGAAAGTCAGCTCATGTGCTGCTGTGAGCGTTAAGTGAGACATAGAAATTATTGGAGCAATATAAATATCAATGTATAATCACGCATTCGGTGTGATAGGCTAGATCCTGCACCCCTGGCGTTCAACACCGCCGCGATAGGCTGGACAGATTTGTTTACATTTCACACGCATGATCACAAATTTGTTGATGCAAGATAACTTTTCTTTGCTCAGGCACTGCCAGAGCCTCGACGCGCATACGATTTCCCCGCCTATCCTTAATAAGTCTGCGAATAAACAAACATTTAGTTCCGCATGATGGCTACCAAATTCCGCTGCTGCGTGGGGCGATTAAACGGTCGCGAATCGACCTATAACCAAGCCGCATGGTGGACTCTTACGAGTGTATGCAAGATGGCTACTTCAATTCTCTTGGCGAGCTCTTGAGTGCCGCGGCGAGCGTAGTTTCTTTAAGATCAGCGCCCGTATCTTGATCGCTCTCTCACTCTGCTAATTACATGCAGCATTGTGATAACTCAAAAAGCACTTGCCCAACAACTCGCATTAGATCTCATCAGTGTCTTCATCACTCGGTTCCATGCCGTCCTCCTTCTTCACCAAAGCTTCATTGGTCGGGTATTGATGCTTCTTAGCTTGACCGGACTGGTTTTTCTCGTGATCCGACTTCTTTCCATCACAAGTAGGGTCGACCGTGCTGACTTCTTTCTCAACGTCTTGCTTTGACGCACTCTCGTGACAGTCCTGCTTTGGCTCGGATTTCGAGGGACGTCCACGGCGCGCCTTGCTTTTCGCAAATGTTGTAAGAGCCATCTCAAGCTCTTTATCTTTGTTGGATGATTTTGGTTTAGTATTCATGGTCCGTCCAGGAGTTTTGATCTTCTTATCAACCCCTCCAGATGGAGAAGCTCCGTCTTTCTTGGCCCTATCGAGCTTGGATGCGAAACGTTTGAACATAGTCCTTGCATCGGATGGGTTCTTGTATCCAACCTCAGAAGCGATAGCTTCCCAATCGATGCCATTCGAAATCTGAGAAGCTATCAATAAGATTGTTCCGAGTGGTATAACGCAGCCGACTTACCAAGCCTGTACTCACAAGCTGTTGGATGACAGCTGCGAATAGTTTCGATTGGGAGGATTCAGCGGCCATTTTCGCTCTCAGGTTTGTGTATCTTGGTGACCTTAAGCCAAAAGTAAGACAGAAGACGATGTAAGATAGGCAGATCCAGAAATTAATGAAAAGAATCAGGTGCAGATTTTAGAGATGACCTCGATATATAGTCTTCTATAGAACCACATTGGCGGATCACCTTTTGTTCACATGATCTGCAGGAGAAAATAGCTCAAACTGGCTTTGTCAGCTTAGTCGTCGCTAAAAGACGCATGTTTACAAGGCACCTTCCTTCGAGTTTAGGCCTGATGAGTATTAGTATACCCCTGGAATGCCTGACATCTGCTAGTAATTCAATGACACGTTGGATGGGTCACCACACTCGTAACGCCAATCGAGGGCGTTAAACAACCCCTCATTCAAGATCAAGGATCCAGGGTGTATTTCCGGTATCGTAAATTATGGAAGATTGTGCTCATCGTCGAGATTCATGTTCAATGCTGCCTCTACTATGATAAAACCCAGCAACATCTGTCCATGGTACTGATTCTCAGTAAGAGACCCAGTGGAGAGAGTTCGTGATCGAGAGTCCCCTTGCACCACCAACAGCTAGCATACTAGTGAAGCTGAGGCTTCAGATAATGTATGCGTCATCCTCCAGATCCTCCTTGATCTTTTCTTTCTTAGTTTTTCCAGCTGTGGGAGAGGCATCCTGATCGAACCAGTCTTTCTCCGTGCTCTCAATTTCTTTCCTACCCTTGACGCTGACAGAGTCCTCTATCTTGGCTTTGACTTTCTTTGGTGTTTTCGGAGTCTCTTTAGAAGAACTGCCACCCTTCGCCGTGGAGCTGTTAGTTGCCTTCAATTTCCTGAATTTTTGCCTTTTATGGAGTCGTCAATGACTGGCCAACTCTTCGAGAAATCAATGATTTTCGTACTTGACCGCTTCAGCAGTATATTCGGGTCCCATTTCTTCGGCAATCCACTCCCATGCATCACTGGATAGTTTAAGATCGGCTCTCTCGATTACCAAGAAGAGAAGCTTGAAATGAGATTCGGTATCCCAGGAAGGCATTTTGGTAGCCAATTTGATGGTATTTAGAGAATTTTATATGCAAATCCGTGAATTGTGTCCAATATATCTGGTGATTGAAAAGGTTTTTAAAAACGCGAAAGCACAGGAGTTGCCCGGTTTTTGAATTAAGTGAAGTCAAATAGGAAAGCCTTAGGCCTTACGTAGGACATATACCCTCGCCTTCGATCTTCAGATCAGGTCATTCTTAATATGCTTTCGATTTCTACGACGCAAATCGCAGACTTAATAGCAACATATCAATTGCGAGGAAGTCGCTATCTTAGCAGTCCAGGAGTTGGAGTTAGAGATGGCGGCTTCCTAACGGAATTATTCTTGGAGGCGGAAATGACCCTTAAGGAGCGTGCGCTATGTCAATCGTATTAATATCATATCATCAGACATATAAACCTTGAAGAGTCTCCAGCCTTTTCTTTATATTATTCTCGGATGAGGGCAGCTGGGAGTGTTATCCGTCTAGGTGGCGAGCCTAAGCAGGCAATTGTGGCTGAGGGAAGTTAGCTCCCATATGATAAGGTTTGACACGAAGCTTAATGCATCGAACAGATATTTGACCTGGCGTGGATGACGTAATGAGGCTTATCGCAACTAGGGTTAGTGTTGCTGACAAGTCACGTGTCTCTGTCAACCAATGTGCGAGATTTACCAACCTCCTCAATTCTCAAAGTACAGTATCACAAGGCTTGCTTCGAAACCAGCTGCAAAGCCAAAGGTAGCTCGCGACCTCAATATAATCGGTTCTCTGCTGAAGTGGTCACATGATATTGGTGCCTTGTGTTCGGGACCAATGGGACGGTTTAGGTGGCTAAGTGCCTGCCCCCCGATTTTCTATCCAAGACGATGCAAGCCAGCTTGCTCTACGCCCCATAATTCCCCAATGCTGCTAGAAGGAATATAAAATCGAAGTCGAATCGATCACGTGGGTTTAAAGGGATGGACAGTAATGTAGTGAAGTAGTTTGAGGGGCTGGGTGCCGTCTGTGATCGCTTGTATGCCACCGTAGATACGACGGTTTTTTACGTCACCCGTCTCTTCTACTCACACTGTCTCCAACTCATTTTCGTGCACTCAGAGTCATAGAAACACGGAAAATTTTGCGTTTATCGATGAAACGAGATCCGATAGCCTAGCAAGCCCTTTTGCGGCTCGCGTAGCTCTCAGACAAGTGTCTGGAGACTGAGCGAATTGAAGCTATCACCCGACTAATATTCTGCCTTACGACGACCTTACGCTGCCGCACAGGTTCATACACACCCTCTAGTTTTAAAGTAAACTCCCTTCTTTCTCCTCCTGAGCTCCAACTTTTCCTATCCTCTACTTTCAAAATTAAAAACAAAACATTCTCGAGTCGAAGATTACGATAGTACCGGCACACGCTATCTCTTTTAACCATGCCTCGTTCCACAATCGACTGGAAATCGACGGAAAGCTACACCCGCTTACTTGCAGCAATGGTGGCTGCATCTGACATGAAGGTAAGTCTATCGCAAACATGCCAGCCCATACCATATCATCTAATTCTAAGGCATCCGAAGCTCAATTATAAAAAGATCGCCGACATGTATGGCCAAGGCGCTACATACGATGCGATCGAAGGTCGCTTTCGAATTGTTCGCCGTGAAGCAGAAAGGCTCAAAAACGAGATTGATTCCGGCGAGCGGCCACCTGCTCCTCCTCGAAACGAATCGATCAACCCATCACCCCGTCGCCGTCACGTCCACGCCAGCCAACAAGATGGTGAGAACTGTGTTATAATCGTTTCATGTTCATCGCTTACGCAGCTATTGACGCAGGCGTCATCGAAGGTCGTATTTCTAAGTCGACCAGTAACACTCCATCGAAGCGCAAATCCTATCCAAAACGAGATCAATCCGATTATTCCACAACTGAGCAATCCTCCACGCCAGCCACATCAGGCGGGAGTAATTCTCCAACGATTATAGGAGAGGAGCTGCAAACTCTCGACCCATATCTTCTGGAATTTCCAATGAACGCTGTTGATCCTACTCAATCTATGAGTACAGTAACGGACAACAGTAGCCTCTTCAACAATTCGAGTGGCCGCTGGGATATTGATGGCGATGATACCTTCATATGAATGTATCTGAGCTTCCGATTTGAGTCACAGACGGCACCTGAACCTGTACAGGTGCGCAACGATAGCTACGAAAAGCAATTCAGGGTAACTTAGGAGTTTGGGAGGCAATTCGGTATCGGGTAGTCTAGTTTTCTGCCCTCCAAAATCGACTCGCGAAGGAATGAGAAAGGCGCGTTGCTGGCACATAACCTCGATCCACAGGTCAATGCAGTATCCAAAATTGACTTTCGCGCTAGTCTACTTCGAGCATATGTTTCAATTCGGTAACCAGCCTTCTCCCTTTTCGGCCCCTTCCCGCAGCCCTGTGAACATTCGCTTCACCTATGCTTGCAACAGCACAGATAGCTGTGGACGAGCTTTTTTTTTTTGAATGAGCCACATTTCCGGCTCATTTGATGCGTGAATTATCTAAGGCTATCATGTTTGAGGAGTGAGATAGTTCAAAAAAGGCTCCAAGTATTCAAACTGAACCTCAAACCTCTCCACTCAGTCGAACCTATTTTACTTGGTCATTTAGCAGCCCCGGTCATGCGGGCTTGAAGAATTTTTGAAAATTTACTACATTTTACGATCAAATCTTCATAATCAATCATTTGTCATTGATTCACTGGGTCTTCTCCCTTGAGTTGTTCGCCTTCAACTGACTGCTTCTGTGAGCTTGCACGCCCAAGATGCCTGTCAAATGGACTCCAGAGAAAGACCAGCTTGTGAGTCCTCAAGAACTCACATTTATTGATTTAACCATCCGAGCTGAACAGTCTTCAATATAGCTCTTGCTCAAAATCCTCGAAACCCACGAACTCAAAGTCGACGCGAAGAAAGTAGTAGAGTCTTGGCGTATGTTAGAATTAAACACGACTTTCTTGCAAGCATCTATTAACGACAGCGAACAGCGGGCGACAAAGGCGAAGTTCCTACGCCTCGCGCCATCACTGAACGTCTAGTCAAGATTCGCCAGCTCTCGAAGACTGATGGATCAGGCCACTGGAGCATAAGCTCTGCCCAGGAAAAGCCACACAGTGCAAAGCAAAGCAATGAGATCTTCTCCAACAAGAAGTCACCAGCCAGATCTGTGGCTACACCACGCAGCCACGACGATGCTGCAGTAAAACCCAGCCGCGTCAATCGCAACCAGATGACACCCTTGTCGAGTTCGCGTCCTACTACCATCAAGCCGGAGCCGGTTTCCTCGAGCCATTACCAAACCCTAAAGCGCACTTACTCGCAATTTTGCGATGCTAAGCCTACCTCCGAAAGGAATCATACTGGCAATAACCATGCTCTGTCTGGCGCAACATCATCACAGTTGAACAGCACCCGCATAGCTGAGCCGCAGTCGGTTGGAAAGACCAGTATTTGGGTTATCGATGATGACGATGATGGTGGTAATGAGGGCGGTGGAAGCCTAGGCATGCCAGCTAAGGTTATTAAGACGGAGAAATCAGACCGTTTTGCTGCACCAGACAACCGCACGACCAGACCATCAAATACAAACGCCCCAAGTTTGTACAGATTTCCTACGGTTGAGGATGCGCCCGACGATTTCGACTTCAACGCGGATTCCGATGATTGCGCCGTTTGAGTGATGGCGATTTACGTATGAAGACGAAGGGATGGATCGAGTTCCTGAGATGAAGATAATTAATGAAATATTGAATGGGCAAAGAAGGAAATAGATTATGGATAAATGTTCAAGAAGGGCTTGATGAAGCACAGAGGCTCAAACAAGCATACAACAACATCTCTCGCCTTTCGAGAAGAATATTCAGAACCTGATGATGGCAATTTTGAATACTGTTAACGACTTGTAGTGATAGCGTATGGTTGTATTGAAGGTACTGTGAAAGGGTGCCCACCATCCCGCCAGGTCCAATGGGGTAATTACCCTTGGAGCGGGCGGTGAAACTTGAACCGATCTTTTTAGAAAATTCGCAAATTCGGAAGAAATATTTTGTGAATGCGGACACAGGCCTTCTGCTTTCTCAACAGCAATATGGGGCCACATAAGCAGGGAAGGCAGGAAAAGCGCGGACCCAGTCGTCGCATGCAAAAGCAAGGGCCGCCTGCACCTCTCGATGAGACCATATTTTCAAAGAAACGGAAGATTGAGCCCGAAGCTGCCGCGCATCAGAATGGAAAGAGAAGGAAGCCGAGTGATTCTCAAGCCAATGGCTTTTCAAGAAGCAAGGCTGTACTCTCAAAACCTCAGATCCAAAAGACAAAGTCAAAGACAATAGAAGCCCCTCAGAAGCCCACAGCCGGCAAATCGAAGGCAGCTCGACCTAAAGCTCCACGGCCGGATAAAGACCCTGGTAACGGCAGTGGCAATAGCAATGAAGGTGACGAGGTACTAGACAACGAGATAGGCGAAGAATTCTTTGATGCTGAGGACGCAATTGATGACCCTGACATACTGGAAGACGAGTTTGACACACAAGCTGTCGATCGCTTAGATGCTGAAGAGTCTTCTGAGTCGTCCCTGGACTCTTCCGAGGCCGAACTTCTCGAGGGTGATGATAGTGCTGGCGACGATGATAATGCATCGGCGACCTCCAATCCTCTCGATTCTGACGAAGATGAACCACGAAATAGAAAGGCCACTATCTGGTCAGACGATGAGGATGAGGACGCGGTTGAAGCCCTAAATGCGGCCAATATCGAGGGACTTTCGAGACGGTTGGATGCAAAAGCTGCAGCGGATGCCGTTGCGGCACAAGCTGAGCTTGAGGAAGCAGCGCTACAAACAAATATCGCTGGTGATGACACAATCGCTGCCGCCTTGGACGGCGATAGCGATGATGATGTTGCAACAAGCCTCAGAACTCGCTTAGCGCCTGATCTACAGCTCCTCCGTACTCGCATCAGCGACACGCTTCGTGCCCTTGACGACTTCAAGGCCTTCAATGCGAAGACTGGCAAGTCACGAGCTGATTTTACCCAGCAACTCTTGAAAGACATTTGCGCTTATTACGGCTATGCTACGCACCTGGCTGAGAAGCTGTTCGCTTTGTTTTCTCCAAAAGAGGCAATCGATTTTTTTGAAGCCAACGAGAAAGCAAGACCTGTCGTCATACGCACCAACACTCTTCGGACAAACCGTCGCGAACTCGCACAGGCCTTGATCAATCGCGGTGTCGTACTTGAACCTGTCGGCAAGTGGTCGAAAGTTGGGCTTCAGATCTTTGAGGCCGCAGTACCTCTGGGCGCCACTCCCGAATATCTCGCAGGTCACTACATCCTACAGGCAGCATCATCTTTCTTACCTGTAATGGCTCTCGCGCCTCAGGAACACGAGCGTATCCTGGACATGGCCAGTGCACCGGGCGGCAAGACAACTCATATGGCGGCACTCATGCGAAACACGGGTTGCGTTATCGCAAATGACAGTAACCGTGAGCGTGCGAAAGGTCTGATAGGCAACGTGCATCGACTCGGTGTTCGCAACTCTGTAATCTGCTCATACGATGCATTGGAGTTTCCTAAAGTGATGGGTGGCTTCGATCGCGTTTTACTGGACGCTCCGTGCTCCGGCACGGGCGTCATTAGTAAAGATCCCAGCGTCAAAACAAACAAGACCCATACTGATTTCTTGAGACTCCCACATTTGCAGAAGCAACTGCTACTTGCAGCCATCGACAGCGTAAATCACGCCTCCAAGACTGGTGGATATGTGGTCTACTCAACGTGTAGCGTCACCGTCGAAGAGAACGAGGGAGTCGTGGAATACGCGTTGAGCCGGCGGCCGAATGTCAAGTTGGTCGAGACCGGGTTGCAAATCGGGCGGCCCGGCTTCACAAAGTTTCAGAACAAGAAGTTCGCGGACGACATGGATTTGTGTCGGAGATACTATCCGCACGTCTACAACGTAGACGGCTTCTTCGTGGCGAAGTTCAAAAAGACCGGCCCCACTACCGACGCAATTAAAGCCGCCAAGGGCAAGACGAACGGTGTTACCCTCTCGAGCATAGCCAGCGATGAAACCAATGGGGCTGAGACCTCAGAAGCACCAATGAAGTCTTCAGGCAACGCTAAAAAGGTGCGGCTTAAGAAAGCAGACCTTGTGGCTGACGAAGAGGATGATGAAGCCAGCACCGGCCTGGGGCAAGACCGTGACGAGGACGACAAGGGCTTCGACGGCTTCGACGAGACCGAGGATGCCAAGATCATCGAGCGGGCGCGCAAGGCGGCCATGCGGCGTAAAGGGTTGAACCCGCGCGCGGATAAGACTAAGGCTGCTGGCACAGCCAGCAAGTCTACCCACAAAGCCGACAAGGCCAGTGGCAAGGCCAACGGCAGGGCCAACGGCAGGGCCAACGGCTAGACCGGCAGCACGAAATCCACCGAGCGAAAGGAGATCAACCCCTTCATGGGTTGAAGAAGGATGCGCAGTGACGGCAGTCAAAAGCCCTGCAACGCAGACGTAAATGAAAACCAAATAGCGTCGTTTCATTCCAAAAAGATGACATACCAGTCAAGCTTTGGGGGTATACTTGTCAATTTTGTACATAAGGCACTCATGTGGAATGCAATGGATTTGGAAGCCCGCGCAAGCAGTGCGACCGCGCACTTCTCAACGTAGGGTTTCATGGTGATGTTGGTTTTGCGAGGCCACCACGCAATGCTGTGTATTATTGCTTCGCGTGGCTCAATTTGGTGGCCAATGCTCCTCGCGCGCCGCCTTTGGCACCTCCGCCGTGCCTCGCCGCCCGATCCTTTCTGTTTTTCTCTTTGAGCTCACGGGCCTTTTCGCGCGGGTCAATTACGACCAGATCTTGCTGATTCGCTCGTTTCCACTCCAGGTCTTTGCCCAGCCTGTCCTTGGCGAATGTCAATCTGTGAGTCATGAGGCCTATCCTTTCATCATCGTCCTCGTTGTTTCTGCCGTCGTCGTCATGCTCGTCATCATTATCGGCCTGGTGGCCGTTAGCATTGTGATGTTTGCGCGCCGCATCCTCTTGCTCGTCCCACTTCCTGCACGATTGGCAGTTAGGAATGAAATGCAGATCACACAGCGGTGCCTCTTCATCCTCGTTCACCCCGCCCGCCTTCTCCAATTTGGTAGGGCGATCATCCTCACCATTGGTGGGTTTTTCCGAGTCCTCATACTTTTGTTCTTCATTCGCGCGACCATTGCCATTCTTTTGTGATTTCTTAATCCGCTCAGTCTCCGCGGCTTCCTCAAGTCTCCTCCCAAAGGCGCGATAACTCTCCAGAGCTTTGAGTTCCTGTCTAGTGGGTTGTGCTGATCCCCTTGTGCCGCCAGCGGGTCGTTTCCGACCCTTCACAGCGTTCGCCGGCATCATCGATTCCAACAAAGACATAGGTTTTCGAGACTCGCGTTCTGCCACCTTGACAGGTGCAGTGCGTTTAAGCGATTGTTTGAGTTCCTCAATTTGTTTGTTGGTTTCGGACAAAAGCCTGTGCGATTTAGAATTGGCAGAGAGCTCCTCAACGGACGAGGTCGGTGATGCTGGGCGGGAAGATACGGGGATTGCTGTGGATTCGATTTTCTGTTCTGGAGTGTCCTCATCCACCTGCTTACCATTTGTCAAGCCCTCTCCGTCCATAGATTCTATTGGCGGAAACGCTTGACGCTCTGCTTTGCTGGAGCTCTTGTTCGCTTTTGACTTAGGGGCTTTCCGGGGAACAGGAATTGGATTCAAATCTTCATCATCTGCGAAGCTCAGAAGATTCCTCGATTCTGGTTTGCGCTTTCTTTTCTTGACGGCCTTTTTGGCTTCTACGATTCTTTCCACCTCCCTCACCCGCGCAGTCATGTCGTCAAAGTAATTCACAAGCACTTCACTGCCTGTGATCTTCGTAGGGAACAAAGGTCGGTCAGCGGGTCCGCCCTCGGCCAACTCAGCATCCCCCATTTTAAGCAAGTTGTAGATAGTATCACCAGAAATCCGTCCGAACATTGTGTGTTTTCCATTCAGCTCTTTGGCGTCGCCCAGGGTCAAGAAGAATTGGCTGCCATTATCATTCTTTTCACCTCCATTGGCCATGCCCAATAGCCCTCTCCGATTGAATTTCAGCCTCGAGTGAAATTCATCCTTGAAGGGTCTGCCGCCCTCAAGTGCGCTTACACCCCCAAAACCTGTGCCAGTGGGATCGCCGCCCTGAAGAATAAAACCAGGAACCAGCCGATGGAAATTGGTGCCAACATAGTATCCGTCCAGGACATGCTGTAAAAAATTTCGAGAAGCGAGTGGCGTTTGCTGTGCGAAGAGTTCGATGAGGAGATCGCCGCCTGTGGTATGCAAAACGACCTTCGCAGTAGGATTGGGTTCTATATTGTAAAGAGTAGACATGGCTGCGACTGGCGCAATGCATCCGGCAAGTGGCTCCTCTTCGTAAGCTAGTACTCCGTTCCAGCGGCGCTGATAGTGTATTCTGGGTAGAGCAGGCTGCAAGTCATCGGATCATTGAATTGCAGGCTGCAAAACAAATGTTCAAAGAACTTGTCGTTGGCTTGAGGACTGGAGCGTCAGCAGAGCGCCAAACAAGCTATTGGTTTTGAACGTCAACAGCCGCAGCTTTTCGTCCGCAGGCGGAAGGCGGGCGGAATGCTGTAAGTTCGACGCTTACGTGGTCCGCGTCCCGCCACAGTGGAGCACAAGTCGCGGAGGTCGCGGAGGTCGGATAGAATGGGCACAAAGTTGTGTGTGCCTTGACAGTGAGGCGACAAGCGGAGCCGGGTGATTGGTCGGATTGCGGAGGCAGATCCCGAGAGCTTCACCGGTACTTGCAGGCAGCTCCGCAGCAGTAACAGTCGATGAGTCTACCCAAGCACAGATATATAATATAAAGCCTCTCGAACCCATCCCATTGGGTGTCAGCCATTCTTGCCTCGTTGTGGAATCAGGCTTAAAACTACGCTTCTGCCTTCGAAATGTAGTACTCCGATGGCACATTGCTTCGCCTCTACCTAGTCAACCCAACCCTGTCGACCGTAACGCAAATAAATCGTTCTGCAAGCCCCATCAGCCAGTCCGAGTCTTGTTCAACTTGCTATCGTGTCTTCTCTGTACGCTCACGTTGTGTTTGTTTTGTTAGCCTTTAGCTGTCGCTAATCGACGAAGCAGTCTGCACAGACACTCACACTGCTTCCCTCTGGCTTTGTCCTGACCGCAACGCATGCTTCCAGCTGTTGGCCTCCCGTGTGAATCACTCGTTTGCTCCGAACGTCTTGCCTGTTGCTTGCTTGAGCAAACAGGGAATTGAGGTCATGGAAGTTCTGCCTCCGCAGGGCGTGTCCGCCGCTACCCATTCACCGCCTTCTGCTGCGAGCACCGCTTCAAACACAACAGCCGCATCGACTGCAACTGGTCCAGTTGAAGACAACCCCCATCAAATCCAGTGTGATACCACTCAGACGCCTGATTCAATAGACAACACCGCTTCACATGTAGATTCTTCCACTGCTGACTCTCATTGTAATTCTATCTCTTCCAACGTCTGCTCAGACGCTTCAGCAGAAGCCGATGTCCCCTCTACCCTGAACTCCACAACAACGCAAATTGGTCGCACAGACGATATTCTCTTTCCACCAACGCAGTCTTCCGGCCCAGACTCACAGACGGCGCGTCACGATGAGCCTATGGATGATTTGTCTGGGTCACTTACACTGACAAACGTCTTGCCTTCTACATCTGAGCGGGGCATCAGCCAAGAGGACATATTACAGACTGAGGAAGCGATCGTTCAGCAAATTCTCCGAGAGACTGCCATATTGCCTGAGTTAGCATCGGAACACGCCAGCGTGTCGCTCGAGACTTCCGACGCCGATACTTCAACGCCAAACGTCTTTGAAGCCGACCTGATGGACCTGATTGACCGCAACCGCCAAGCCAACCTGCCAGGCGGCGGAGCGCAAACCGAAGAAGATAACCCGTGGCTCGACATACCGCAAGACGAGTCTGTTGCCGAAGGCGAGGAACTAAGAAAGATAGAAGAGGACGCAGCGCTAAATCCAGAGCACAGTGCCCTGGACTTCAACTACTGGGAACGGCGGGGCTTGAAACCACTGGATGACAGTGGTAAGTCTTATTTTGCGATGCCACGGCTGCATCATGTTATGCTAACTGTCGCGTTAGTTTTCGAGCCCGTCGAGAGTGGCAGGATCGAATGGGCCATCAACAAGTACAATGGTACCAGAGAGGACCCAAACCTCGAAAGGGTTATGATCTCTCACAAGGTCACTGTGGCAGGACTGGAATGGAGGTTGAAGTTCTACCCGAAAGGCAATGGGTCCGAGTACCTGTCCATTTACCTGGAATGCTTGGACCCCGATCAAGACATCAGCTCTTCATCCTTCGCCATGTCCACTGAGCGTCCCTTTCCAAGTTTTCGCGGCAAGCCTATTCCCTCGCCATTCAGAATACCCGTGCAATTCACCGTGGTAATGTACAATCCACAAGATCCTCGAGTGAATTTCTACAAACGAGGCACACATCCGTTCACCAAGCACAGCCCCGACTGGGGTTTCAGCCATTACGGTAACACTCATTTCAAACGCTTAGGCCTTCGCAAATCTACTCAGAGAAGAGCACTTTTACAGAACGATAAGCTAAATTTCGTGTGCCATTTCAGGATCATCAAAGATCCGACAGGTTTTCTCTACGAGCACGCCGGTGCTCGAGACGCGAACTTTGATTTCGCGCGGTTGGGTTTCGTTGCGCTAAAGGGAGATGAGGACTTCATCGCTAATGCCGCCAATCTGATGACCTTGATCATGGTATTGAGTTTCCTCGCTCCATTCCGCAGGATCATATACGAGTTCTGCAATGAGAAGCAAGTAACGGAACACGCAAATCCGCTGGTGAAAGAGTTGATCGATCTGATGTGCGATCTTCGAACAGCGCCATCTTGCAGAGACTTGGCGAGCACAGTACCTACCATTTCATCGATACCAGACATACTTGAAGACGCAGCTCGGCTCAGCAGTCGATCGGATCCTTGCTGTGACAGGCGGACGTTCTGCCCATGGCAGGCCAGTGAAGAGGCAGTCGATAGTATGGACGTCGTTCAGCTTCAGCACGTCCTCCTTGAGACTCTATTCGCGGAGATGGAAGGGACTCAATCTGCAGCGAAGCTGCTCGAACTGTTCCGACCGTTTTGGCTCAGACTTGCGATCCCGTCTGATAGTAGTAGCGTCTCGCACGGGCTGAGTACACTCACTCTGGGAAGCTGCAGGCCACCAAAGCTTTTTCAGGTTGAACTTCCTCGCCAGCGCTTCATCGAGTCTGACCGCAAGTGGGTTAAGAACACAGAAGGTATCGAGATCAACCAGACAATCAGATTGGCCTGCAATTCCGAAAATGAGTACGTGCTCTTTGCGATGATACTGCACGAGGATACGAATCTTCAATCGAAGAAATTCCGACCGCTTGTCCGATGGGGCTCGCTTTGGTATACATCGACGACAGACACCCCGACCGATACACATGTGAACAGATTGACGAGTACGCAAGCTCAAAAAGAGGGCAAAGACGAGGCCTACGTTTTGATTTATTTGCGCAAAGACATTTTCGAGAGTGAAATGCGTCCACACTCGGAGTATCCGGAAGCGAAGTGGCGAAGACCCAGATGGATCAAAGAGACGCCACAGGATATCGCAGAAGAAGAACAACAGAATGAGCAGCAGAGCGGAGAGGGGGCGTCTCAGACTGATGACACGGACTCCAGTGGGGCGAGCGACGTGACCATGACGGATGAGATAGCGGAGGAGGATTTCGTGAGGGGCCCTTTTTCGGACAAGATCCACAAGGTTGAGTTCTTGGGACGCGGTAGCTACACGGGAGCCCTGCATCGCGGTTTGCCTCACGGCGAAGGCGTCAACATTTACGGGAACGGCGACCAATACAAGGGCCAATACAAGAAAGGCAAACGGGAGGGAAAAGGCAAAATGGTTTATCAGAACGGAGATTCTTACGAGGGTGATTGGAGAGCAGATGAAATGGACGGCCAGGGCAAATTTGTCAGTGCGATCTCAGGCAATGTCTACATCGGCGGCTATGTTAATGGCAAGCAACACGGCAAGTTTGCTCTGACGGGGACGAAAGCAGAAGCGATGGATCAATGCTTGATCTGCTACGCCAACGACCGAAACTGCGTGTTGGACTCATGCGGGCACGTGTGCGCTTGTATGGAGTGCGCGCGCGGATTGAGAGAATGTCCGGTCTGTCGGAAACATATCACCAAGTCGATAAAGCTCCACATCGTATGAAACATGGATCATCCAAAGCGGACTATTGGGCGATGAGGGTAGCAAGTCTAGTTGTACGATTATCACGGAATTTCCGGTAGAATGAGTCGACTCAAATCGTGAGACAGCGGTCTTCAAAGACGTTTGACTTGGTCGAGTTTTGTCCAAGCCTACTTAGGAATTGATTAAATGAGATACCTACGAGTGTAGGGTAGGGTGAGAAAGGGGGTTTTTGGTCACGAGGTTACTGTGGGTGCTGGATGGGAGCGCAGGGTAAGTGATTCTTCATTACCTGTCCCGTCGGGGTTTTTTGGAGGAGGCCCACGAGCGTAAGGGAATTTACGGAACCAACACCTCGCGGAACAATGACGGTAGCCAGACCTGACAGCGGCGTTTCTTCTCCTAACATGTAATTGGCGACGTCCCGTGTCAGACATCGAGGTCGAACACCAAATTTCAAATCTCATCACAGCTGCCATCTCATTGCTTTGGCTCGTTGCAGCGTTCTGTCAACTCCAAAGTTGGATCTGTTCATTCGAGACTCGGCTGCAGCTTCCCAGCAAGCGCTCCTCTTCGTTCACCAAACGTCTTCGAACCTGAATCACGCGCTGCACAGCTTTTCGATTATCCTCCATCTCAAGTTCATCTTCCACGTCTTCGCACCCAATGCACCTACTACCTAAATTGGATCTGGAATTTTGAGCGAACCTCCAATTCCAGCATCGCAGCCATGGCCGAACAGTCTCAGGGTACCGAGTACACGCTCCAAGGTTCGTAGCATTCGAGAACACGCCGTCCTGTAGCTCTCTGGCAATGGTGGTGCTGACATTTTCTTCTTTCCACCAACTGAAAGGAGTGATGAGGTTTTTGCAAATCGAATGGCACAACCACGAACGAGCTCGCAACGCCTGGGATATCGAGCGCGCGGAGATGAAGGCTAAGATCGCGAAACAAGAAGGAGACACTCGTGCGTTGAAGCGGCTCAATGATCTTCTAGACAGACAGATTCGCATGCTTGAAAAGGCTCTCAAGAACGAACGCGCCAAAAACAAAGCATTTGCTGCCGGCGAAGAACCGCCGGTGCAAGCACAGCCAAGCGAGGAAGAAGTGAAGAAGGAATGGGGAGGCAAGATTGGCATTCGTGCCGAACCGCTTTCAGGTATTTCCTAGTCGGCTTTTGATGACATTGAATTCGTTGCCGTGACTTACGTGGAATAAACCAAGAAGACGATCCAAACAAATCCTCCCGTCACAAGACTGACGATCAAGAGCGTGAGGCACAGCGCGACAGGTCCAAAGTGTTCTTGCAGAAATGCGTTGAAGAACTCACGTACTTGCTTACACCTCCGTCTCACGCTCCACC
Organism: Dicorynia guianensis; assembly: GCA_037013595.1. Classification (NCBI taxonomy): domain Eukaryota; kingdom Viridiplantae; phylum Streptophyta; class Magnoliopsida; order Fabales; family Fabaceae; genus Dicorynia; species Dicorynia guianensis. The sequence goes on from JASUAB010000019.1 coordinate 1,034,711, forward strand.
TCCGCCACTCCCCCCTCCGCCGCCGCAACCAGAGAATTCAGCCTTTTCTCAGCATTCGGAACTCCCTCAAGCACCAAATTCATCCGCCAGCAATGTTCGCTTCGACTTTCAGCCCAAGCGCCCTTCACAAAATGGACCGTCTCATCTACCATCTCTACCCAACAGCCATCACGTAGCGCCATCTCCGAGGGGCAACAGTGAAATGTACGACCCATCTCGCAACCTCAACAACCAGCCCCCAGCCATGACCCGTTTACCTTCGAGTCAGCCTCCTATGCCTCAAGCCCCATCGGCCTTGGCGGGAGAGCTTCCCCTCAAGACTCGGCCATCTGAGAATGAAAGACAGTTGGATGATGACGTCGAGCAGATCACGCACACTTTTGATTCGTACGGCCAACCAATACACACGTCTGACTTTCCGGACCATTCTGCTCCTCAATTTACCACTGATGACAACGATCAATGGAATTTTGGTGATCAAATATCAACCGCCGGAGACGGAGGCGACCATTTTTCGCCTGCAGTGCCCAACGCTGTCCGCGCTGAGTCCGAAGGTTCTGCTCAAGTGAACCACATTCCATCCAAGTCACCTTCCAGACACGGTCTAAATTCCAGGCGACGGATGAGTTCTGGCGGAAGCGGTGGGACGAGGCGGTTGAGCGACGGAGCACACGATACGCGCGATCTTAGCGATGCGCAGAACTTCAAAGTTCGGTTCGCTCTCCGAGGTCATCTTGATGTGGTACGCTCGGTCATCTTCACAGGTGGCGGGAGTCCATCAGAGCCGGAAATCTGTACCGCTGGAGATGATGGCATGATCAAGCGTTGGATCATCCCAGCTACGTATGGTAACCCGAGCAGCAACAGCGGCAACAGTGGCAGTGGCAGTGGCAACACCAACGTGCTGCCTGACCTGGATATCCAAAGTTATTTCACCCACCGAGGCCACGAAGGCACTGTGACCAGCTTGGCTGCGTGTCCCGCTTCACCTTCCTTCTCCACAGGCGGCCGAGCTTTAGGGGACGGCTGGATCTTTTCAGGCGGCCAGGATGCGACGGTACGGGTTTGGGAGCGCGGACGTGTGGATCAGAAGGCTGTTTTGGACGGTCACACGGACGCTGTATGGACGGTGTGCGTGCTACCTACTCCTCCTGGAGCCGTGTTCGACTTGAACGGTTCCAGTGGCACTGAAGGTCCCCTCCGGCCGTCGTCAGGAGCCAACGAAAGTGATAAAATCTTGATTGCCTCTGGCTCAGCGGATCACACCGTCAAGATCTGGGCCGTCAGTGCTCCTCCACAGCTCAGCTCGCCTTCCCACGCTGGCGGACCCCGATCTAGGCGGGGTGTGGGCGGTAGTAGAAGACACAGCGTCACAAGTGGATCCGGCTTCCCGAGCTCGCCCCAGCCCAGCACCGCATCTGGGACACCGTTTCACTACAGCCTGCTTCATTCGATAGAATGGCCTCGCGGTGCAGCGGCCAGTCCAACATGCATCTCGCCCCTGGGAACAGCGGGTGAGAGTTTTGTCGTCAGTTATTCGGATAGCAGTATCCTCATCTTCGATACGCGAACAGGCGAAGAGATCATAGGCATGGCCAGCAACGAGACGTACGACGGAACAACAGCTACAGGGATCAACAGCGTGGTCGTCACCAGTGCACACGCTGGAGGGTTTGATACTGGAGCAGTCAGTCTCGGCATGGACCACGGCAGAGGAGTCGGAACGGAGGAAGAAGGTGTCGTACACGGCGCTACGGGTAACGCCAAATCGGGCGGAGTTGAAGGGGTCGTGATCAGCGGCCATGAAGATCGATACGTCAGATTTTTCGACGCCAATAGTGGTATGTGCTTCCCTGACCCCCTTTGAGTGCGTAACGGTGTTTGGGGACTGACGAATCTTGGGAACAGGGCAATGTACATACAGCATGCTTGCGCACCCATCTGCGATTGCGGCCCTAAGTCTCAGCCCTGACGGCAGGGAACTGGTTTCCGCGGGTCACGACGCCTCGGTTCGATTTTGGTCGTTGGAGAAACGCTCTTGCACACAAGAAATCACGTCGCACCGTTCGATGCGCGGCGAGGGTGTTGTCAGCGTCGTGTGGAGCCAAGACGGCCGCTGGGTTGTGAGTGGAGGGGGCGATGGTGTCGTCAAAGTCTTCTCGCGAGCCAGAGACCATCCTATCAAAGGACACCATCTGAACCGCTCGGAATCTTCTTGAACGAGGTTCGAGCCGACGAACGATGAGTGGATGGAGCGAGTGCGAGGCAAGCGATGTTGAAGACTGCAGATGGATTACTTCTGATGGAGCGTATTGAGAGACCCTTTTCACTTTCTTGCTGTCTATACTTCTATCAAGTGTAATATGCCTGCTAGATTTTCTGCTCCAGCCGACAGAAGATTGCTGTCGGCGCTGTTTTAAGAAAATGGAAAAGCCTTCAATTCGTTCTTCTGTATCGTGGCTCAGAAACTAATGCTTGCGAACGCCTGTGGACAAGACCTGCCAGGCTGCATCTTGCCAGCAGAGGCGGAGATATTTCCGCTCTGACTCGCACCACTACTTCTGGAAATGGCATGCACCACAACGCCCGTGAACAACTTCCGGGACTAGCATATTCACGCGTCTGCAGGCAGATCTCCAGCCCTATGAGACGCGCGATCTAGTGCTGATCGTCTTAGCGTTCTATTATCTCATCCATGATTATCTTTTGAGTAAATCTTCCCAATCAATATTGAGCTTTTTCTTTCCCATCAAAACGTGTTAGGTATCCTTGCTGTTGCCTGCCCTGCAAACCTTGCCTTATCTTATCAGCAGCACGCAATTCCTTCCTCATTCGGGTCATGAAACCTGTCTTAGTAACTCCAGGCCCACAGCAGCCGCGGACAGGGCCACTGCCTGTCGGCATCACCTTAGGCTTCGGGGATGGCTTTGCATTTTGCCCGTCAGTGCCCGTGTTGGCGAAGCTTCCCGAATCGCGGTGTCCAGGCTGGCTCATGTCTTAGGTGGAAGATGTCTCCGGTGTCGGTCGCTATGCGTTTAGGGGAGGGCAGTAAAGTCAAAATGGTTTGACGTGCTATTCCCAGCTGGCTCGTGGGACTCTCTGACTCCCCATTGGAATCCCAATTTTTGCTTCGACGTGTCACCATCCGGCGCCTCGCTCGTGGTAATTCCGATTGTATCAGTGGCAAATTGACTTAACTTTGATTTTGTTCCGGACTATTCCCCTGTTCTCCAATCTCGCGCCTTCCTTTCCGCCATTTTTACCTTCCTCTTCTCCCTGTAGAACTTTGATTTTGCGATATCCGCAACACGTCCAGACTTCACACCTTATTCTTCTCGAATTTGAACAATCGTCAGCTCTCTGAAATGGCTTCAGCAATCAGGCCTCTAGCTCGTGCAGCTCGGATCGCAGGCGGTCCTCGAATGGTTTCGAGTGCTCGGCCCTTCCACAGCAGTAGCCTCCGTGCTCTGAGGCCGTCGGTCAAATTCTCCGCCGAAGAATCCTCCTCCAAACCGTCGTCTTCGTCCTCATCCTCATCCTCATCCTCACAAAGTTCTGCAAGCAGCGGATCATCTACTGCATACTGGCTTGCCGGGGTAGTGGCTGCTGGTGGCGTCGGATTTGGCGCATATCAGTACTTCCAGACATCACCGCAAAATACCAGTGAAAAGGATGCCAGGCCCAGCAAAGCCGACTACCAAAAAGTCTACGACGCTATCGCCGAACGCTTGATTGAGCATGATGAATATGACGATGGCAGCTACGGTCCTGTTCTCGTGAGGTTGGCCTGGCACTGCAGCGGCACCTACGATGCGCAGACGCGCACCGGTGGCTCCAACGGAGCGACCATGAGATTTGCGCCCGAGTCGGATCATGGTGCCAACAGCGGCTTGAGGAAGGCCCGTGACTTCCTCGAGCCTGTTCATGAGAAATTCCCATGGATCACATATTCGGATTTGTGGACGCTGGCTGGTGTCTGCGCCTTCCAGGAAATGCTTGGACCCCAGATTCCATGGCGCCCAGGCCGTTCCGATCGTGATGCTGCTTGGTGCACACCGGACGGGCGTTTGCCAAGTGAGTGCCCTGGTCCTGCTATCCGCTGACCAGCGAACATATCGACTAATCATCGCATTGCAAATCCATAGATGGAGACGGCGACGGAGGCCATTTACGAGCTATCTTCGGTAGAATGGGCTTCAGTGATCGAGAAATCGTAGCTCTTTCCGGAGCACACGCACTAGGCCGCTGCCACACCGATCGATCGGGCTACGAGGGGCCGTGGACCCATTCTCCAACCGTACTTACAAACGACTACTACAAGCTGCTGTTGGATGAGAAATGGCACGTGCGAAAATGGAATGGCCCAGAGCAGTGGCAGGACAAGACAACCAAAAGCCTCATGATGCTGCCAACTGACATGGAACTCATCCGAGACTCCATGTTCAAACCCGTGGTCAAGGAGTACGCGGCCGACAACGAAAAGTTCTTTGCAGAGTTCAAAGACGTGATCGTCAAACTCTTCGAACTCGGTGTGCCATTTGAGAGCAAACCCGAAGATCGCATCACGTTTGACGTCAAAGCCTAGAGAGCATAGTCATTCTTTTTCCGATGTAAAACAGATCATAGAATAGATCATAGATCACAAGTTATAGAGTATAGACATAGAATTTCAATTGTGGACTTCGGTATGCGCATCTGACAGATACCCCACACTTTACCGGATCCCGGATCTTCAAACACCTAATCTGCTATGACGGCGAATCCTGAGGTTGAAGAAGCCTCGAGACAATTTTCCCCAAAAAAAAAACCATAGCGGGGTCACCTTTTGTGAGCCTCAGGAACATCGCTCGCCCCATCGATGCTTCCAGAACCTGATGATTATTCGTTCAACTTAACGGGCTATAACAGATCCGGCGACGTCTTGCAACAATAGGCTTGAATCTACATCGCCGTCCCCACCTCCTCACGAAAAGTCCCGCATTCGCTGCTACATCGCCTACTTTTGTTCGTCACACTAACTTACGACTGCGGCTGTCCTAATGTTTCAAACCTTCACTGGTAGCTCTAGAAGGCCCCGTCAAGTCAACCTTTCTGGTCGTACAGCCAACCCTTTCGAGAAATATGGCCCCAGCCCCAGCGGTTCCCACAACGCCGTTACCATTGCGCAGAACAGTCGTGTAGCACGTCACCTCGAACGAGAACGCTCTCACGCTGCCATAGCCTTACAGAGGAACTGGCGAGGCTACGCCGCGCGTAAAAGAATAGCTGAAGAACTCAGACGAAGATGGGACGATACCGAACATTCGAAGAACCCGAAATCCAACCCCGACCTACCATACACCTCCCCGCAAGAGGCTCTGTCCCAACTCACGACACTTGCGAAGTTTGTCGACCTCTCCACAAAGGCAGACCATGCTCGACTACAGACACTTCTCAGACGGCTGAGTGTGAGCGAACAGCCTTCCAATTCAACGGACAGGCGGTGGGCCCAAGCATACCTAAGCCTGGAGGGCCGCTGCCTGACAGCGGCGACGAAAAACAGCGGCCAACAAGTTTCTACATCCGACCAAGTCGAAAGCCTCATCTCCATCAACCGGCTTGTATCGCAACGCAGCTCCGCACAAGCCAACTCATACTATTACTCCCTCGCTACATTGATAACCGCCGATGCCATTCATGACATATCCCTTCTGACTGCTCCCTTATCCCACGTTAGCCCAACGACCGTATCCACATACCAGGCGTTCGCCCTTCACATACTCACGATACCTGAATTAGAGGATCACCTTGAGTCCGGTGACCTGAATAAATTAGCTCTGGAAATCAATACCAAAATTCTCTGCCGCTCTGTGGCGGCTGACCTTCGAGAGCATTCCCAACCAAATCGCAACACTCTTCGTTCGGCCTCGTCTTCATCCACTAAAAGGCCTTCGAGCAAACACCAACAGCCGCTCAGCTCTCCACAATCTCGGACCTGGCTCTTGTCACATTTGATATACTTTTATAGTCACTCACATAATGCGGTGGCTGGCCAGTATACCGAGAGTAGGGATCTGGTCTATGTTGTTGGCACGCTACTCGCTTCCATCACCGAATTCCTGAGTTTGGATTCTGTCGATGACACAGAGCCTGGTCATGGCTCTCGCGCGGATGCAGGCCACAAAATCTCCCACCCTTTTGTCAATCAACAGATATCTTCCCTGATATCACAGCAAGGCATTGTTGGCTTGTTGAAGCAAATCACATCCTCATCAACATCTGGAGGTGGTCAGCTTGAGGAGCCTCACGCGAGGGATCATTCTCGCATTCTCGCGACCTTCTTACTCACTTTGTTCCGCTTGTTTCCCAGCAAGAGTGACGAGATGAGGATGTGGCTGTACCTCGGCTCAAGCAACTCCGAGATCCCTGCTATCCAGTACTTCTGGGAAGCAGCGCGAGACACAATAATCTTCAATCAGATTCTCACTGAACCAAGAGCCGCCATCGGTCTCCTAAAACCCAAGGCTACTCTTCACACTGCGCCACCGTCAACGAGCCTGGGTGCTGGGTTGAAGGGTCGGGACGAGGTCGATCAGTCATCCTCTGTTGATGACCAATGGAGGCTCATCCTGCTTTTCATAGAACTACACACCTTCATGCTGAGAATTATGGACGATAACGAATTTTTCGGGAGTGATCCTACTTCTCGAACAACATCTTCTGCAAACCGAGGCTTTCGTCAGGCAAACTTGGAACGGGCTGACATTGCTGGTCTAGTAACATTTCTGAAACACTTAGGCTTCACCATGTACTACAATGCGGCCGACATCTTAGGAAATCGTGATGAAGAGTCGAACAAATCAATCTCTGATATCTTTAAAACAGCTACAGATGACAGCTCGGAAGATCAGAGAACGCTCTCAATGCATGTTGCAGGCCTTGGCGGTATCACATTGGACTATGTTAAGGGGATCGTGACCGGCTTACTCCGCGCCATCTACGAACGGGACTCCCGCAGACCCTTTCTTCCCAAGGACCATTGGCTGCTGACCACGCCATTTGATATGGGTAACTTCATAGATGCCGTTGTCGAGGAAGAAGGACGCCGAAGTCAGGTTCAAGAAGATGACCAGGATGACTTTTCTGTCGACGATAGAAACACTAATTACGAGGCTGATCTGATTGGAGCTGGACGACACCAAAATTCTGTCAACCTGCAATCGATTCGACGTCAGCAACGTATGGCTTCCCGTCGTAAATATCTCCAGGCTGTCGCACCGCGCCTCGAGATTCTTCAAAATATGCCGTTCCTTATTCCCTTTGCGACCAGAGTCAAGATCTTCCGTCGTTTCGTGCAAATCGCCGAAATGAGGCGACGGAACGGCGTCCACGCAGCCACTATGTACGATCCTCTCCACATGCCCAATCGCTTGTCGGCGAACATTCGACGAGGCAACGAATTCGAGGACGCGTTCAGTGCAATGTTCAAACAGGGCGATGCACTGAAGCTTCCTTTGCAAATCACATTTATTGACACGTTTGGCGACCCCGAGGCGGGCATAGATGGTGGCGGAGTTACTAAAGAATTCTTGACCAGTGTCACACATCAAGCTTTCAAGGAGAGTGCATTTCCAACTATGTTTGTCGAGAACGACAAAAACTTGCTATATCCGAACCCTGCCGCCGTTGATGAGTTGAAGGCCTTCATGATGGATACTGAAGGACATGCGGCCAACTCCCCTCCTGTCAAACATGCTGTTGTCGAGATACTGAATCGCTATGAATTCCTCGGGCGCATCATAGGAAAATGTCTGTATGATGGGATCCTGGTCGACATTAATTTCGCCGGCTTCTTCCTGCTTAAGTGGGCACTGACTGGAGGGCCTGGGTCCGCTCCGCGAGAGAGTGGATATCGCGCAAATCTCAACGACATTCGGGACATGGATGAAGAGCTATACCGCGGTCTAATCCAATTAAAGAACGATACTGGAGACGTTGAATCCATCTACTCGCTCAACTTTACTGTGACAGACACTTTGAACTACCCGACCTCGTCTAATGGCACAAGCCCTTCATTCGCGACGAAGAACGTAACAAGGGATCTCGTTCCAAACGGCGCCAACATTGCCGTGACAAACACAAATCGACTGCACTACATCTCATTGATTGCTCGATATCGACTGAGTCGCCAACCTTGGGCGCAGAGTGTTGCCTTTCTCAAAGGTCTCTCGTCCATGGTCTCCCCTAGTTGGCTGAATATGTTCAATCAAGCGGAACTGCAAACGTTGGTGGGAGGTGCATCATCGCCATTGGATGTCTTGGACTTGCGTCGTAACACCGTCTATGGTGGTGTGTTTGTTATCGGGGATGACGGTCAGGAGCATCCAACTGTTCAGATGTTCTGGGAAACAATGCAGGAGCTGGAAGATAAAGACCGACGGCTCCTCCTGAAGTTTGTCACCAGCACGCCCCGCGCGCCACTCCTGGGCTTCGGCAGCCTCAATCCTCGGTTTAGCATTAGGGACGCGGGCGGCGACGAGACCAGGCTGCCTTCCACGAGCACATGCGTAAACCTGCTCAAGTTGCCCATCTTCAAATCAAAGGCGGTGCTCAAGAGCAAGTTGGTCCAGGCCATAAGCGCCGGGGCCGGGTTCGACCTCAGCTAGCCTGGTCAGGAGAGCGTGACGGTCTTTTTGCATTGCATCGTATTGAACAAGCCAGGCTCTACCGATTGGATTGATGTCGTCTCTGCGGTTGCTGTATTATACTCTGGTCATTATATCTTCATGAAGTAGCATTAACGTCCCAACTACTTGACAAAACCCATCCTCGCTTCCCTGCACTATGTGAACGTTGTACCTCGTGGCGCTTCGCCCGACGTGCTTGCGCTCCAGGTCGTCGCCCTCATTCGTTGTAAATCCATTTACTTGATTCACCTGCTCATTCCTGCTCACCTCTATGCACTCTTTCCTCAGCCCCTTTCTTACCTTTTGAAACGCAGGGCTCGTCACGCACGCATTGGATAGAGGATCACCAACGTTGTATCAATCGAGCACGCTCAGCACGCAAGGGGGTTCAATATCTTTTGAGACCTACTGAAGTCCTGTACACGTGGCGGTGATCTTACTCATCGTCAGACGCCATCAGCTCCTCCAGCTCGCGCTCCTCGTCCGACGTCATCTCCACTTTGCTCTTGTCTGCCCCTTTCGTGGGTTGCGCCCCGGCTGCTGCCGCCTTGGCCGCTTCGGCCGCCGCCTCCCTGTGGGCCTGCATCACCCCGACGTCCGTGCTCCAGCTGCGGACGGTCCCGTCGATCCCCGCGCTCACGAGGACGGTGCTGCCTGCAGCTGAAGGGGCACGCTCGCCCGAGCCCTGGCTGCGTAGCGATCTGGTGGCGAGCGCCATGACCTCCTCGAAGTGACCATCCCAGACGTGCACCAGCTTGTTTGATGACGCGTCGAACACGCGAACGTGCTCGTCGCGACAGGCGGTCGCAACGAGCCCGGTGCCGCGGACGAGAACGACGTCGCGGACGAAGTCCGGATGTGGGAGCACGGCCTCCTCATAGTCTCGCGGTTTGGAGTTCTTCTGAATGCTGTGGATTTTCAAGCATTTGGCCGTGTTGTCCGAGCTGGCGGTCCACAGCTCCGGCAGGTCCTGCAGGTCCAGCTCAGCAAGGTCGTCGAGCGAGCCAGACGCTTGGCAGAACACAAGTCTGTTGACCGAGGTCTCGTGTGGCGTCAGCGTATTTGACAACTCTTGGTCGTTTGCAGGCGCCAGTGAGACTGGGCAGGGCTTGACGAGAGACTGCTGGGAGAGGGAGAACTTGCGCAGGATAGGGTCAGAGGCGGCGGTCCAAAATAGAATCTCCGTGGGGGCTGTCCTGCCGTTGTCGTGTGCCTGTGAAGCTCGAGCAAGGTTGTACCAGGTGAGGGGATCAATCGCAATGTCCAATACACCGCGGGCGTGCGCCCCTCGCAGCAGCACCAGCTTGTCGGCGCTCTCGACGTCCCAGACGATGATCGTGGCATCCGCGCCCCCAGAGATCATCACGTCCTTGTAAGGCTTGGTTTTGCTGTCAGGAGCAGAGCTCTCTGCGGCCTTCCACGCCAGCCGGCACGTTGCCAGGCACTTGACAAAGTCCGTGTGCCCGTGGTATCTGCGTAGAGGCTTGAGTGTCGACAGGTCATGGGCGTGGATCGTTTTATCCCAGCTCCCTGATAACAATGTGTCGGGTCGTGGCTCCGTTGTGGATGACACGCGGTCGAATTCCAAAGTACTCGGGCTAGGTGATACCGCCATGCACGTCACCGGCGCCGTGGCCACCGGGATTGTTACTGTAGTGGTGCGTTTCTGTTCGTAGAGTCAACAGGCGGCCTACCAGGATTGCTCACGCCTCCTTTCGATCCCGTCTCGACGTAATCGTGAAAGAGTCTGGTGACTCACCTCGATGTTGACTAGCCGTGCAGTGCCGTCGCTGCACGCCGCGAATACTGAGACCTCGTCTCGAGGGTCTGGCAGCAGCGCCAGCACCTTGGAACCCAGCCGGATGGGGTCGCCATTGGTGTTATTCGACTTGGCGGCCTTGCGCGCGGCCTCAGTGTCGGATGCCCTAGGGGTGGAGATTTCAGCAATCGTCCCAAGGTGGATTCATTGCGATTTGTGCTCCATTTCCAAGGTTTGTGCCAGACAATGCCCACACAGCGAAGGCCTCACCCATAGGTTGGGCCTAGTGTTTCTTTGTGGGTGAACATGGGGCTCGATCTCCGCGAGCTATAGAAGCGATTGCCAGAAAAAGGAAATGCGCAATCAATAAACGTACGATGTCTGGAAGAAGTGCTCGCGGTTCGTTGACCGTGACATTCTCTGTTCGTTGTGGTTGTATTTTGTCGCTCGTGCTTTTCCAGCGAAATTCTCAAGTTATTGTCAAGCAACCCGAACGCTTCCAAAACCTTTCCAAAATTATTTTGGTGTCCAATTATCCTATTATATAGCACCTTTCGTCTTTCATTCAAGGCACCCAAGTGCACATAGATGGTCCATCAGGTAAGCGGATTTCGAGGCCATGATCATAGCCTTTCCCAAGCTCCCTAGGCCCAGCACCGCAAAACTTCGAACTTTCCAGGCAACAGCATTTGGATGCGGCGGACTTACTCATGCATCGATCGTGTAAAGAGTGGAACGGCCATGCATGAAAGCGTCTGGATCGGCAATACAACCTATCGGAGCGAGATACCATTGGAGGCAGATCACTTGCGGATCGACATCACGTAGTATTCACAATCACTGTCTTGGCTCTTAAGCCGTCAGCCACTGAACCGACCGCTGACTGTCATTTGAGAGAGGAATTACAAGCCACGTAAATGCATCGACACGTACATCTAAAAAAGCCTCCATTTGATGCGTCAAGAGCTTCATTCAGCCGCTCCTCAGAAGCTTCAATGAAGCCAATCGGAGACAGGCATTTATCTGTGACTCTGCTGATTTATGTATTTGGCCATTAGAAATTACATGCCATCCGACGCCAATAAAGAAGCAGAACCAAGAGTCGCAAATTGTATTGACCGTAGCAAACGCCCATCTACCTGAAGATGGGCCGCCCCTCTCCTCTTGTGGGATGCCAGCCAAGTATTAGGACCAAATTCGTTGCAGTTCAAGAGATCGAGCCATCTAGCAGCATCCGCCCCCAGAGCCCGATTGCACGTTCTGACCTTGTCCGGGTCGAATGGTTGCCTTGTTGTTTACGGTCGTTGTGCCCATGCGCTCTTTGATCTGTCGTGCCATGGTCAAAAACGCCTGTTCGACATTGGATGCGTTCTTAGCGGATGTCTCGAGGAAGGGAATTCCAAGGCTGTCCGCGAACTCCTGCAAAGCCAATACAAGTCAGATCACAAATCCCACATTCAGGTTAAGATCCTTAGCAACCTACCTTTGCGACAGTGTATTCGACGACCTTCTTCTCCGACATGTCGCTCTTGTTGCCAACGAGCAGCTTATTGACACCCTCGGTGGCGTAACGGTCGATTTCCTGCAGCCACTGCTTCACATTGTTGAAAGAGTCCATGTCAGTCACGTCATAGACCACACAAATTCCATGGGCACCGCGGTAATACGAAGATGTGATGGTGCGGAAACGCTCTTGTCCGGCGGTATCCCACTAGGCATCTGTTAGATATCTTCTTGTAGTCAGATCAATGAGGGCCGCAATCCTTACAATTTGAAGTTTGACAGTCTTGCCGTCGAGTTCGATAGTTCGGATTTTCTAAGCAACGAGCTGTTTAGTTCAGGTGCCTCGTGGAAATAGGCGGTAACTGGATGTACTCACAAAGTCGACGCCAATTGTCGAGATGTAGCTCTCTGTATAGGTATCGTCGGCAAATCGAAGGAGCAGACAAGATTTACCAACACCAGAATCTCCTATCAAGAGAAGCTTGAAGAGGTAATCGTACCTGGAAGAAAGTAATCAGTAAATATGAGGGCCGGAGATGCGGTCGGCTGTCGAAAGATTGACTCTGTACAATTCAGCTTGTCAGTACAAATCAAATCACGGTCAGTTGCCTCCAGGCGTTAATCACTTACTACTCTGGATTCATGATGATGAGGGGTTGGACCTTAGGTGTGGAGATTGTGCGGAAGGGCTGGATTGCTCTGAAGCAGTTGCGTATCAATCAAATTGGTATATTGCTGTTGTCGGGTAGCAAAATGCAAAAGTTGACTGGAAATTCACAAGGCTTCAAAGCGATGGAACTATCATGTACGGGAGGGACTTTTGTTCAAAGGTAAGCCATGAGGTTACCTTACTAAACAGTCTACGCCAGGCGGGCTGCGTGCCCGATCACGTGTACACCGAAACCCTAAGGCAGGCAATCACGCCCTTCCACGCAGAGAAATGTGGCTCGTGTGCCAATGGTCACCTCTTTCCGTCAGGTGCAGTCCGTCCGCTGTCCGCCTACCAGCTGCAACAAATAAATCACAGTCAAGCATCAGGCCAAATCGAACGTAAGAAGTGATTGTTCGCGACGTCGCTGCGGCCGTAAGAGTATGGACTAAGCCCTAAATTTTACATGGGCCATTTCGTAATGCCTAAATGCCCATAGACTTCCTATGACGCCTACGCTCCCTTGCTACGAGATTACCAATTAAATGCATTGATCCAGTATTTACATGAAATTGCTGAATGCAGGGATCAGCGTCTGAGCTAGCCAGAAGGAGAACGTGAGCTTGGGTCCGGTCATGAGGAGCTTTGGTGTCAGGCCCTTGAAGAAGCTCAGGATGCCCTCGTTTCTGGCCATGTTTGCGACAATTCGAAATCCACTTTCCTTCACTTCAAAATTTCGATTTTGAACCCGTGTCTTGATGACGTCCATAGGTGCAGAAACGATGATGGAAGAGCTTGAGCCTGCGATCGACGCAACGAAGTTTTGGAGCCACGTCGCTTTATTGTAATCTTCCATCTTGAAGAGATATTGTTTCGTTGCCGCAGAGCCTCCGAATAGCTGCAATACTGGTGAGTTCGTACATACGGCTTTGTGGTTTTGCACATCCACTTACAGCAAATGATCCGGGAAAGTTACGCGCCATAGTCCAACCCCATCCACGATAGAGACCAAAACCCTCGTCGGCAATTAGTTTGAATATACCGCGACCTCGAAAAGCTTCGGGGTTCGTTTGTCGCTTGATCTTGAGCACATCGAGAGGAAGAATCACCACCTCTCCGACTCCGATCAAACTCCCCGCAAAGGCATGCATAATCGCTTTGCCATTGCCTTTGCCAAAGGTACGATCGAAAAAGTCACCGTGGTGTTGTCCCAAATAGTCCTTGACAAATGGTTGTCCGCCATACTTATAAACACGCTGCAGAACCTTATACGCTGCCGCGTATCCCAGACCAGGGAACAACGACAGCATCCGAGTTCCCAGTGGAGCACCAGCTCTATCTTTAAATACAACTTCGTTGAGGCGTGACGTCGAGGTTACTCGTCCTTGATTGCTCATCAACCGTTTCGCAATTGTATCAACCTAGTCGATCGTTAGCATCACTCTGTGGAACCGTATCAGGCTTTCGAACGATTCAGCATACTGGGTGAAAAATAACAAGCTCCGATACTCCTGCAGTCGCTGCTCCGGAAAATCGTGCTGCAGCAGACTCTTGTTTGTAGTCTTTTGTTGCTGATCCGGCCAAAGCTTCGGCGCTCTTGGCCGCCATAGCTTCGGCGCTCCGTGAGACGTCGCTCATTTTGTTGAAAGGGCCACTATCTTGCGAGCAATGAACAGGGTAGGATTAAGAGAACAGATCCCTGGAAGATCACAAAAAGAGTCGAGATGGATGAAGAAAACTTCGATAATACGCTGACTTTAAATTGATTCCATCCGCCCACCTTATAATTATTAGGAGATTAAGGTATGCTGACAGCTCTGAAAATTGATGGCAAACGACTCCGCAAGGAATTAATAGCCTAAGGTAGGTAAGCGCGTATAAGGAAATACGTCACGTGCAAGTACTCAGCCGGTCCTCCGAGTCCTCGCGGCTCAATGATTCTCCGACACGCCATCGAAATTTTGATGGATCTCATCGAAACAGGTAACAGTTCTCTAGTAGTCGATTAGAATTGAACGTTCCGCGTCGCAGTTTCACATCAACTCGCAACTTCACAGCGCTCTCTCATAGAACTCGTCAACAGCGTCATCAACATGAATCCCGCCATGTATGTTCACATGGAATGCGTCTGACTAATGAAAAGTTACTTACCCGCGCAGCACCAATATCGTGATCATGCTTGTCATGACACAAGTGTCGAAGAAGGTCCCCTTCGAAGATCCATTTGTCCTCAATTGCGTTCGCGGGGTCTATATTCTGTCGAACTTGATCATATTTGCAATTAATATGTACATCAAGTCAAAAATCGACGCCAAAAAAGGTACATGCGAACATATCCTGGAGCCTACTCAGCTGCCAACCTTCAATGCTAAACCTTCAACAGATCTTACAGTCATAAAATACGTGGAACCAGCTCCAATGGGTTCTGGGGAGGACCCAAAGCTCACCACGACTACCGTTCATCAGTACGACTTGAATCAGCTAAAAACCGCGATGAAGGGCCAGCTGACTGGAATTGCATTCATGGCCGCCATGCATCTCTACATGAAATACACCAACCCACTTCTCATCCAATCGATCCTTCCCCTGAAGAGTGTCTTCGAGGGCAATCTTGCCAAGATCTACCTGTTCGGTCAGCCCGCGACTGGCGATCTGCAGAGGCCATGGAAGGCAGCAGGTGGCTTCATGGGCATGGGGAATCCTGGCGGCGAGATTAAGACCGACAAGGCCAGCATCGAATCTGCTGAGAGAGCCGGACGCGGTGGAGTCAAGGAAGAGTAAACAGGGATTCGAAAAGAACATCACAAAACATTTTGGACTTTTGAGGGACCGTTGTGAGAAAATCTTCGCACGGAAATTTGGACTCTCAGAACTGGCATGGTCGAAAATTCATGAATATACAGCACTAGAAGGCGCTTATGTGGTTTTGATAATGCTGTGTCGGTGACAGGGGTAACGCTAGAACGCATAGCACAAAAGATGAATGCCATTTGCCGCGGATCTTAGAACTCCAGCTCCTCAACCTCCATGCCGCACTCTGTACATTTCTTGACGCTCTCTCCAGCCGCATTGGTGACCAGCTGACCCCATTCGTGCTGGTGCTTGTCGCCTCGATTGCGGATCCGGTCGCCGAAGCGCGCGTCCACGTCGCCAGCGGCTCCTTGCGCCTTCTGCCGCTTGTACACATCCACGCGGGTGCGCTTCTTGAGATCCTCGAGCTTACCTTTCCACTTTTCCTCTTTCCGTCTCTTCTTGTCCTTCTGGCGCCTCTCGAACTCTGCGTCCAGGTTTTCGGGGCCGCCCCATTTACGCTCGCTGAAGGCGAATTCCTCGACCTGACAGCGGAGGTACAGCTGCATGGCATGGTAGGTCGCCTTGTGGGGGTTGGGTTTCTCCAGTCGTGGGAGCAATTCTGTGTCTTTCAATTCGGGGTCTGTAAGCAAATAATCCTCTTTCGCCTCTGTCTTCGTCAAGAGACTGTATTTCTCGGGCTTCTCCTCTTTGCACTTGTTGCATACTTTGATCCCAAAGATACCCTCCCAATGCCAATCAACTTCGAGGCTTTGACATTCACGACATCCAGCATCTTTGCCTTCTTTGGTCTTCAAAGCCGAAATGCTTGGTTCAAACGGACCGGCGCGTCGTTCTCTCAGTTTCTTCAAGAGTCGATGCCGCTCCCATTCTTCCAGCGTCATGTGTGCAGGTTTCTCTTCAGCGTTCCGGCTAGCAGCGTGCAGAGCTTTATTATGAGGATCATCTTCTGCTGTCAAGAAACCGCCTTTGGTATCAGTCATCCGACTAAAGTCATAGTCCACATAGCTGGGAGTGCTGCCAACGGTGGCAGCGCCTGCTGTTGCGAATTTCCGCGCCGTCTCGATTGACGCGTGCCCATTTGGAACGTTTGATGGACTGTTACGAGCGTCGCGATTTGAGGAAGTTGATGCAGTTGTGACTAGGGTAGTATGTGGTCGCTTTTGTCCTGCCACAAAGCCGCCAGCAGGGGTTCTTGCGTTGTGAGATGTGGAGGAAGCGGCGTTCTCTGCGTCAATCCGCTGACGAATGGCTTTTGCTTTTAGCCGGTTCTCTTCCTGGTCAACGAAGCTGTCAGCGTCTGTAGCTCCCAGCATAGCCTATTTCAGATCTCTTTGACCTACGATTCGCCGCCTAACATGCTCGGGAGTTTCAGGCGTTCGTTGCTCTGTTACAGCCGCTCGAGGCGGGGTAGAAGGACGACCGTTCGCCATGAGATCTATTGAGTACTAGTATGTATCTTGTGACATGATCCCGTGGTTCAGTCATGTGTATTGAATGCGTTTTGTCGCTGTACGCGACGCGCTAGAAACTAATTAAGATCAGAGGTTATGCAAGGTCCGGAATGCATGGCTCCGACTCATGGCGAAATGACGTCTGGTATCACATATCCAAGCGAGCTGTCGCGGAGTTCCGCGAAATTCTGAAAGATTTGTCATCTGTCCATTAAGATTGAAATGGAAATTTGGCGCGTGAAGCTTCCAACCTGTGATAAATTCATCAAGTCTCTGCACTGAGCTGTATGATATGTTCATTGCTAAAGAAAGCTCTAGCAATTCCACTACTTGCAAGAAGATGATCAAGTCCTCGAGAATGATACCAGTACGGGTTGTACTAATGGCTCGTTCAAAAGCTCTTCCCTGCCTGAGTGAAACGAACTCGTGAATTTCTTGAGGTATGTGCATTCTGCGCACTCCAGTGCTCAACGGGAACGGACCATCTTCAATCTATGATGATCTGCTACAAACCGCAATAAACTAGAGTCTTTGACCCGATCACGGGTATGAAACTACCAATTGCACGTCAGACTGAACCAGATCGCCCAACCACGCCATGCTTATTCTCACTTTCATTTGGATCATTTTGCTGACCTCACCGAAGATCTAGTGCTCATGGTTGTGCTGCCATGCTGTTATTGAATCACAGTCGTTCAGATTCGTAAAATAGACTCTGTAGTCATGAGATGTGGACCAGCCCATTCAAATGAACTTGCAATGGATGCACTGGTAACCTGAGGTTTGAAAGGTACTTGGATCTCAACTCTTCATCCACCCCTTCTTATTTCTTGCCCCAAGGTGATGATTGCTTCTCACTTAATACGCTAAAATGGAATTACCGGCTGAGGCCAACGGTCCATGGATGAAAATCAAGCGCTGCATTTCTGATCTCGCTCCCCTGTCTTCACATGATCACATTTATCGACCTATCGAAAAGCTCATGAGGCTAACATTTTGATCCGTGAACCAGTAAGTCGACTCCTTCCTCGAAACGATCGACCGACGTCCGATGATGAATGGCACTGGGCTCCGAAAATTCTTGATGGAAATGCCCTTTTGCGGCAGGCCTAGAAAACCTAGCCCACTGAATACAACCGCGTCTGGTCGGCGGCGACATCTCTACTCTTTCACACCGGAAACCAGAAGACTCGTTGACCGAATGCTGACGTCGGATCTCCCAAGGATATGGTGATCAAATTCATCACCACTGAAGCCGGCGGGTGAGCGAGTTCTGTTCCTACCATCCTCTTTTCACTGCCCCTTCTCAACATGATGAACTCTCTTAGATGACGAGTCTTATCCGGGATACCGATGCAGACAAACTCTTTACTATACCATTCATGCATTTTCTGATTGTTTGGCAGCTTTCATGCTCAGGATGTTTCGCTCAAGTCTTTACTAATACGACCGGTGTAGGCTATATTCTAGACACTCACAACTTTATGGTAATTATTTTCCATTCCTCCCGCTCCCTATATGATGCGAACAACTCAACAAGACAAGCATATGTCCGAGCACTTTTGCCTTGAAGACATCGACTATTGTTCTCTTCTGACCAATTGACGACCCACACATACTTCTCACTGAATGTGACCAATATGGCTCTAACTTTGTTGATTGGCAGAAGATCTATTCAAAGATTTTGTTCTGGAACTTCTACTACAGTAAGTTAACTATTTCAATTTTGCCTATCCAAAGAATATGTATCATGATGATATTTTCAATTATCTCACGACGGTCAACATAGCCTCATGGCTTTGATGAGATTGCCGATGACACGGCAGGAAATCTGATTACATCTGTCTCGCACTCGCAACGACATGTCCTTGGTTTGATCCCCAAAGCTAACTTGCCGTAAGCGTAGGAATCCATTGATCACCGGAATTTGCTCTGTCTTGGCCACAGACCGATTGGGTCGTTCAATTAAATTCCTCACCATCTGTCCTCAGCGTTGGGTTTCGTCTTGTGACGCCCTCACGAATCCAGCTATGTGCATTGCATGGTGTCGCTCGTTGTCCTTGCTCTTCTTGTAAGATTCAGTGGAGGCAGCCTTCTGGAAATAACTCTGAGCTATGCACAGGGTTCCTGTCTCCGCTCTTGCTTGTGTAGATTCTCATTCAAAATCACTCGTATTCTTGCTACGCTTGGAGGAGGTTCTGATCTGATTTCCTGCTTTGCTCTCAAATTGTGCTCTTTGTTCAATCCGGCTCGGTATACTCCAACATGAAGGTGCGGCGCCATTCGTAGATATCCTAGTCATCGACGTAGATCTTACTCGCGCTCAATTTTTGTCCGTTCCTTTGTTGCCACCGCCATCTGCTCCGCCCCCTCGACCTAAACCACCTCGCAGCTCTTCAGGGAGGTCCATACCGACCCTCCGCGCCGTTAAACGGACCCTCTCTTCCTCGTTCATGTTTGCTCCAGGGTTGTATCGCTCAACGAGGGTGATGTACATTCTTTGCGCTCGTAGATACTGTACAAATTGATCCGCGGCTTCTAAGCGAGATTCTATGTGTTGTTCAGATGTTTGGGAAGAGTTATCAGCGAGGAACGAAGACCTGATTTGGGCTTGAATGGGTGACGGGGACGCCAATAACGAGGGTTTGCGGGCGGGTAATTCGCGGAGTAGGCGTCTGTACATGGCTCTGAGCCTGGGTACCTGCAAAGGGGTTGCCATCGGCCGTGAGAGGGGTCGTTCTTGTGACAATGAGGATTAAAAAAATAATCGATGCGTTCGAGGTTACTGTGCGCCTCAAAAGTGCCGAGTTTCAAAAACTTTCTAGATTTGAGCGGCTCGTGACGACGCGCCGACGACCCAATCAGATATGATTTTGTCTCAATGACAGCTTTAGCCCAGTTGCATACACCAGAACATAGGTCAGGGATCTGGAGTATGTAATATGCGAAACGGTAAATATACGTGTCGGCCAGCTCTTCAGACTCGAGCATATGTATGTGAGCGCTGCCGCCGCCATGCGTCGACCGCAACCGCAACCTCAACCGAAACTGCGAGTCAATCATCTTTATCCACGACCGTAAGCTCGCCTGGATCCGGCAACCCTCAACGATCGCCCGCATATCTTGGTCATTATGCAATCACCTCACCTCCCACTTCCGCACAGCTCCACCAAGCCGAGCGGTTCTTCGTGTCGTCCGATCCCAGATTCTTATTTTCCAGCGCAAAGTTCTTGACATTACCTCCATCTACGGTGCCAGAAGTCGCATTTCTCGGACGTAGTAATGTCGGGAAATCGTCTCTGCTCAACGCGATTGTTCAGCGATCGAGCACAAGAGTCGCCTTTGTGTCCAAAAGACCCGGTCGGACAAGACAGATGAACGCCTTCAGCGTTGGTGCAGTTGATGTCATTGGGAGCAAGAGGGCCGGACGGAAGGACAAGCCTGAAAGCTCACGGCAGACAAAAGGCTCGGACGAGTTCGAAAGATGGACCAATAGGCCAGGCCAACCAGGCCTGATAGTGCTGGACATGCCGGGTTATGGCTATGGTAGCTGGGAAGATTGGGGGCAAGAGATTGTTAAGTATCTGAAAGCCAGGAAACAGTATGTTGTCCTAGACCGGCCGAATGCGCGCAAGCGAACGGGCAAGTGACTGACATCTTCAAAGGCTAAGAAGAGCGTTCGTTCTTATAGATGCTGAGCACGGCCTCAAAGACACAGACATGTCTATGACAGAACTATTGAGAGAGGACGGCGTTCCCCATCAATTTGTCTTATCTAAGGCCGACAAAGTGCTGTTTCCCTCTGGCAAAGCAAATCCGACTGCTCTCCAGAAGAATCTGCCAAAACTTTACGAAACAATAGATCGAGTCAAACGCACAACTGGCGCAGGGTCACCAGGAGCGTCTGTTATGGGGGATGTCTTGATATGCAGCTCCGAGAAGATCTGGCCTCTGGGCGGCACCACGAAACTCGGGATCAATGAGCTCCGGTGGGCCGTCCTCCAGGCCGGCGCTCTGACTGATCTGGGGAGCAAACGGCGCAAGATACTGATTGAAGATGAGCCCGGTGATGACGAAAGCGATGTTCTCGAAAGTCAACGCCGGGGCAGAGGCCAGTCAACGCGAGCATCAGACAGCCAAAGGATTATATCGTGGTCCGAGATTGAGTAGGAAACTGCGTATGCTTCGATTGTAGATCCTTACGCAGAGCATTCCTCGGTGAGCAACAATACTGCCGATGTTGTGTTTGGAGAGCCTCTTCTGTTCTGTACTATTATGTATGTTATTGTACACTATGACTTTACAATGCTGAGCTTTGCTGTATTGCTCGCAAGCCACGCTTTTGCTCCAAATACGTAGCACCTTTGAGCACCTCCTTGTAGACTCCAGCTGATGCAAACGTCAAATGTCCGCGCGAGATTCTCATCCCGTTGGGTCGTTATCTCGCCTTGCGAGCCGCGAAGAAGTAGTTCCCGTACTCCTCGCTCCCGGCAACCTCGCGCCAGCCAATACCAGGCACATACACGACCCCCATGCTCCGTAGTCCGTCCCAGCGCCCGGCTTGCGTGCGGCCCTCGAACCAGCCCTCAAGCTCTCGCACGTTCACGTACTTGGACCACTCGTGCGTGCCGCGCGGCACGATCCTCAGCACGTCCTCCGCCAGCAGCTTCGTGGTCAGCCAGCTGGTCCAGGTCCGCGCGATCGTGCTCAGCACCATCCAGCCGCCGGGCCTGACGTGCGGAGCCAGCTGCTCCAGCATCTCGGCGGGCGATCGCACGTGCTCGAGCACTTCGAATAGCGTCACGACGTCGTAGCCCAATTCCGGACTGGCGGGCGCGGCCAGATCCTCGATCGATGCCCGCCGGTACTCGAGCTTAGACGGCGTGAGCGACGGGTCCCTGCGGGCGTGTGAGCGGGCGATGTCCAGCACCTGGGGGGATGGGTCGATAGCGAGCACGCTTTCGGTGGACTGTAGCCGTGCGGCAGACTCAGCGAAGATGCCGCCGCCGCAGCCGACGTCCAGGTACTTAATCGATTGCGACCGTGGAGCCTGTGTGTCGTGGATGAGGCATTGGGTGATGAACGCATGGCGCAGCGGGTTCATTAGATGCAACAGCCGCGAAGGGCCGTGCGAGTCCCACCAGGACGATGCCAGCGCATTGAAGTGTGTGATCTCGTCCGGGTCTACTGACGTGTTTGAAGATGCTGAGCCATTATGTGACTGTCTTAGGTTTGGATTTGAACTGAGCTGGCGAAACGATGTCGATGTGATAACCCTATTATTGTAGGCTTTGGTAGATCTGATTGTTGTGCTTGTCTGGCGATGAAGAGACGCGGCGAGCCTATGGCCCTTCAGGAGCATCTCGTTATTTGGATTGAGAGTGGATACTGATAGTTTACGTTAACGGTTGAAGAGTGGTGAAAGGTCAATGCTGGCTTGAAGACCGATGCTGAAATTATTTCAAGTATTGACGGCCCGGCTTTCTAGAAGTCGACGTATATGTCAATGCTCCTGTCATGGTTGGCCAACGCTTGGATGGGTAGACCGTACGTTGTGCATCAATTGTCAGAACTCGATAGTCCTGTCTATGAGAGCTTGGACAATACACATCTTCTAAAGGTGGTCAAGTTTCCTGGAATTTGCACTGCAGCACGCTGTTCTACTGTTCCGGAAGTGTGATACATCTACTCCAAGACCCAGTTCATGGTTATGTTCGCTGAGCGAGCATTACTTGTCAAGTGGACTTTACATCAAGCTCCCCACTGAAAGATCTCAATGTAAATTTGGACTAACGATTAAGCCGAGGAACGATTCAAGTAAACAAGGCGCGACCATGCTCAGAAATGCCCAAAACACCCGCATTTCCCGCGAGTTCCCAATGCAATGACAAGTTGAACGAGCCAGCTGATCTCGCAAAATCTTTGGACTGATGGATAAGCGCAACCAGTGCTGGACCAGGCACGGCTCTGGAACTTGGTCCGACTTTAGATTGTTTCCGTCCCTTTGGTGGTTCCTAATTTTATTAAAATGTAGATATTCATGATATTTCCCCGACGCTATGCTCAAAATGCTGTTGATGCTCGAAATAACAGACCCATGATGACCAGAGACGCTATTCTCTTTCATGTCCGACGAAGATGCGAATAGTCCTTCAGTACACTGGTCATATGCGTGTTCGTGGTTTTACCGCCTCTTCTGGCGGGTCGCTTCTTCTGCTCCTTTTCTTTATTTAAGATAGGAGCCTTGATTTGACTGGTTGGGGTCAGACCGAAATCCAGCAGCTCCTTTCGCAAATCTGCTGTTTGTACGGGGATTCGTGCCTCTTGGAAGATGGACTGAAATTCGTTGTCGACTTTGTGATGCAGCGTCGGATCGTCAAGCCAAACCATCTTGGGAGTTTGCTCCTTCTTGTGCCGGACCATCAGCAACTTGCCTTCCTTTTCCAACTCTTCGATCGCAGATATTGCCCCGGGCCAGCCCTCTTTCAGCTCGTTCACAGGTATGCCTTGAGCAGTGGTCTGTCGTTGCAAGAACGCTTCAAGCTCGTCCTTGGATCTAACCCCATGCTTCGGCCTGAAACGAAAGGCCGGCCGTCCGTTGAGACCCTCTGGGCTGTATTCAACAAGAGGGTGCGCTTTCAACCTAGCCTCAAGGTCCCGTCGCGTAGCTTCGGTAGGGTTTGGGATCGATAAGAACTGGAAGATGCTGTTGAACGTGACAGGCCGGTCCTTGTCCTTCATGTAATTGAGTGCGTAATGAACCTGGGTTGCTTGATATATACCGGTGCCGGTATCTGACGGCTGCGAGTAGACTACTCCGTTAGGCTCCGGTCGCTTCCTCTTCCCGTCAGCTGCTTGCTGGCTTGACGGCGCAGACATGGCGTCGGTGAGCCAGCGAGGAAGGGCGATGCGGCGCGCCGGCCTCGGGGTCGGTATCTGAAATGCCTCTTGCTCTCGCGGGAACCTTGCTAGATTTTTACGCAGAGACGGCTTCCTTAGTCTTCTTTTATCCTACAGCGTTCGGTAATTGGCAAAATCAGTGTTTATGTTGACCCTGGCAAAATCCGAAGTCATACGAAAGGGACTCGGCTCAGAAGTGATACGGCCTGGTTTGCCAGGCAACAAGCGGAACTTGGTCCGTGCCCGGCCGCCACGCGCTGCGCGGTCAATGACCGTCATAGTAACATTTCCGAATTTCGTTCAAGTTTCGTATACAATAGTCGCGTTGCCTCCGCCCTTTCACTTCTTCGCGGACTCGCGTGACTGGTGTTTGAAGTCGATGGTGAACTGGGCTGCCTCGCAAGCTGATGGTGTCCGTAGTCCATCGCGTCAATATATTTGACAATCCAACGAATTAGTCCCCCATCTGTCGATCCTGTCCGCGGCCACGAAACAACAATCTTCAAAGCTCAGCCATAATGGCTGCAGCTGTTGATGTCGCCTACCTCTCATCCTACACAGGCCAGCCTGAATCAGTAGTCCAAGATCTCGTGGATGCCCCGACGGCCGATCTTGTTCGAGCCTTTCTTCAAGTCATCCTCCCCAAAGCAAGAGAACATGAACAGCTCAAAGCAGAACGCCTTCGACTTGAAGTCGAACTCGAGAGTGCCGTCAGATCTGGAGAAGCGAGGGCTCGATCGCTCCGCGAGAATGCAGAAAAATCTTTGAAAGAGCTTGAAGATGTTCGGAAGCAGCTCAACGCCAGAGGTATCTTCGCGCAGATCTATTCTCCTCTGCGCATCTCCTTTTGTTGATCATCTGTACAGACCAAGCATACGCGCAGCTTGAGAGCGAGCTCCAAGCCGCAAAGTCATCCACCACCACATCAACGAGCGAGATCCAGAACCTCGAAGCACAAGTTCGAAATCTCGAGAAGTCTAATCGAGACACTGTGGCACTGCTCGACGCCAAGAGCCAATCCCATGACCGACTTGCGGATGAATTGCAATCTCAACTCCAAAAAACCCTTGCGCTCAAACGTGAAGTCTCGTCCGCCGAGCAAAATCTTCAAACCAAAGACGCGGAAATCAGCAACGCCCAGTTCCGTGAATCATCCCTCCGATCGGAACTTACTCTGCTCAAACGGGGCAACGAGTGGCTGGACACCGAGCTCAAGACTAAGAATGACGAATACGCCAAATATCGTAAGGAAAAGACAGCCCGTATAACGGAGCTACAGCGGAAGAATGAAGATTCGGTCTCAAAGGTCGAACTTCTCGAAAAGACCCGGAACAAGCTTTCGCAGCGCGTTGAGGAACTCACTCAGAAAGCCGACGATGCATTCGAGAGAGCGCAGGGCCTGAAAGAAGAGGCAGCTCGGAACGAACAGTCTTTCCGTGCCGAACTTGAAAGTTCAAAGCGTCTTGTGGAACTCCAGAAACAGAGCGCCGAGACTGCGCGGCGCCGAGTGCAGGAACTTGACGCGAATGTCGAGTCACTAAAAGACGAGGCGGCAGAGGAGATAGGCAATATCCAAGCTGAGCTTGAAACCGAACGTTCTTCCAGAGAACAAGCAGACCAGCGAATCCAAGACCTTGAACTCCAGCTGGAAAAAGCAGAAGAAGCCAACAGATCCCATCGTGGCCGATCTTCACGACCTGCAACTCCTCAGGTCACCCATGTGACTGGCCTTACCCCCGGAGGTCCGAGTGGATTCGCAACGCCAGTTCGTGCAGCGTCGCCCAATGGTCCAGCTATCAGCACACCAGGCTCTGCAAGACTTCGTGGAGGCCTAACATTCACGCAACTTCTCAGCGAATACAATACCATGAAGTCTGGACTTGCGGTAGAGAAGGAACGGAATTCGAGACTCTCGGAAACTCTGGAAGAGATGATTCGGGACCTGGAGAAGAAAGAGCCTGTGATGCAGGAATTACAATTCGAGCACGAACGGTTGCAGGGTGAAATCGAGCAACTGTCTTCTGCATCAGCGTCATCCCAAGCGGATCGCGATGCAGCTCGGAAGGAATCTCGAAAGTGGCAGACCAAAGCCGAAGGATTAACCCGGGAAGCAGAGCTCCAACGACAGCAGCTGCGTGATCTCAGCGCGCAAATCAAAGTCCTACTCATTGAACTTCAAGTGCGTGCAGACGGCTCTCAAATTTCAGCCGAGGAACGTGAGCAGCTCATCGCTTCATCCCGGACCGCGACTGGTACCGATGAGGGCTTGTCGGACGTTGGTCGGTTCATCAGCCAAAACCTCGTGAAATACACTTCTGTGCTCGAACTGCAAGATCAGAACTCGAAGCTACTTCACCTTACCAGAAAGCTGGGCGAGCAACTGGAAGGAAGTGACGCGAAGGCTCAGAAAGAGCAGCGAGAAATGGATCAGGCGGAGCTGATGAAACTACGGGAACTCAACGATCGATTCAGAGACGAGATGAAGACGATACTCACCCAGTCAGAATCGTTCATGAGGGAGCGCGACATGTTCCGTCGCATGCTCGCGCACCGCGGCCAACTTCCTCCAGACGCTGATCTTGCTTCAATGTTTGGAACATCCATTCAAGGGGACCAGCCTCCTGCGACCCCACGAAGGTCAGCGGGTGCCGCAGAGGTGCCCCCCACGCCGAACGCTAAGGACATGGCCGACTACGCCAAGTTACTCAAAGACATGCAGGCTCATTTTGACGCGTACAAGTCAGAGGCTGCGACGGACCATGCTGCTCTTAGGGCCCAGGTTGGCGCACTAGCAAGGGAGAAGGGAGAGCTTCAGGGTGAAATCGCTCGGGTGTCCAGTCAAATGACGCTGGCGCAGGAGAGATTCGAGCTTTTACAGTCCAATTACGACCATCTGAAGAGTGAGAACGAAGACATGCAAAAGAGATCACATACCCTTGCAGACTCAGCGGCGAAACAAGACATTCGCACTCAACAAGTCGCCGAGGAGCTTGTTGAGGCCAAAGGCCTCGCCGAAAGCTTACGAAACGAAACCGCCAACCTCAAGGCCGAGAAGGAGTTGTGGAAGAGGGTCGAGACCAGACTGAATGAGGACAACCGAGTATTGGCAGACGAGCGATCACGTTTGAACAAGACACTTGCCGATAGCCAGACGCTGTGGAACGAAAGAGAGTTGACTGAGGCCCAGACTCGCCGCAAGCTCCAAACCCAGGTGGAGAATCTTGAAAGCGAGCTTCGAACCTCATACCGGAAACTTGAAGAAGCGTTGGAAGAGAGCAAGAGCGTCAACATGCGCCGCGAATACGACTCAGAGCAGAATAAAACAAGAGTTGATGATCTAATCCAGAGCCTCGGTAATACCAAAGAAGAGTTGACCGCCGCCAAGGCAACTCGCGATCAGCTACAGAGCCGCTTGGATGAGCTGAAGATCGAACTCCGGTCTGCGCAAGAACGGGCGCAAGCTTTGCAGCCACGTCTGACTGCCCGCCCAGGAGTTGCTGGTGCAGCAAACGACGGAGCGGCAAGCGCAGACGAAGCTGCAATCACCCACGAGCAAGAGCTTCAGGTCGAAATTTCAGAGATTCGTCGAGAGCTTGACCTGACACGCGCTGAGCTTGAGAGCGCCAAGGTACAAGTTGAGCAATACAAAGCAATAAGTCAATCCTCGGAAGAGGAGCTCCAATCTCTCAATGAATCTTTCGATCAATACCGCGACGAAACCGATAAAGTCGCTGCCGAAAAAGATGCGCGTGTTCGCGACTTGGAACGAAGAGCGGAAGATATATCAAGTGAGCTATCAATCAGCCACTCTCAGCTTTCCGAACTTCGGAAAGATCTTGAGGAAAGCCGTAGCAGGGTTGACCAGCAAAGGGAGGTGTATGACTCGGAGGTTGCGCGGGTCAAAGACGAATGCGAACGGTATCAAGAGACGGCGAAATTCTACCAAGCTGATCTCAAAGCTCAAGCTCAGATTGCGCAGCAAGCCCAAGAGAGCTACGAGAACGAGCTGGTCCGACACGGAGATGCTGCTAAGAACTTGCAGAAAGTGCGTGAGGAATACAATCAGCTCAAGCTGCGAATCAGCGAATCAGAGTCCCAAGCACACGCAGCGAGGGTTTCGCTTGAGCAAAGCGAGGAGAGCTGGAGGAACACCAAGGACCAGTACGAGCAGGAAATGGAAGAGCTCAAGAAACGCAGGAATGATGTCGACAATCAGAACCGACTGCTTCATCAGCAACTCGAAAGCATCAGTAATCAAGTCGCGACCTTACAAAAGCAACGAAATGGGAACCTCGATGGCAACAAGGAGCAGGATGATGAGCTTGCGGGCGGTAGCGATCTTGCGGATCTTCAAGAAGTCATCAAGTACCTGCGTCGTGAGAAGGAGATTGTCGATGTTCAATATGAGCTGTCGGTCCAGGAAGCCAAGCGGCTCAAACAACAACTGGATTACACGCACACTCAGCTGGACGAGACTCGTTTGAAATTGGAACAAGAGCGACGACGTCAGTCTGAACAAGATCGCAATTCAAACAATCAAACAAAGTTGCTGGAGACAATCAACGAGCTTAACGTGTTCCGTGAAAGCAGCGTCACTTTGCGAAGTGAAGCTCGGCAGGCGCAAGCGCAACTGGCGGAGAAAATCACACAAGTGGAGCAGCTGTTGGCGCAGCTGGAGCCTCTCCAGCTCAGCAAGCGAACGCTGGAGAATGAGAAGGAAAGCATGCAGGGAGAGATCAAATTGCTGGAAGAAGATCGAGACCGGTGGCAGAAACGGACTCAAGACATTCTGCAGAAGTACGATCGGATCGATCCGGCGGAACTCGAAGCGCTGAAAACGCGGATCACGGACCTCGAAAGCGAACGTGATAAAGCTACGACGGTAAAGGAATCTTTGCAGGAGCAAGTCGACGGGATCGCAGACCAGATCCAAGAAGCCAAGAAGGAAGCGACAGATATGCTCCGCTCGCGGCTCGGTGAGCAATTCAAGGCACGGTCTAAGGAACTCTCTTCAAAGATCAAATCACTGGGCGAGGAGAAGGAAACGCTTCAGAAAGAGCTGGGCGATGCCATAACAGCGCGCGATGAAGCTGTCATCAGATTGGAGAGCGCTGTGGCTGCCAATGCGACAGCAAGTGGAGCTGGCGGCAGCGCAGAGATCACTGCAAATGGAACGGCCGGAGACTCGACCACGGAAGAAGGCGAGCTTTCGGAAGAGGTTGAGGGTGGGAGATCCAAGCAGCTGGAAGAGGCGCAACGGCAAGTTCAAGATCTGTCGACACGGGTCAGCCAGCTCGAGGATGAGTTAGCCAGCAAGACATCCGATTTCAACGCGACTGTTCAAGATCTTCAACAAAGACTACAAGCGGAAGCGCAAAAGAGACAGCAAAATGTCGAATCGGCGGAGCACTTGCAGAGGTTACGCGATGACCTAGCGGCAGCACAGCAAGAGGTCGAGACGCTCCGAGCCAACGAGTCTCTAGGTCAACAGAGCGAGCCAGTGGCGTTGCCAGACCTGGCGAGTTTTGAAGGAGACACGGAAAGCCAATTGGCAGCAGCTCGGCAGCAGCTCGAACTGCAATACCAAGAGCGAACACGTCAGCTCCAGGAAGCATCGCAGCAGCGGTCGGAAAGCCTGAAGAATCAACTTAACCAAAAGTTGATCGAATCGCGTAGCAAGATCCGAGAAGAGTTGAAGGCAGAGCATGAGGCCAAGATTGCGGAACTGCAGCAAGAGCACTCGAGGGCGATGCAAACATTGCGCGAAGAGCACGAGAATGCTGTACTGCAACTGCGCGAGACGCACGCTCGAGAGCTTGAAAATGCACGGGCAGCGACGTCGACGGTGGCCACGAGCGCTGTCGAGATGAGCGCGGATGGATTGCCGAACTTGAACGACGATCAGGTCAAACAGCTGATCTCGACCAATGCGGTAGTGAAACGGATCCTCACGAGCAACATTAAGAAGAAGATCGAGGAGGAGACGACAAAGCTACGGGAGTCGCAGGCGCAAGAGCAGCAGCAGCAGCAGGAGAAGCACGCTCAAGAGGTGGCGGAGATACAGCAGAAGTCGGATAGGGCCAAAGATTCGGCGGTAAACATCGAGAGCAAAAAGTGGACATTGAAGATCAACATGGCAGAAAACCGAGCGCGCACGGCAATCGCTCGCAACGAGATTGTGCAGAAGGCGGCGCAGGAGACACCCCAAAAGGCGGTCGTGGAGGTTTGGGAAACGGCCAAAGACTACAAACCGCCGCCGGCCCAGTCGGCAGCAACGGGGGCAGCGACCCAAGCGTCTTCGACACAATCGCCTGCAGCAGCTCAAGCTCCGGCGAGAGCCCCGGCCACGATGACACCGACAAAGACAACCACTGGTCAGGCTTCGTCACCGCCGCCGGCGCAGAATCAGCAACAAGCAGCGCAGCCAGCGCAGCCAGCACAGCCAGCGCAGCCAGCACAGCCAGCGCAGCCAGCACAGCCAGCACAGCCAGCGCAGCAAGCTCAGCCAGCCCAGCCAGCTCAAACAGCTCAGCCGACTCAGCCAGCTCAGCCAGCTCAGCCAACTCAGCCAGCGCGACCAGCGCAGCCAGCGCCGGTCAACACGCTCGTCTCTTCTGCCAATAACGCCACCAAGCCAGCAGGCGCAGCCGCATCTCCGACGCGACAGGTTTCGGGCGCACAGCCGGGAGGTGGGACGACGCGACGACCTTCGGTGTCGCAAGGAACGGGCATTCCGCGTGGAGGAGCAAGCATGCGCGCTGCGTCGGGAGGAGGGCGAGGTGGTGCCAGTGGGTTACCAGCTGCGCCTGCAACAGCAAGCGCTCGAGGAGGTGCTCCAGCTGGAATGGCGCGAGGATCCGGTCGCGGTCTTCCTCGTGCGCGTGGAGGGAGCGCGGGTATCACGCATCCCTTGCCACCGAACCCTCAAGGCGCGGGAAGGGGGTCACTCAACGCAGGCGCGCAACAATTTGTGCCTGGTAGCAAGAGGCCTCGAGAAGACAGCGGCGGGCCGGCTGAGCGTGGCGGTAAACGCGCGAGAGGAGGAGGTGCCGGAGCAGGAGCCGGCGGTGGAGGAGCGACCTCGTCTGATGGACCTAACCAAGGTACGGCAGCTTGATCGAGGAGATCTGTATCAGTATACATGGAGGCGAGGAAATTTTCATGCGAGCAAGGAGTGCACACATGTCTCCAAGCTGAATCAGATGTACTTTTATTTCACGGGTTTTGCATCAAACGGGCACACGGACCAAAGACAAGTATACCAGATGCCACCAAATTTTTTATTACTGAACGTATTCTTCCGTTTTCCTTTGTCGGTGTGAAGCCTCCTAGCACGACTCGCCTCGCTCCGGATTGTACTGTGACCGATTCAAGATCAGGACAGCAGGACAGCAGCGACAGGCTTCGTGAAATTGGTCAAAGTGGAGTCAGAAACCAACAACCCCCCGCAAAGTATCTTGGCCTAGAGTAGTAGAAATTCAAATATTATTCTTGCTGTTTACCCTCACAGCGCAAAACTGGAGCCGAGGACCGATCGGACGAAAAAGGGCCGCTGTTTTTAAGGGGAAACCCCAATAAAGCTGCATTCCCATTGGTTGACCCCGAACCGTCCTTGCAAATTGACTTCCACATGCATAAACAAAGATGTTTACCACCACCACCACAAACGTCTTCCGGGACTCCTGCCTTTCACGTCGTTTATTGTTCGCATGATCAGGCAGTGGGCAGATTACTAACGTTCTTGACATTGTCTTTGCAGACACACAGGCACCGGTACAACCATACGCCGAGATCTCCTCACTCCCACTACGACTCTCCCGCGACCCTACGCACACCCCTACTCCCGCGCTTTCCTCACATACTTTCATCCTATTCCTCCTAACACCGCCTTGTAATCACCGAATTTTGGAATCTGCTTGACAATACTGCTACAACAAGATTCTGGCATCACATCTGTTGTACTATTCTTAGAGCGAGCGCTCGTGCTTCGCCGCAGCACTGAAGAAATACCCATCCATTCTTTTTATAGTTTCCCATGTTTATATACCGACCACCTCTGCCTGCGCGCTACTCCCATTAGACATTGCGGACTCTTTTCACGACGACTACGCCCGATATTCGCCAGCAAATCCTGACTGCTACTCTCTGTAGCTTCACACGAGATGGCTGGTCAGTCATCATATTCTACAGCTCCTCTGCTTGGTATACCGTTTCGGTATTTTGTTGTCGCAATCGTATGCCAAAAGCTTGATTCTCCAAACCCAGCTTCTTCGTTCGCTGACCGCCCCTTCTCTCTCTCTCTACTACAGACAGTCCTGTATTCCGCATCCTTGACCCTTGTAAGGCTTCCTCCGTCATCTTCAAGCAATAACGGCGTGTGCAGCAAGCCCTGACGCTGGAGAGATATTGGGCGGTGGAATGTACAAGAAGAGCTGACGTGAATCTACAAATAACAGACGCTGTATTATTCTCGTCGCATGCAACCCATCAATGGACATCGCTATCTCATATCAACAGCGGTGGTACTGGTCGAAATTGTCAAGCTTTCTGTCTGCTTGACCATGGCTCTCTACGACATCTCCGTCAAACATTCCAACATCCCCGCGACTGCTTTGTTTCGCACTCTTGCCACCTCTCTATTCTCTCCAGACAGCTGGAAGATGCTTGCACCCGCTGTTCTTGAAGTTCTCCAGACCACCCTGCAATTCACCGCTCTGGATCATTTCGACGCCGCTACATACATGGCCACCTTCCAGGCCACTCTCATCCCGACTGCTATCCTGTCGTGGGCCTTTCTGAGGCGGACTCAGTCTACCCAAAGATGGTCGGCTCTCCTCATACTCGTTCTTGGCCTGCTTATGATGCATCTACCGTACGGCCCAACTTCCTTGGAGAAGCTATCTGCAGGCAACAGGGTCTGGCCTCGCTCTCTGGAAGATCTACGAAATCTGGGCATAGCATCGGCGCAGCGACTAGCCAAGCGCTCTGCTACCTATCAAGGCATCGAGGAGGATGCGGCGATTCATTTCCGCCAAGTCCTTCCGTTCATTGGCCTTGTTGCAACGCTGCTGGCCTCCCTTTGTAGCAGCTTCAATACTGTCTACATCGACTTTATGCTCAGGGAATCCATCACAGATCAGAGTTTCATCGCTGAAAAGGCTGGCAGTGGCTCTTGGGTACGCAACGCTCAAGTTTCCATGCTCGCTCTGGTTCCCGCGTTTTGTATGAGCTTCGTTCTCAACCAAAGTCCCAAAATCGCCCGTTCTGGCTTCTTCGCCGGTTACAATCCCCTAGTTTGGGCCGTGATCTTCCTGCAAGCGTTTGGAGGCGCCGCTGTCGCCTTTATGATAAGTCAGACTGATGGTTTGGATAAGAGCATGGCAGCCGGCCTCGCTTTGCCAGCTATTTTCATGAGCACCCTTGCGCTTTTTGATGTAGACATCACTTTCAACGTAAGCTGTCTTTACTTAACATCTGGCCGGCACGTTCCCATTTTCTTGCTGACTCTCGTCCGCAGTTCGTGCTCGGGACAGTCTTCATAGTCGGTGCACTGTGGTTGCACTCACTCAGAGACACCAAGACCCGCCCACCCGCGATACAGGTCGGAGACTACGAGAAGTCATATTCAGCCTACTCTTCCTCTCCCGCCCAAGGCCAATCTTACTTTGATCTTGAGTCTGCCGGTCCGCCCAGGTCGTCAATGAACTCCATGAGGCCCGAAGGATTAACTACTTCCCGACCGACAACCCCTCTCGGCCAAAGATCCCAGCATCGAACCGCATCAGGCCGGGTCAGGAAGGACCTGGATTGATTTGATGATTCGAATACGAGACATGAAGCGATCATTAGCATTTAAGGATTCCCTACAAACGTCTTCGGAATCCTCCGGCAGTGTTGCTGGCATTGGACGATGGCTTGTGAAGGCCATTGGTAACAGATTCTTATAAGAACGTCTGTTCGGTCGTGGTAATGCATTTGATACCCGGGGCATATTTCTTGGTCGACTTTCATACAAAAGCCTTTCAAGTCGCTGCAAGAGCAAAAACCCTTCAAAATGTGTCACGTGGTCCACAACTCTTTCATCTCCTCCTTTAATGCTTTATTGTAGCGTCGCCCATTGTCTGGCTTTCCCTTCCTCCCATCACCCTTTCTGTATCTTCTGCATTCGACTAACCATATTCACGAAAGCATGCAAATCACCTGCAAGCGTTCTGTATCTGGAAATCCCATTTTCCAAGGCGTGGAATCTCGTTCCGTCGAGGAATGTCTCCCAGCTCATCTGAGAAGCATTTTTCCATATGTCCATTTCAATGCTGTCCAGTCGTCCTGTTTCCCAGTTGCTTACGAATCAGACCAAAACCTCGTCGTTTCTGCCCCGACCAGCAGCGGCAAGACGGCAGTGCTCGAACTCGCGATTTGTCGCCACTTCAACAGTTCCTCCTCCCGAGACAGACGGGGCAGAGTCGTCTACCTTTCACCTACCAAGTCCCTGTGCTCAGAGCGACAGAAGGATTGGAGCAAGAGGTTTCAGCCCCTGGAGCTTCAGGTGAAGGAGTTGACTGGAGATACTGAAATTGATCACCTCCCAACTGTCTTTCAAGCCGACGTGCTTGTCACAACTCCCGAGAAGTGGGACAGCGTGACCCGCAAATGGAAGGAGTTCACCAAGCTCGTCAACTCCGTGCAGCTTATGCTGATCGACGAGGTCCCACATATTGAACCAAGATCGAGGGGCCGCCGTCGAAGCCATAGTCTGCCGGATGAGGGGAGTCACGCCCAAAGTGCGTTTCATCGCTTCAAGTGCCACGATTCCCCAACGTGGCCGACATCGCTGCATGGCTGCGTGATCGATCATTCGGCCTTTCGGTCGATGCCACGCAGAAGGTCTTTGGGGAGCAATTCCGGACCAGTGAAGCTTGAGAGACATGTCATCGGTGTTGGTCACAACAGCACGAGCGAATACGCTCTGGACAAACTCTGCACCCAGCGGTTCGTACTGATCGCTGGCTTGGAAATCCATACTCATCCTTATAGACGTATCTTTTCAGACTACCAGGGATTCTCAAAACATTCTCTCAAGGCCAACCCGTCATGATATTTTGCTTCACAAGGAGGTCTACTGAAGAAACTGCCGCAGCAATCGCTCAATGGGCAGCCACTCAAGCTTCAGACGCTGTGCCTTGGAAGTTTCCACGTCGGACGATCACCGTCGCCAACTCTGACTTGTCCCGTGGGTGCTGCTGAGTACTCTGTGTTTGTTCATCAGCTGACACGATTCTAGGGACACTCAAGTATGGAATCGCGTTCCATCACGCCGGCTTGAACGCCGAGGATCGACGTACCATCGAACAAGCCTACCTGCGCAGTGATGTGTGCGTTATCTGCGCGACTTCTACACTGGCCATTGGGGTGAACCTTCCGTGTCACCTTGTGCTAATCAAAAATACCGTCACGTTCTCCGAGACCGGGTGCGAGGAGTACACGGATCTTGACATAATGCAGATGTTGGGCAGAGCAGGCCGCCCCCAGTTCGATACTACTGCCGTTGCCATAATCCTGACCCATCCAGAAAAGGTGAAAAGCTATGAGCAGATGATCCACGGCAAGCATTGCGTCGAGTCTCGGTCAGTGAAGCATTCCGTCATCCTGCTGAGTATTTCTGACTGCTCTGAACAGCCTGGAGAAATGTCTAGCTGAGTACTTAGTACGACCATCTTCGGGTGCTTCACTGCAAAGGCTGATCTTTTTGTTTCAGAATGCTGAAATCTGCAGCGGAACAGTGACTTCGGTTTCCTCTGCGGTAGAGTGGCTGGAAAAATCCTTTTTCTTCGTCAGATTGCTCCGCGATCCTCACAAGTACAGCGAATCCACGAGTCTGCGGAACTCGACCCCTCACCAACAGGCTGAGGAGTTGTGTAAGAGGGTTCTAAAGGAGCTGGAAGTAGTGAGCTAGCAGTCGGCTTTCCAGAGCATGCCATGCATTGCACTGGCTTTAGAGAAGCCATGTCAAGATACCATGTCAGCTTTCGAACGATGCTAAAGTTCATCCAGTTGCCGACAAAGCAAGGATTTCAGACATCGTAAGTGCTTGAGCTTGGATCTGGCCAAGCCACCATGCTGCATGCTGCACTCTCTACTGATGTGCATCAAGCTTTCAACCGTGGCACAGGCGACCGAGTACAAACACATGCGTCCGTCTCGGAGGGATCTTGGGCCGCTTCAGAAATCAACGAGCATCAGATGACGAGATTCCCTATCAAAGTGCCGCTCGCTGCAGCTGCTCATAAGGTATCGCTGCTCATCCAGGCTGCACTGGGCGGCTTCGACATCCGCGCGAGCGCCTCTTCGAGAAAGGCCCGCTGGATAGCTGTAGAGCAGAAGCAAATTTTCGAAACGCTCAAGAGGTTCATTCGCTGCATAGTAGACTGTCCAAATCCACAGGAAAGATGCGGTGGCGACGCTGAACGCGATGATGCTGTTGCGCAGCGTCGGAGCTCAGGCTTGGATGATTCGCCCCTGCAGATTGCTCAATTACAGGGCATTGGCCCAGCGGCAGTGCGGAAATTCGTGAATGCCGGGCTCAAGAGTCTAGAAGAGATACATGCTCTTGATCATCTCCGGATCGAAATGATCCAGAAGCGGAAGCCTCCCTTCGGGATGAACCTCCTTGCGCAGCTTGCCGAGTATCCGAGACTCTGGGTGTCGATCAAAGCGATGGGAGAAGCTGTGAGTCGACAGTTCGGAGAGGTGGCACTTTCGATTGACCATGTCGCTGACAAATGCATTTGCTTGGTTTTCAGTTTGTCCATCATCCCTTTGGAGTTCAGATCAAGGTCGCGGCCGAGATAGGTTTCGTCAACGAGACACCTCCAACTGCATTCGGACAAAAGCCTGTGCAGATCAGCTTCGTAGCGACAGACTCTCATGGCCGGATCCAGCATTTTGGCAGGATCAAGTGCGTACCGACGGCAGCAGTTGATGATGTCTCACACGTCTGACTTTTTCATCAACAGCGGTCAACACTTGGCCGAAAGCCGCTTGATTCTCTTTACTGCTACGCTTCGAGATGCAAGTGATTACATCACATGTCATGTTGCATGCGACGAGATCGGTATAAACCCCGGGCGAGAAGTGTACTAAATCATCATGAGAAAGACTGACCCATTAAAAAAATAGCTGGTACTGCGAGACAGGCAACACTTCATCCTCAGGCGGGATCGAAATTGTTTTCAGAGATAGCCTCGTATGCAGCACCTTGCGGCGCGGATAGTCCACGTGCACCTTCGGATAACGCGATCGTCAACCGTCAGATGCCAGCCCATCCTCCTTCCAATCGATCGGCCACAGGCGACCTGCCACTGGACTTGACCAGTGAAGACCTCGAGGATGACGACAGCATAGAAACGGGTCCGAAAGATTTTACCAAGCGAGACGGGCCGCTGGCTGGATCAGGCCGAACTAGATCAAGCGTCTGCGCAAGCACAAGCAGAACGACTACCAACAGGATTCGGCCATGTATAGCAGAAAGCGAATTTGGCAACTCACGAATGGCAGCCCCAATGATCGTATCGAGTGTGAGTTCCGATGTTGCTTCGTACAAGTATCCAAGTCGCTTGCCAAACGGAAGGTGGTCATGTTTGCATGAATGCAAGGACAAAGATGCATGCAGGCACGTCTGCTGTAACGAAGGTCTTGAGAAGAAACCCAGGCGAAAGATGATCGCAAAGGGAAACCATGAGATGCCGCCGATGCTGCAGGTTCCGCCGGCGTCAGTTCCGAGACCTCAGAGCATCCGTAAGCCGCAACATGCTCCACACGGAGTGGCGATTATAGATCTCTGCGAAGTTGACGAGCCACAACCCGAACGCAATCATCCACTTTCTGAAGTGGATGATGAGTTCGGCAGTGACTTGGATGATTATCTCCCTGAGTTGATACCGGATTCTCCACATTTACCTACAGGTCGACAATCAGGTGAAGAGTATTCAGATAGCGGGCCTACTAACAGCAGCCCGCTGAAAAACACAAGCGTATTGACCATCGACCTCACTGACGAGAGTACCCCGACCAAACCAACAAATCAAAACAACGATAAAAAGTTGTCGTCGGGATTTTTCAAGTCCAAGAAGATCCGTCAGGGTGAACTTGAGAATTTTTAGAATGCCGAAATAGGACTGCCACCCAGAACGAATCCAGCCGATCGATACAGTACGGCAAGTGAAGTTTTCGAGCGACCCTCCGACTACGCGTATGTGCCCAGCTGCAGGCCGAAGGTTTCCGGAGGTAGCCCGGCAGGCATTCATTCTAGCCCATTCAAACGACCTGCGATCTCCGTGTTGAGTAAAAGTAACGCTTTTCGCACCAACAGGTCTGACAGGCAGGCTCGCAATACGCCCAGCACTCCACTATCACTCTCAGGCGTGAAAAAGTATTACGCGTGGCTACTTCGATAAGAACGGTAGAAAGGGTAATTCTCGCTTTCCGATGATCTTTGGAATTCGCAGGATCGAAAAAGGTCCGCGATTGATCGTTCAAGATCATCTCACGGCCGTGAACACGATCAGAGCTTTGATGAGGCCCTTCCGTAGTGTTTCCAGCAAGTTAATGTACGTCTTAGCATTCGTCCGAAAGGAATCACTTGGTTTTGAGGATTCTGCCCAACTCGTGAACATGAGCGTCGAATCCTTTGATCTGCAGCTCCCGGTACACGGCGTGGTCCCGCACGCTTGCATTCACTCGCCGCCACGTCTGTTGCCGCACTCCCGTGCCGCGGTGCGAAGCCCAAATAGTCGTGTAGTCCGGCACGATGTCCCTGCGGCGCAGCTTGACACCCGTGCAGATCTTGCACCACCTCCCGATTTGCACGCCCTCGCCGAGCTCGACGTTGGCCTCGAGCGTCGAGTGCTCGCCCACGGTGACGCCGGGCGAGATGAAGGAGTTGGCGCCGATGCTGGCCCGCTGGCCGACGAAGATCGCGCCGGCTTGATCAGAGCTGTCGCTCCCAGAGTGGGCTTGGCTGTAATCGCTGTCACCGTCGTCGCTATCGTCACCGTCGTCGTCGCTGCCGCTGTTGTTCTCCGGAGAGTCGGTCTTGCTTTCACTGGCAGCTGGCAAAGACCCTATGGAGACCCTTTCCCAGATGATTGCCTTTTCGCTGATTACCACGTCACCATGAACTGCAGTCAATTTGGCAAAGGGATGGATCATTACGCGAGCTTTGACTGTAATTGAGTAGGGGCTGTCGGACAATACGGTCAAGTTCGACTTTTCGGCTAGGATGGCCGAAGAGTCCACCTTGACATTTGAATTGGCATTCGGATTGGTCGACATACTGCTTCCGTGCTTTTTCTTTTCACCTGTGTTCCCTCCACATTGATGCCCACCTCGTGTTTGGGGCGTATGCAGCGTTCGCGATCCCGTGTTGTTGGCGGGAATCACAACGTCACTGACTTCCCTTTCAGGCCGAAGACTTTACCAATTGGGGAAGATCACCCCTTATTGCCTTTTGGTGTCACTACATCGATTGCTTGCAGCTGTTTACATTATTTGTTGGCCAAACCTGGCCGGACACGTACACAATCAGATTAGCTCAGGCGACTCCTGTTGATTAGGACGTGGTCGGGAATCTGGCTTCAAACGAATGATCCACAGTCCCTTTGTCTTGGGTCGAAGCATTGTGCGGCTGCTCTTCACTGTATCGGTGCACAACGGAGGATCAATTTTTCTTGAGGTGAGCTGGGAGATGCATGGCTCAGAACGGAAAGATTGGTTCAACAGATGTAGCGAATGGCTGCAGAGGCGTAGCCAGATTTACTACTCTTCTGATCACGTCTGGAATCTTGATACCTCGACAGCTTTTCGCCCAACCTCTCCTTGCTTCCGAACGTCAAACCTCGTTTGCACTTGATCCCGGCGCGTCGAGCCACCCTTGTGGAAAACAATTGTGTGGGGTCAATAAACATGTGTGCGTTTGGGCATCGCTGCTGTTTCGCGTTACCCCGGCCAACGACGGCCATTTCGTTGGCCGGAGTTACGAGATTTCGAGGCATTTTATTTCACGTCTGTTTTGATTTAGTCCTTGGTCTTGACTTTGTTATGCTCTCGCTCTTTCCTAAACTTTACTTCTGTTCATGAACAACCACTTTAGCATTCTGTCGTTGCCTCCAGCATACTCTTTGATAATTGCCAAAGTCGGACTCACTTTTTCACGCCCACCCCCAAGCTTGCTGTCACCATGCCCAAACTCAACTATACTAGCCGAAAGTCTGAGGGAATCAAACTGGGAGGAATAGTTGCCAGGGACTTGGTTTGTTAATCTATTTGGTCACAGACTTGCTTGACAAACTACTGAATCTCATGGTCGTTTAGAGGAAACGCCTGTCGAGCACCTCCCAATCGAAATCCAATACCCACCCAGACTCTGCGCAGATTGAACTGCTACTGGAGGGAAAGAAATTGACTGACGAAGGAGCAAGTGAATTGGCGAGTGGGCTGGTCGACGTCTTAACAAGCACGAAGGCTGCCACGCCGACCCGTCTCCAAGTCCTCAACCTCTCCAAAAACTTGCTAACCGTGGCCGCGTTGGCTCTACTTGCGCCGTCCATTTCAGCCGCGTCACGGGACTTGGAAGAGCTGGACATTTCAAACAACTCGATATGTATTCTCACAGAAGACGACGCAAAGAATTGGGATACCTTCTTGCAATCCTTTTCCAAATGTACTGCACTCAAGCGAATTAATCTCTCCGGCAACAATTTTGAGAGCCTACGTTTACTGGAGATTCTGTGCCGACTGTACGTGACTCAATTCGATTCCAATCTTGAAGCGTGGGCACGCACTCCCCACGACGAACACGAAGAAAGCGACTCAGACTTGGAAGAGGACGATGAGGAGCTCGTGAAGAATACAGCAGCTCTCCGAATACTCAATCCTAATGTCCCAACATCTGCTCTGAATCGTCGATCGGTTGATCCTTCGAAGACCGGCTTCGTAGCATGTGGTTTACCGGCTGCCAAGCAACTGCTTTTTAACGATGTCGACCTGGACGATTCCGGTATGCTCTTCATGTCTTATATTGTTGAACGTCATAGATGGTTTCAACAGGTAGTTTGTGGTCGGTCAAGCACCACTACCTCGAGCGCAAGCTCGCCATCTGACACAGGAGTATCGCTCTTGCCGAATGCCAATCTGAGCCCAATCGGCATCAGCTTTTGGCTCAAGCAGAGATTGCCGAGTACCATCCTCCTGGCGATCAGCAGACTCATAGCACGAAGGATCATATTCTATCAGTCAAACACCGAGCCTCTCTAACACATGCTTCTCATACGCGCCGAATTAGCGAGTCGACTAGCGAGTCCAACAAATCTGGAGCAGGTCATTTTCCTATCCATCACGAGCTAGAATCGTTGCGTTGGAAACTTCAGCGTGAAATCATCGAGCAACAGACGCCGCACGCGGTAGAAATATGGTCAGCCTCACTGAAACTTCTGGTCCTGGTCCGGCGCATCATGCAAATGCCCGGTGACGCTGCTTTTCCTGCGCTGGCAGCTGGCAAGGCTGCTACTTGGGTGGCTTTGCAACGAAGCCCCAAGAAGGGAGACAACTCGATACCACCTCCCTTTCCGCAGGCCAACCTAAGTACGCGCAGTTCCCAATGCGACCAAAAACAACTGGCCGTGTCATGCTCAGGATCAGTCTCGCAAACCGACGCCAGAAAAGCCGTCGTCTAAGGGTGCTGTGCCGTCGGCTGTGCAGAAAGTCAAGTCCGTGAAAGCTCGATCGAAGGGGTCTTCGACCGCCGAGAGCCCTCTGTGTTTCCAACTATCCGCTGACCGTCTGACTCTTAGTGCGGTCGCTGGAGGCCGTGTTCTCGCCGTGCTCCCGCCTGCCGCCGTCGAGCGCATCCTGCTGCACCTGGCCGACCCCGGCGGCGTCATGAACAAGCGGCAGGTCCGGAGCGCCATCGCGTACGCGCGCGACCGCGCTACGCTGCGCCACGAGCTCGAGTACCTGGGCAACCCGGAGAGCGTGCAGATCTGGCGGGCGCTCGAGGGGATGGGCTGCCTGGCGTACGAGTAGGCCGGTGCGCCGAGGGGCCGGTGGAGGGGCGAGCGCCTGGAGGAAGCATGGTCGGGCTCGCAGTCGCTGCCGCGCCGCTCGGACTACTCAAGACAGGCGGGCGCGGCGGGGCCGTGGGGGACCGGCGGTCCGGACGTCCACGAGAGCCGGAGTCTACTGAGCCGCGCTCCGCCGCCCTTGAGCTTCTTCTTGTCTCTCTCGTCGTGCCGCGCCCAGTCAACGGCTGCGAGCTGACGAGTCGTCGATAGAAGGACAATTTAAGCGAATTGCAAAGACACAGGAGGATGAAGAAGAAGCGTGCAAGATCTCTTGGAGGGCAAGGAGAAGAAAAAAAGGCCGCGTTTGGCGGCGGTCTTGTTACGGACAAAGGGGGCGCCGCCCAGGCTATATAGAATGGACATGACTTCACACTTGTTCGCTGCGAGGCGCTGCGCGAGCCTTTATATTTTTAAAAATAAAAAAAAAGAGAACTACACGAGGTAAACGTGTGGGGTATGTAAGAAGGGGGGAAAGTATAAAAAGGCCCAGACGGTGCCGCGACGCGGCCCAACCCGCCCGGTCAGGCACGCGCGCCCTCTCTCACTGGGCGGGCGCGGGCCCGGTCCGGCTGTTGCGGCGGCCGCTGTGGCGACGGCGCTGCCTGGAGGCGGCGTGGGTGTAGTGCGAGTAGTCGAAGAGGCCGTACGGCTGGTAGGAGTCGGGCCCGCCGCCCAGCTCGCCCCACGCGCTCAGGATGTCGAGCTGGACGTCGCCGACGCCTCCGGGCGGAAGGGCGTGGGTGCTGCCGAGCTCGGTGACGCGATCGTATGACAGGCTGCGGCCGCTGTTGGCGAGCGCGAGCAACGACGGTCTAGAGGCAGACGAGGCTACTGCAGCGGCGGCGGCGGCGGCGACCTTTTGCGTGGACGCGACCTCGTCGTCATCATCTGGATCTTCCACTGCGATGTCCTCATCAATTGTCGCTGGCGAATCGTGCGGGTCCTGTCCGACAGTCAAGCCCAGACCTTGGAACCGAGACAGCGCACCTGTGAGTGCTTCCGAAGTCTCGTTCGCCTTCATCCACGATGAAACTTGGTCGTCAGGATTGCCTGCAGAGTGCGCGGCGAAATAGCTGGTGCCGACGTTTGCTGATGCGGGCTGCTGCGTCGTCGACGTAAAATCGGCTTTTAGGGACAGCTAGCTCCTTCCTTACTTTCTGGAGGGTCAAGGGAGGTGGGGGTGCTTTGCGGCGAGCCATCCGAGTAGGCTGATCGGGGCCATCCGCCTCGTTGCCAACCATGGCCATTCGATCACCGCTGTAAAACGGATGATCATCGCCAATATTAGCACGGGTCA
This sequence comes from Dicorynia guianensis, assembly GCA_037013595.1. Classification (NCBI taxonomy): domain Eukaryota; kingdom Viridiplantae; phylum Streptophyta; class Magnoliopsida; order Fabales; family Fabaceae; genus Dicorynia; species Dicorynia guianensis. Next base: position 1,077,866 of record JASUAB010000019.1, read on the forward strand.
ATTCGTCGTACCAAACAGCGCGGTCACGGACAGTTCCTCTGTGCTCGAGAACAGGCCTAGTAATCAAGTTGTTGATCTGGTGCACCCGTGGCATCGTAACCGCTCTATTCCAACACCTAAAGGTTGCAAAGCTGGTCGAACAGCATGCTGGCGACTTTGCATCGGTCGCGGGTCTTCATCCTCCTCGTCTTCCGCAAATGCTTCGTCGTCCATTGCATCATTTCGTGCTGTTTCTTCGTCACTCACTGGAGAGTAGAGGTTGAGTGGAGTCCACAGGGCGATTCAGTTCGTCGAAAAGTCTACTCTCGCCGTCGTGCTCTTCTTCCAGAATTTCCTCTTCTTCTCCCCTGTTGTTGTCGGCCTCGATAGTCTGTTCGTCTGCGATGGTGTCGTCTCCGGCCTCAAAAGGGTCACTGGTATTGGTTACCAGGCCATCCCGTAGAGCGATAGCCGCTTCGTTGGCGCGCTCTGCAGCAGCCTCTGCAGCAACACGGTCTTCTAGATCAAGCTGCTTCTGGAAGATGGATGGACGCTTGCCATTCTGACGCCACTCGCGCACGTCATCCCAAACTTGAGCGATCGTCTCTGTGGCACTCGGTGGTCGACCAAAATTTGTGAAATTGCTGGCCATTGATGGGGATCGTAACAGACCCGCGCTCGACTGGTAACCGACGTAAGAAGGGTATTTGATGGAAACAGCTCCATCATCAATGGTCGTCGGTGATTCCGGTACGTTCTCAAGCGCCTGTCCAATGCTCTGATGATGCGAAGAGAGCCTGAAAGAGGTGCGCGAATCCCGAAAAGAGAATGAGCGAATGTTGCCAGAGGGTCGAGCTTGACCAGGGCTACCAAGAACGTTGCCAGCATTCCAACGCTCGATCTCTGCGCGCTTGCGTCGCACCGACGCCAGTAGCTGAGCTTCTTCGGGCGTGACAGACATCATGCGTCGGCTTTTGTCGTATCTTGTCATAGTTTGATGCTCTAGTGCCTCAGTGTCGACCTCGATCGGTCCTGCTGCAACGTCATGCTCTTGTCCTTCTACTTCCTCCGTCAGCGGAAGCGGGAGGTCGTCAGCGCTGAGCGATCGGATACGGCTCTCGCGGTAGGGACCTCCGGTACGAGCCATGCTTGGATCGTGTAATGCATGAGATTGTGGGGGGAAGCCAGCCAGGCGACCGGGTCGTTGGCTTCTTCAGGAGAGGCTTCGGAGGCGATGGGCGAGGATTTGGAGGTCGACATGCCGGGATCAGTCTCTGAAAGGTCGTTATTTGTAGACTTGCTATCATGGTTGTCCGTGGACTTGGGCTTGAGTGGGTGGTTCAGGGCTTGCACCGACCACAACTGCGGTGGGCAACTTGGAATCAGATGGTCGTTTGTTGTGCACAGCCATGGGGCGCATAGCTTTCAAATAAGCGACTTCGGCCTGAGATATTATGGGCGATCCGCAGGTCTCAGCTATCAGTGTCAATCTTTTACCATTAGTTCCATTGTTGGGATCGACATTGCCTGCAGATGATTCAAGAGCACTGAGGTCGGTATCTTTGTCGCTGTTATTGTTGATGTCGTCCTTCTCTTCCTCTATTCCGTCTTGCTCTTCGTCGGAGGAGGACTCTAGGTCCAGACAGCTTTGGCCTCGGGTGATCAGGTCCTTCATGGAAGACTTGCGAGTTGTGAGGTTCGGTCTCGCGGATGAAGCGGAAACCTTGACCGGGGGCGCTTCGTGGTTCTGGGAGCTTGGCTATTGCCGATTTGGCGCCTGTCGAGTTGCTTTGGGTGAGCTGCACCTTGGTAGGCTCGGTCTTACGCCGAGGCTCTTGCTGAGCATTGGACCGCTTCTCGTGCTCTTTGGGGTCCTCGAAGGCATGATCCAAGATGGGATCGGTGGGAAAGGAAATCTGTCGTGGATGTGGTGTTTTGAGAAATAATCTGGGAGAAGGAAGCCTTACAGAAGATTCTGAAGGTCTAGAATGGAGATCGGCGAGATGAGGAGATCGAGGTGAGGGTTCGGACGATTTGGTCAGGTAATTGAAAGGCTGGATGGAGGGTGGAAGTTCGGTTTGTGGAGGGGTGGGGTGGTAGTTGAGAGCCATTCGAGGGAAGGCGGGCTGGGTTGGAGAGGCAGAAAAGGCAGCAGGAGAAGTCATGATTCTATTCTGAGAAATGCGTCGTCTGGAAGGCACGAAACGAGAGAGATCGAGCTTGGGAGGCTTGGTTTTTCTCTTTGAACGAACCGAGTGCTCTGAGTTGTAAGAAGGTTCGCGAAGAGGTTTGGGGAGCCACTCATTGGGGATGTAAGATGGAAGTCCAGGCGAGGGATTGTCATCGTAGAAAGCGGCCTGAGACCTCAGGAACAGTGCCCTGGCTGAATTGGATCTAGAGCGTGGTCGTCGTTGTCTGGAATCTGAGGTCGAGGTGGAGGGCCCTCCCGGGATCTTGCAGAGGACTAGCAGTCCGGTTGAGATCGTGATGAGGGTTGCTTGGGGTGGATGATATGGATGTCGAGTCGGCGTTGGAACGAGCGATAGCTCTGGTAGTGGAGTGGTTGGTTCGGGGTCGTGAGTGGTTTTGATGCCGATTCCATGAGCATGGCTGGATCTACCGTAGTTCGATTTGAGGTGGATGATGAAGCAAGAAACGAGTTGCTGGAAGCTGCCGGCCCATCAGAGGCGTCGTGGGATTGAGAGGAAGAAGGGGGGTTGCTGGAGAAATGCCAGAGACATAGAGGAGAGAAGAAATTATGACGAGCGAGCGTGGTGCAGCAACGAGCCAGGGAGATCGCAAGAAGCTACAGGGCAGAAGCGCGGCGAGCGCGTGGTGAGGTATGGAATAGCGGCTGGTGCCGATGGCACATGATATGGCAAGGGTTCGTGGAAACAAGGGCAGAGAGGGAACGGGAAGGATTTGAAGTTTCCAAAGTTGCTTGCAAACGCGACGTAGGATTAGGTACGGGCGGCAGTTTAGGTAAGGGATGGAGGTGGAAATGGAAAGTGAGCAGCACGGAGGAGCACAGCAGAGTAGAGGATGCAGCGGAGGTGGAACAGGCGCCGTGCGCTGAGGCTGCGAGTACGAGGGACGAAGACTAAGAGGGAGAATCACGGTGTGTACAGAGATAGATTTGCCGGGCTTCGGTACAAGGAAAGTAGGAAAAAGGCGATGAAACGCAGTCTCCTGACAGGACGGTGTAAATTGCTGCGTTCTGTGCCGTCCTATCCCGTTGGAATGTTGCTTGCCGTATGCCGCGTAAATGGCAGAGGCAGTTGTTGGAGGGCGGATTGCCAATAAAGAGTGGGATTACGGCTGTAACATTTTTCGTTGCAACCGCTAGGTCTCCATGAGGAAACGGCACGCAGATGCCGAACGATGCAAGGCTCGGACGCTAGAAATAGAGAGACGAGAGACGAGAGAGAGAAACAGAGGAGGGGGAAGGCAACAGTGCGCAGTGGCGGCGCGCGGCAGACCGGAGAAGGTCAAAAAGTACAGGCACGTTTCAGCTGAGGGCGGTTCGGACGAGCGAACCAGTCAAACGAGCATCAGAACAGCCGGAAGCGAAGCAATTGAGCGACTTGATGGCTGACAAGATACACGCGACGACTATGGCTCCCTAGTAGGCCGGTCTCGCGTGAAATGGACTCTCGAGCCAGCATAAGTGTGCGATGATGGAAGCAAAGAACGAATAATAAGCGCGCGCACGGATGCGCGGGACGAGTGGCTCTGGAGCCGCGGCGGGGGCACGGGCCATCTGTTTCGTCTTGAGTCGTGGAGAGTGCTCCGATGCCTTTGGTCTGCTGCTGATCCACACGCGCGCACACATGAGAGAGGCGAATCACATGACCTAGCTCTCGGGACTTGTTCCGAATGCTTTTTTTTTTACTTTTTGTCTCACCAAACGCAGCTGTGCCCCGTAGCCGTTGACGTTTGTGTCAGCGGGCGAGACAGGGGTCGACCAGTTACTTGGTATGTATGCCATTGCCAACGTCTCTGCCATTTTAACATCTGCGTTGCATGTAATTTCTTGGCCCCGCCACATGGCCGTCTCGCCCTTCACGTGTCAAGCGGCATCGGATGGCCAAGGCGGTTACAGCAGGCAAATTTCGATGCTGTCGTTGCGGGTACATATTATTAATGATTTCTAAAAACAGTTCGGCCAATGACCCACCTTGTGGCAGCAGACATTGACGCGTGCAGCGCAGAGCCCTTTCCCTCAGCGTCTGTGCCGCGCTTGGGCGCCTGCGCCTTTACTTGCTGCCTTTCGGCCAGCACCCCTGCCTGCATCCCCCTACCATCTGTCGTTTGCCATTCTAGTGCTGGACCGCGATTCACATTGATCCTCTGGTGTGTAGATTAATGCTCCTCTTCCTCGTGCCTATCCCTGGCCGGTCATGCCCGGCGGCTGACTCTGTATCTGTTACTTCAGCTATGGCTGCACTCCCTCTGTTCATATGCCGTTTGCTAGCGGTCAGGATCAACACGTTGGGAGTGCATGACGCGGACGCCCTGCCTCGGGGAGATTTTCCGAAAGCAAGGCTTGGCAGTTAGCTTATTCCACAACTGCTTCTGGTGCTGCTAATCACTGCTATTATTATTATTACCGTGGACTCGTTCCTGCCGCTACTTCCTCAACTTCAACTACAACATCCCGCCCTTCTGTCACTGATGAGCTGGCATTGCTGCACCATCTCCCAAAAGGGTGAGCGGCACGTCTGCACGGTCGATCATCGCGGGGTGAAGGCGGGGTCCATCGGGTGCGAATGATCGCTTACCGCTGATTGCTTACCTCGAATCACCCAATTCGCTGGGCGCCATTCGTCCTCTCACCGGAACTTGCCCAGAGGACTCGGCAAGGCTGAAGCTGAGCCAAATCTCTATCACACTCTATCACCCTCTTTCGCTCCGAAACTCTGCGCTACAGGTGCATAGACGAGGTCGAGAATCAAGCCTCGCTGATCGTGGCTGCAGAAGCCCTGTTTCAAATCCATCAGCCCTTGCAGCTACCTTGCTGCACAACCTGGCAAACCAAAGTGCCCAAGTTAGTCTTGCGCACTCTGCAGCTGCGATTACTCTTTCACGGGCACTCAAGAGTCCAGCTGTCGATTGCAGATCAACAGCGACAATGCTGCTGCTGACGAACGACAGCCAAGATCTGCTCCACTACGCCTTCTCTCACCGCCCGACAGCCCAGCCCATGGAAAGGTTCCGTCTTATTTCTCCGACCAAGAGAGTTCTGCGTCCAGCGGACATTTTAGACTTCATGTGTACAGTTACACATCAAAAGTTCTCGTACACCCCCCTATTTCCCACCAAAATACCTACTTTTTCAATCCATTTTACTAGAAATTTTAGTATTCTAACTCTATATTTTTATTATATAATCTAAATATTTAGATCTTAAATAGTCTTATAATATCTTAAAATATAGTATTTTATTAATATAGCTCTATAGATAGAGGTTTAAAGAGGTAGATTTTAACCTTAACCCTAATATAAGTACCTTACCATACTAATTACTATGAGAAGATACCTAACTAGGGTTAAGGTTATTAACTAGAGAATTCTTCTCCTTTTATCTAATTAGTTTTAATAGTTTATAAGATGAATTTTATATTAAAAGAAACTACTTATCTAGAGCTATATAGTTATAATAAAAAATTATAGGGTTATAGTATTAAAATTTTTAGTAAAATAGATTTGAAAAGTGGGTATTTTGGTGGGAAATGGGGGGTGTACGAGAACTTTTGATGTGTGACTGTACGCCTCATGTATGCAACAAGACGCTTGCAACCTCGCCGTAGCGTCGCCACCTCAGCCAACCGGTGTTTATTGCTTCTGAAGCGTTGCGATCTTGTGTCAAATTTGCAGTGGCCCAACAATGCTGAGCCGAGGCTGCTATGCTCTGCAAAAGCCAACGCCAGTACCGTTCCAACTCGCCAAGATGAGCCAAGCAGTACCATGAACTGACTCCAAGTTCAATATTCGAGTCCTCGCTCATGAACGATTCGGAGAAGTCGATACTCACCACATGAACAACGCTATCCAACACGAAGTTGTGGACACTGGTCCTCAAACTTCGTCTATCTCGTCCATCTCCTCCAGCTGCTTCTTGGCTGCTTTGGCCGACTCTTCTTGCACCTTCCTCCACTTCTTGATGCCTCTGTCTATCTCCACTTTTGACACTCCGTCCCGTATAAGCCAAAAGCACACCCCTCTCTCGCGCTCCACATTCTGGTTGCGGCCTTCATCGTCAAAGAATAAGAAATCCTTGTAGTCGATCGCAAGCTCTTTCGTGATGTGATCCATGTGCGTGATTTTGTTGCCTGGGTATATCTGCAGGTTGTCGAAGAACCGGATCGATAGTTCGCTGTTGCTCTTGTCCGCGCTGTCGAATACATGCAGCAGCTGGAGCAGCCGCCGTGCGAGATCGGGAGCGTGCGTCCGGCTGGCCGCCGCCACCTTGATCCCCCTCGCCTGCGCCGCCGCCAGAATGCCCGGCACTTCGGGGTAAAAGGCGCACTGGTCGCCGTGCCGGTCCACAGCGTACCTGCCCGCCTGCCCGCCCGCGGCGGCCTTGAGCGGCGGCGTCACGTGCGTGTCGACCCAGAACGGCCACAGCGTAAAGTCGAGGTCGAACACCAACACCTGCGGCACGCGCCCGCCGTCGCTGAACGTCGCCGGCCAGTCCTTGGGATCCTTGCTGAACGCGGCGAGGTCGCGCGCCGCGGGCGCGGCCGCCTTGGGCGCGGGCTCTCTGGCCATGGCGGGCTGGCGCGCGAGCAGAAGCGCACCGAGCACGAGCAGCAGAAGAGACAGTGCGAGTCGGGCGGGTGGGGGGCTGGGCGCCAGCTTGAAGCCTATCTACTCTAGAATCTATGCCTCGAATAGCAAAAAGAAATCAAACCAAACAACCAAAGAATTTCTGCGCATCGGCCTTTTCTTCTTGACTCATCTAAATTCGCCCGCTCGCCAGCGGGCAGGCTGCTGAGGCTGCCGCTTGCGTCGCCTTATCGATAAAGGGTGACGCTGCCTGCCTCGCGCCGTGCACTTGGCTGGAGGTCGGCACAGCAACAACTAACATTGTCATTCTTCACAAGGCCCAGACGCCGTATCTACAAGGTGCAGCACGCAACAAGTTGTGCTTGGTCGATAGACGTGAAAGGACCGTGCAAAGCTGTCTGGCTATCTCTGGAGCCTTGCGTCCTCTGTCCCATCCTGCAACCCGTCCCCTCACAGCCCACCCTCACAGCCGGCTCTTCGCCCGCCCCGCCTCCGTCGGCTTCCGCTCGCTGCCCTCCGACTTCAGGCTCACGGGGTCGCCCAGCGCTGTCGGGTTGCGCCGCGCCGCGTCCGCCAGGCGGTCGCGGCGGCCCTCGGACTGGTCGCGGCGCGACGCCGGCTGGCCGTACGGGTCGGAGCTGCTGTCGGCGGAGCCACGGTCATGCTCGGTGGGTGAGGTATTGGAGGTCTCGGCCTTGAGGCTGACGGGATCGCCCAGCGCGGAAGGGTTTTTGCGGAGGGAGTCTTGGGCGGCCTGCTTGAGGGACTTGGTGGGGCCGCCGTCAGAGGACCCACCGCTCTTTGGGAAGATGGGCGCGCCCTTGGAGTCGCGGTTCATATTGATATTTGGTCGATGTTGCCTTGGGTGTCTAAGGAGCCGAATAGACTTTGACCGCGTGTGATAGCAGGGCGTTGACACCAGGACTTCTGAGCACTAGGGCTGGGTGGTAGCTGAGGTAGAAGATGCTCGGAAACGTGATACTGTATCGGTGCGTTGAGTAAAGTGACAGGAAAAGTCGAGACAAAAAATGTACGAGTCACAAGAAATGACGGAGCACGTCAGATCGAGACAGAGCTTTCAACCGTGAAATATATGAGGGGATAATGGCAGTGCCGATCCGAGCGAGATCCGCAGAGCGAGTCCAACGACGCGCCAGATCTATCCACCCGCAACTGGCATGTGCAAGCAAGCAGATATTCCCAATTTCCCATGCGCAGCTCATGTGGCGCGATGAATCGCTCATAGAAACGATGGACAGATTCGACGGCTTGTCGAGGAACCAGAGCCCAGCCGAGGCTCGATCGCTTCCTTTAGGCGGGAGATGTCCTGTGATCATGACAGCAAGAGTCTTCTTAGACACTCCGCGGCCCATGGCCAAGAAGATCGATATGCAACCGTCATCATTATGATTCTGCGAGACTCTCCCTCTCGGCGCTGGATGCCTCAGCGTAGGCCGCGACTTTATCAGCTCTCTCTCATAGCCTTCGATCTGTTGAGTCTTCTTTGCCAGCGTAGGTTTAGTCACGAAATACCAGTCGTAATCATTCGGTATGAATCTCAATCCGAAAGAGAAAAAGTGATGACTTCATGATCGCTTCGAAACGTCAAGTGTGGTTCGGAACTAGCGCTAGTCTGCTTACAGGCAACGCCTATCGATGGTGATCCATCCGGTTAGCGTCAAGGGAAACCGCAACCGCCCTCAAGAAGTCATGCCGGCGCAGCAGAAGTAAGCAAGCCAGAACGCCGCGGGAGAGGTTCGCCAAAATCGTGCCTTTTGGCAATCTCTAATTGATTAAAAGTAGTTGTACAAGGTTTTTCGACCGTCCACGAAAAGGAAAATCGAAAATAGACGGAGCACGGGCTGAAGTTCAGAGCAAGAAGACTTCCAGCGTTTTCCTCTTCCCTTTCTAGCCCAACCGACAGCGAATCCAGTTGTTTCTCAGTGCCGCCTCGATTCCAATACGTCGCAGAATGTTTATACCCGTAACTATCGTAACTTCAGAAAGCTGTCGACCGTCTCATTTATGTTCTCCTTTTTCTCTCTCTCTCCACCTGTCTCACGAAGGTCCGTGACCGTTCATCGTGGCCCGCCCGGGAGGAGCAGGAGACATGGGCACGGGTGACGGAGCATTGCTGTCTTTCTTGAGTGTCCTGACCAGCACTTCGAGCTTCTTTCTCTCTTCCTGCTCGTTCTGTTTCAAAGGATCGTCAGCGTTCGCGACCTCTCTGTCAACCAGGCCACCGCTTCAGCTTACCTTGAGAGCTTTAAAGTGCTCAGACCGCGCTTCTCTCATCATCTTCTTGAATTCTGTTCGCATCACGCTTAACGTGGTAGAATCTGGGTTGCGGGTTCCGTCTGTTGCGCCGCCACTGGTCATGGCTGCGTTCGCCCGTCCCATCGCCTTGACTCTCTCTTCGCTAAGTCTGATCTCAAGATTCTCCACTTGCTCGCGCAGCTTGTCAACAGAATTCTCCATCGTTTCCCGTTCTCGCTCAGCCTCTACGCCCTGCTGCACCAGAGCCTCGTGATCTGACACGAGATCACGGAGCTCTTTCTGGAGAGTCTGATTGCGAGCTATCGTGTCTGCCAGTTCCTTCTTGATCTCTGGGCTGGCTTCCGCGGCTCTTTGCGCCCTTGTCCCGTAAGCCCCGTCGAGCTCTGCCTTAGCAACCGTGAGTTCTGTCTGTAACCGCACGACCTCGGACTCATGCACCTTGAGGGCATTGATCGTCTCCTCCGCCGTCGACAGCTGAGATTGGAGGCCCGCCTCTCTTTCATTTGCCTGCTTCTGGAGTTCCTGTTCGATCTGTCGACTCGCCTGTTCCAGCGCACTTATTCTCGCATCACGTTCCTGGATTTGAGCACCAAGCTCCGACTCGGCTTTCTTGCGTATGTCTCGCTCGTTGTCCAGCTCCTGTAACTTCTCAAAGTCCTTCTTTTGTCCCATGTACTCCACCTCTTGCTTGGCCTGGTCAAGTTGGCCTCGGAGCTCCATAGCTTCGGCTTGATGCTTCTGGGTGTCCCGTTGCGCAGAGTCGTGGCGGTCGTTTAGCTCCTGCAGTTGCTCCAACAGTCGTGATCTTTCATCCGCGATCGAACTATCGGATTGGCCGCGTGCGTTCCGTTCTTGTTCCAGCTGTGCGCTGAGTGCATCATGTTGCCGGGACAGTTGAATCGCTCTCTGGCAAAGTTTCTGAACCTTTGCAGAGAAAGCATCGATTGATTGGTCTTCACGTGGGTGAACGTCTTCTTCTCGCAAGCTGAGATCTTGCATGATCCGATCATTCAGACCGCGTTGAACCATATGTTGCCGTAGACTTTCTTCGTGTTGGCCCACTACTGTCCACATATGCTCGAGAGCCGCATCTGTTTCGCTAGAAGAGCCTTGCGGAATCTCCATTATGCCGTCTTCCGTGTCCGCGAGGTGGAGCATATCGAACTCATCTGACGTTCGCCAGCCATTAATGTTTCGAGATCCCCTTTGCTCCTGCTGTAGTCTCCGATCAAGCTGCAGTACCGCCGCAGTGTGTCGCAGGCGTGCATCTTGAAGCTCATATCGCCGCCTTTCCAGTGTCCAAAGCTCTTGGGACAGTTCGTTGCACTTCTGTATGCTGGCAGCGTGGTCGGCACCTGCTAGGTCGCCATTGACCGCGCCTGGCGATAAGCGATGCATGTTCTTGGCGGCATCCCGAACCTTGCTCTCCAAGTGCAGCTTGCGTTTGACGCTCTGAATTTGACGGCCTATCGAGGCTTCTTCCTGCTTGATCTTTTCTAAGCCCTCGATAGGCAAGATCGAATACTCTTGGCTGTCGTCCAGCGCCGTTTCGACAAGTAGATGTAGCGCGACTGGGTCCGGCTGCTCGACATATCGACTGTTGAGTACGCTCAACCGTGGCAGCTGCCCGCCGCCCCAACTCTCACCCACGTAGCCGTCGGTGAGGACCTGGGGGGAGGGCATCATGTCTTCATAGTGAGTCTGGCTTGTTCCGCTGGGGCTTCTTGTTAGGCTGTTGACTCGGTCGGCGAAGGAATCGGTGGAGTTGCTCGACGTATACGAATGGTTGTTGTGGTAGTTGCTCGAGCCCCGGGAATGCGACGGTGAATGAATGCGACCATTCGCCTGCATTGTGGGAATGCGACGAATGGTCGCTCAGACGAAACCAGCTCGTTCCGAAAGTCTGTGCTTTTACAAGGATTGCGAGAAATGAGAGGTCATCAGTGGAGTAGACTTAGCCGCGAACGGACGGTCGGAGGTCCAAGAGGAATGCAGATCTTCGCGGTCTGCGCAACGCGCTCGTCCTTCTAACGTTGGAGTTTGGATTTCCTCGAAAGAGTTGCGAGTTTTTATCTGGAGTGAGAGTCGATGCGAGTGAGGCGCGTGTGTGAGTTGTTTGAGTAGAATCTCATGGCTTCCGTGAAGCCAAGATAGTGCCAGGCTTTCAAAAGGAGAAGGCCGGAGAGGCAGGAACGTCAAGTCAAGGATGCGCTAGTCCTGAAGTGGCTTGATAATTACATTCCCCGTCTAGAGTTGACGCGCCCCTGAGATCTCAGGCGCCTACGCGGGTTGTGGGGGGCGCTGAAGGAAAAAAAAAGTCTTGAGTAAATTCTCCTGCTGCCTGTAAAGTTCCTCGACAGTCAATCGACTGTTTCTTCTGTTTCTACTGTTTCTACTGTATGTGATACTTAGGATTTTACCAGGCGCAAAGACGTCTGTATTCTAGAGCGGTCCTCTATATACATGACAAGCACTCTCTCAACCGACGCCAGCATCTAGTCGATGCCAAGTGTTTTGCGGATTCGCGATATGCCCTCACGGATTGTTGCCTCGTCATTGGAGAAGATCAGGCGGAACCAGCCCGGTTCCTCTGCTGCTAATGTCTGACCGCCACCGATGAAGACTTTGTTCTTCATCAATTGCTCGGTCAGAGCCTGTTCGCCCTCCCAGTTCAACTCGCCGAGTTCGCTGGGAGGGAGAAATCTACGGAGATCGAGCCAGAGAAAGAAGCCGGCGTTGGCGCCCTTACGGTACTGGATGTCGTTATCATCCAACAGCTGCCGTGCCAGCTGATTTCTCTGAGAAAGTCTCTTGCGGGCAGTCTCCTGAAATCGAACGAGCCATTTCTCGTCTTCCAGTATGGTAGCCCCAATCGCCGCGTCAACATTCCCACTCCAGTGAAATGCGCTCATGGCCTCTATTGACCGCCTGAGCTCCTTATTCCGGAGCAGAACACAACCCAATCGCAAACCGCCTGCACCAAAATCCTTGCTGAAGCCTGTGTTGGCTGAATTAGACGGGTCGCAGTTAACGAAAGTACAAAATAATGACTTACCGTATAAGACGTGCACGAAGGCTGTGTCAATGTAAGCCGTTGTGTCGAAGGAGAGGACAGAAGTGAATGGCACTGCTTCCTTATCGGGGACATCGTAGACAGAAGCCGCATAAATTTCATCCGAGATCAGATGAATCTTGTACTTTCTGCATAGCTTCATATACGCGATGATGGTCTCCTTTGGGTAACATTGACCCAGAGGATTGTGAGGGTTGCAGAGCATCAAGCCGCGGACTTTGATGCCGCGACTCTCAGCGTCGAGAAGGGCCTTTTCGTACTTGTGAACAGACTCTGGCTTGAACTGGTCTACATCGCCGAAGGAGACAAATACGGATTGTATCCTGGAAACGAGAAGTATGAGCGCTTTCGCAATGGTCAGCTGCGATGACAGAACTCACTTGGCTTTGGTCCCAAAGTCAAGCTTGAAGGACTGGTAGATGGGTCTAGAGAACAGGATACCATCACCAGGGTCGCCAAGAGCCCATCCGAGCATCTCACAGAGCGACGTGACGCCACAGCCGAAAATAATGTCATCAGCCTGCACGGGTTCAATGGCACTGAAAGTTTTGGTCATGAACTTTGCCATGCCCTTGCGAAGCCGCTCAGGGCCCCACGGTCCTTGATCGTAGCTGAAGAGCTTCGGAGTCATTTGAAGCTTTTACGAAAATGTTCTTGTGAGCTTGCATTAGATAGAAAGTCGTTTTTTTTGAACTCACATTGTTCTTCGCGAATTCTTCTACTTCGTTCAACATGGCAAACTACAGCCCGTTAGTACGACTCTCCAATAGGCTCCAAGAAGGCTGGGTCAGTGGTACATTTTCTGCCACGCCCAGGTTGATGAAGCCATCTGGGTTACTCTCAGGATCATAGGGATCATTCAGGATACCCGAGTATAATTCTCTAAGACTCGGCAGCTTATACAGTTCGTAGCCGCGCTTCGACAGGGTGGTGTTGATGGTCATATTGGTGGCTTTGTGACGAGGCTATCACGATGCCGGCACCTTCGCTGAGGGGGGCGAGCAGATTATTAATGTAATATATAAATGGCCCGAATCCCGCTTAGCGAGTACACGACGCAGTCTGACGACCACAATGCAAGAAAGCCGTCCGGCTCACTATCTATGAAGTTGGTCTGCTTGACCACCTGGGGTAATAGTGATAGCAAATTCCTATTTAGGGCAGTTCTCATACAGTGACGTGACAGAAGTCCGTAGACACGTATACAGACTTTTGTCCTAGTTACTGTACATATATTTGTAATGCCTTCCTTTGTGACTAGCGAGATGTACTCCGATTAAGTTATGCACACCGCCCATGTGACGGTGCAGGTCAGTCATAACGGCGTTGGCTAAACGGTTTTGTGTTGAGGTCAACTAAGGCGCAGCAATTTACTCTTCACGTGGCGAACTGCTATCATATTTCCTGGCCACGAAAGTCCATTTACGACATCCATTGTGTCCATGCGAAAGTGAAGTCCAGAGAAGAAAGGAATGTTGGACCAGAAGCTCGAGAAATCGCCACTTCAGAGGAAGAATAATGCACAAGTGCTCAAAGTTATCCGAAATGCCGATCACAGAGGATTGTGGAAGTCAATGCTTCTGAAGTATAATGAAGTCACGCATGTCCTGTGCAAAAGTGAAATGACAGGAAACGCTTGAAACCTTTATGATCTGCAGCAAATTGAACCACATCTCGCGCTCAGTCTATTTTAAGGACGGTTCGATTTTATACTCCAACGCCACAATCCCTTTCAGCAAGCGCATCACGGAATTGAAGCTCATGGGAAGCACTGATTCGTACTCATATAGCTTCGGTTGCTTTACCCATTTATGCTACAGGAATACTCACGAGTGCCTATGCACTATGAGCTGAAATTACAACGCTAGCGGGACTTGGCTCACTATGCTTTGCATTTCAGGCTCAGCCAGTCTCTTCCTTGACAGCATATATCTTGTACGATCCTGTTCGATAACTTTTAGTAAACAACGAAAATGCCATCTCAGGTTCGATAACCCACCGGCAAATTTGTTGAAATCAATATGGTCAAGTTTCAAAACAGCCTGCGCCTGAACAGGCTTGTTCGCCTTGAGGTCGCTTCCGCACCCTTGGGCATTCGAAGCTTGTGATGGCGCACAGCATCCAGAGTTCATCCCATTGTCCTGCCGGTAAATGTTCAGGTCACTCTTGGAGTCCACAATCACCACGTCTGTAAGGTTTCGCTTTCAGTACTGGCCCTGACGTTCGCGCTTCAGCTATGTCTTACCAGCAAATCCAGCATTTCGCAGAAACGTCTCATAAGCAGTAACCTGGCTGGCGCCAGAGATGCAGCCGACATACAATGCCATATTGTTTTTTAGCTCGTCCGGCAGCTCACCCCTCACGAGAATGTCGCTAATAGCCACACGGCCACGTGGTTTGAGGATACGATATATTTCGTTGAATACCAACTGCTTTTCGGTCTCTGGAACGAGGTTGATTACGCAGTTACTGATCACACAGTCTGTGGACGAACTGGGCACATCCATCTTGGTGATAGTAGATTTTACGAAGTCAACGTTGTTTACACCGAGTTTCTTCTTGATCGCGTTTGCTCGTTGCAGCATCTCCTGTGAATACTATCTGTAAGCGCAGCGCCGCCAGATGGCGCACAACCACACGCACCTCGTTCATGTCCACTCCAATTACTCGGCCTTGGGGACCAACTTTCGTGGCCGCCTGAAAAACATCGAAGCCAGCGCCGCTTCCGAGGTCGACCACAGTCTCGCCCTAAGGGATATAAGCTACGTTCGATCAGACTTTGCATGTTTCTTCTACTCGCCTCTCGAAGATTGGCCAGCACCAGAGGGTTCCCACAACTGAGACCTAGATTCGCTTCTTGTGGTACGCTTTCAAGCTCCTCTTTACGGTAGCCGAATTCTCGCGCCACTCTTTCCCCATATGATCCTACATCTTTGTCTTTAGCCGCAGCGCTGTAGTGCGACTGAACCTGAGAATAAAGTTCTGTAGCCAACATTGTGGAACGTGTTTTAAGTAAGAATTGGAATCCTCTGCCAGAAAATTCCAATAGCTAGCCTTATATTTTGATTTTTTTTCGCTGCGTCGGAGATGTCTTCGTCATCCATCTTATGCTTTGGCCAACAGGGCTTCTCGGGCTATTACCCTGCGAACTTTCAGATGGCGATGGATGGTTTTATAAAATCATTCGAAGTGGAGTGCGCAGGTCACAAAGTCGACTTGGCAGGCAAAGAGACTGGTCAGATGCGTCTCATATCGAGATCGGAATTTCCGCGCTAATTTTGAATGCATGGGATTGCGTCAAGATTGAGCAGCCCATGCCGTCCTATGGAAAGAGACATACACCGGAAAATGTTGAATGATTGCTCGGATGAAAAGACCCAGCTGTATGTAATGGTCTAGATTTTAAGAATCATTCTCCCAATTCATCCTCCTTCCGTACCGACTTGAGGCATCCAATGGTTCTTGATCAATCGATGCTATCAACGCCGACTCTCCTATTCATCAGTAGTATTCATCTTAACAAAGAGAGTATGCGTTTTCAAACTTTTAGGCGACGACCTTATCAGCTTCTGAAAATAAATGAATGTTTGATGGAGACAGACCGCCGCAGCGGAGGTATTACTGCTCTAAGACAGGGGGATGTTTGGCAGAGGCATGCAATAGATAACACACTGGCTGACAGGGTCCGATTCGTCGGTCAGGACTTTGGATTAGTGATAGGATGGTAGGATTTCTGAAAGATGAGTAAGGTGATGTAGGTATCTTGGTTGATATTCGTACTCGCAAAAGATGGCTGAGTTAATTTATGCCTCGGGTGAAGATAGGAACGAACGTCATAATGGGTGCCTTACCGCACGGAGCGGACACTGACCGACAATCAAAGTCACTGACGTTGAGTCGATAACTACCTGGCGCACTGCACTAGGAGCCACTCCGGCTGGCCGAAGCTCAATGTACGCAACACACTTACAGGCACTCAAGCGTAAAGAACCTGGCTGGCACGCTACTTCTACACGCTCTGTGCAGCCTGGAGCCCGGGTGGTGACGCCCACGATACTCAATACTCCAAGTTGGGTGTTCGGCAAATGTTAACAAATCATTTCCGTCAATAGCTGTAGCTTCTCTACACCCTGGGAAGCCGATCGGCGCATCCACTATGTTATGTGGCCCCCCGCATGATGTCAATAGCCCTGGCTTCTAGTCGTTAGTTATTTGCTTGCGAACAACATGATTAAAGGTGTGCCTAGGCATGCGAGATAGGCATTCTACATAGGTTACTTAGACAATAAATAAGCCTGCCTTGCCCTGCCCTGCAACACTTGGGTAGTTTGCATCTTTGACCACATTCTGAGACTGAGTGAAATCCATCATGGCTTCCAAAAGCGACGACGCTATGTGAGTAATAGCTTGGGTTTGGGTGTTTGGTTCGTTTCTTGGTTACTCACATATCTTGATAAAGCAAAAATCCGGCGTACTTTGCTATGCTAGGTCAGGGGAAATGCCTTGCTACCTAAACAACTTGCACGGCGGAAAGCCGTGAACTAACTCATGATCAGGCTTTGGTCCCTTGTTCGTGGCCATGGTGCCTGTGACTTCTTATTTGACACAGTCAGGTGGCTTGGTGGAGAAGCTGGTTGACGGCGTGCTCAGTACGGTCGTCTACGTTGGCACTGCCGGAGCATCCACGACCATAGCTTCTCACAGGCTCATCCCGGCGCTGGGCGCGCTATATGTTACTATGACTTATGCCTTGAGCGGCGCCGCCAGCGTCGCAGCCCAGGCCGTATCCAAAGAGAAGGGCATCGACAACAACCGTGCGTCAAACCATCTGAGACATCATTTGCAGAAGCTCATCCGTTTTCCTTGCATCATAGATCCCCGAGCCTCGACCACCGCACTCAAAGGCCTTCCCCTGCGCCTGTACTCGGCGCATATGAATCTCGTTGAGCAATTCCCAGGATGTGAGTTCGGTCAACACGTTACGCCAAAGAAGCATAAATTTTAACAAGGAAAATGTCTGTAGGGGCTCTCGCTGCTGCCCTTTCTGCCGCGCTGGCGCCCAACAACCGCGAGATCGTCAATCTGCTCGGACTTCACGTGCTCCTGAAGACTTTCGTATACTATCCAATGTACCTCGCGGACATTCCTCCGCCCCGGTCCCTTTCTCATCTCTTCGCCACTGCCTCGACTATCAACGTCTGCTGGAGGCTGGCTCAAGGTGTTTAAGTTTGCGGAGCCACTTGCTCCTGCACCTCGGGTTAGGAACATGGGTTGCATCCTTTGAGCTTTTAGAGCTTTCGTGAAGGCCGTAGACCCTCTGTAAAAGTGTTCCCTACCCTTCGAGGGCCTTGTCTTCATCAATCCATGATGTATTCTTAGAAAGCCTCCGGGGGCCCGATCCGCGACCAGACTTAACCCTAATAATCAGTATGGGACAGCAGAATCAAAGATTTCCTATTACGGTTACTTCGCTGGGCTCCTATGCCGATCGGCCCCAAGCAGCGCGTCGCCGCATTCTTGAAATCGCCTACTATTTCGATTCCCTCTCTTCAACAGCTCAAAACCTGAAGCTCAGATTTCACGCCATGTAATCACCTAATTTCTTCCAACTGTCGCTTTCTGCAGCCATCAAGACCGACATCGTTCAAAGCTACAGGCTTTGCGACCATGTCTTCCAATCGTCGTCTCCCAGCCCGTTCTGTGCGCACAACTGCTGCGGCCGCTGCTCGCTCGCAGCGACTCCCAGCCCCCAAAGAGCCACCGGGCTTCTTCCCCGCGATCACTCACTTCACCGACAGCGTCGATGCCTTGCCCAAAGATGTCATGAAGCATCTCACAACCTTCAAAGAGACGGAGGGTAAAGCGTTCATACCAGAAGCCGCGATCCACGAACTAGTCGATCAGATTAACCAGCTTCCGGAGCCGCCACAACAAGCCAGCAGACTGAACAACAACAACAATCAAGTCTACTTTGGCTTTTCGCTCACCAACAGTGTCAATGGCAGTGCAACTGCTTCTGTCGTCGACGGCGCGAGTGCGGCCGTCGCTACTAAAGACGGTAACCCAATGCCCGGCGACGCGGATTTCCAGCATTTAGCCCCCATCGATGAGCATTACGAACAGCGCGGGAAACTGTACTCGCAATTGACCCAACGCCTTCGACAGATGACTGTTGTTCTGGACGAGAAGAACATGGTCTTGTCCTCGGCCAATGACGTCCTCGCCCGATGCCTCACGCGCCTCGATAGCTCTCTACCCTACGTTGAGAAAGAGATCAGCGATGAAGCTCGATTGGGCAGCAAGACTCACTGGGCCTTACCACAAGCGAGGGAACAAAGAGCTGCCGCTGGGTCTACGTATAATGATCGCTCGAGACGAGAGTACCAGGCTGCCAACAGCCTGGCCGCTGCCGCAGCTGCTGTGCACGAAGGGGATATCGCTGCCACGCGGAGCGAAGCTCGCAGAGAAGCGTTGCTAGCAAAGAGAGGGCGAAATCACGCGATGGATTCGGACCTTGACGAGCGATCGGCCAGAAAGGCAGCTGCCACTGCAGGCAGGGCTAGGAACATCGACCAAGTGAATGGCGGTGGCGTCAACAGCAGCAGCAGGACCGCAGCAGCTCCATCCAGCCAGCCGCAGAAGCGCAGAAAAATCGAGAAAGGCGGTGTGGCCGGTGAGAGCGCAATGAGCGCAGCACTCAATGGCAGGATGGGCATGGCCAAGCCAAGTCCTCGCGCGTCGCCACAACCCGAGTCTTCAAAGCGCAAAAGCAAAACGGCAACAGCACCAAGTGCTTCGAGAAAGAAGTAAGCGTCCATGTCGTGTGTGAACCAGGCAATTATTAATCACGGTCCAACTTTCCAGAAATGCGCCGAATTCTCCCTCCATCGCATCTTCGCCATCGCGGGCCACATTTGGCATCACGAGTCAGCGCGATCCGAGCCCGCCTCCAAATCGCGCTACAACCGCTCGCGCCCGGCTGAATGCTGCAGCGAGCCTCGCCCAGCAAGAGAACAAGAGGGCTCGGCCGGCATCGTCGGCATCGAACGACAAAGCCAAAGCCAACGGGTCGTCAAGTTCATTCGCCAAAACATCAGCAGGCAACGAGCCTGAAACACGTGCCCCAAACGGACGGGTCAGCACAGCGCGGGTTCCGTTCTCATCGGAAGCCACGCGAGCACAGAGGCAGCCCAACGAGGCACAGGTTGAGTCGAACGGAGACGGAGAACTGGCAAAGCGATCTACAGAGATTTCTAGAAAGGATGAGATGGATGTTGATCATCAGCCACCAGAGGAATCGAGGAATGTTGCCTCGCAGGCTGCCCGTCCTTCCATCTTAGGCCACTCGCGACAGCGCAACGGTAGCAGATCTTCGCGAGCACCATTCAATGCACAGCCCGCGGGTTCCCCTGCGGACGGACCAGCAGCGCCACCGATGGGAAGATCTAGAAGCAACCGCGGCGCGACCACCGCAGCCGGCGCTGCTACTACGGCGGCGGCGGCGGCTGCTGCTGCTGCGGCTGCGGCTAATGCTGCTACTGCTGCGGCCATGACCACTAACAACACGAGTCAAGCCCCTGGGGCTGCGACAGCACCCAACGCAGCGGCCGGCATCAAAGCCGCGAATCGCAAACCCTTGTCGCCCGTTGGCACGACAATGACTGGATCAGGACGACAAGTTCAAGCAACCGAGAAGTCAAGGAACAGCGACAAGGGAGCTGTCCTATCTCCGAAAAGAGTATCGCCAGCGGAGGGTGGCGCGAAAGATGCACAGGGCGAAGAGGGCGAAGAAGAGGACGAGGACGAGCCACGGTACTGCACTTGCGGGCGGGTGTCGTTTGGAGAGATGGTCGCATGCGACAACGAGCGCTGCCCTCACGAATGGTTCCATCTTGCGTGTGTGGGGCTCTCCAAAGCGCCGCCAAGCAAGACCAAATGGTACTGCACGCAAGCCTGTCTGGATCAGGCCAAGGAACTGAAGGGCAAGGCATAGTTGTGCGCAGTGACGATGGCTCTTTGATAGCAATGTTGGCATAGCACATCCGCAACGTACTCTTGAGATATGTAAAAATGTCTCCCCTTTATAGATAGTTCGAACGAGCCCTTGGCAGTCAATCTCGATATAACAGTACTGGAACATCGCCGAAGGTACCTGCCTGAAGGTGCCTTGCGTAGAGTAGACTCGGGTTTGCTCCTACCCTGCCGATCTCCATCGGGCTCACGTGACAGGTCCGCGAGATTCGGTGACGGTCTATCGATGATCCCCATGAGTCTTTCTGCCTCAGAAAAGCGGCCTTTCGAACGCTGCGTCGACTATTTGGCGTCCCTCATGCATTCTCGTCAACCACCAGAGACACCACTGTGACGAGTGGTCATCCATCCGTCCTTCGTTTTCCTTGTTCATTCTTTTCAGTCTCTGCGATACGTCTCCCGGGCTTGATAGCCTCGTCCACCTTTTCTTGTCGGCCACTTGGGTAGACGTGGACGGGTCCGCGACTGACTAGGTAGCCATGAAGAGCCTCCAAGCGCCGCTGTCGAACGCCCTCCTCTCTCTCCTCAGACCCGCGCCCCGACTGATCCCTCGTCGGGCCTTGATCGCCACGAGGCCTGCGTTCCTCCATACCACCCCTCAGCGAGCCAACACGGCCAGCCAGCCAGCGGTGTCCCGACATGTGCTCGCTCACACGGAAGCCGTTGCAAACCAAAACCCACAGAACATCTCCGCACAAGCGTCCTTCTACTCGGCCCTCCTGAGGGCTAACATGCCAGAAATACTGGTAGAGAGATACGAGACCAACAGATACGCGACAAATGGCGCTTGCGATGCCATGTACCACCGGGCTTTGGAGAAAGTCAGCCAGTCCGGAGATGTGGCATCAAACAGTTCCGTTGGCAGCGGCATGATGCCGGGCGCAACAGCGTCGGCGAGCTCTGGACTGAGCCCGCAGAAGCTGATGAGCGTTGCCCGCGGAGTCGCGACAACAGCGCGAGGCGGCTCACAGGCGAACCAGCGCGAGCGCAGTGCCGAGTCTGGAGACAAAGCCAACCCTGTGCACGTTGTAGTAACTGAGCCGATAGGGACGTCAATATTCAGGGTACTGCGATTCATCCTGATATACGGGCTTATCAGTTACGTGGTGCTCATCGCAGTCACCTTCACCATCGAAGCATGGGGAGGATTGCGGCGAGTGGGCGGGGCGAATCCCAGCGAGGTGAAGCCTACGGAACAGAAAACGAAATTCGACGACGTCAAAGGCTGCGATGAAGCTAAAGACGAGCTGCAAGAGATCGTCGACTTTCTCAAATCACCCAGCAAATACAACCAGCTTGGAGGCAAATTGCCCAAGGGGGTGCTTATGGTTGGTCCGCCTGGCACAGGGAAGACGCTGCTTGCGCGGGCGGTGGCGGGCGAAGCTGGTGTGCCGTTTTTCTACATGTCCGGCTCGGAGTTCGATGAGGTATACGTCGGGGTGGGTGCGAAGAGGGTCCGAGAGCTGTTCGCGGCTGCGAAAAACAAGGCGCCTGCAATAATTTTCATCGACGAATTGGACGCGGTCGGTGGCAAGCGAAACGAACGAGACGCTTCTTACCACATGCAAACACTCAATCAGATGCTGACGGAACTTGACGGATTCGACCAGTCAGCGGGCGTGGTGTGCATCGCAGCGACCAACTTCCCTCAGATGCTGGACAAAGCGCTCACGCGACCTGGCCGGTTCGATCGGCAGGTGGTCGTTTCGCTGCCTGATGTCCGCGGCCGCATGGACATTCTCAAGCACTACATGCAGAAGATGTCGGTCGGCACGGATGTCGACACTTCCCTGTTGGCGCGTGGCACACCGGGTTTCTCGGGCGCAGATCTGGAGAATCTCATCAACCAGGCGGCGGTGCATGCGAGCAAAGGAGGCCAGAAGACGGTGTCGATGCTGGATTTGGAATGGGCCAAGGATCGGGTGCTGATGGGCGCAGAGAAGAAGTCGATGGTGATCACGGACAAGGAGAAACTGATGACGGCGTATCACGAAGCTGGACATGCGGTGGTGAACATGTACACGCCGGACAGCATGCCGCTGTACAAGTGCACGATCCTGCCGCGGGGCCAGGCGCTGGGGATCACGTTCAGCCTGCCGGAGATCGACAAGCACAGCACATCCAAACGAGAGCTGCTGGCGAACCTCGACAAGGCCATGGGCGGGATGGCGGCCGAAGCGTTGATCTACGGGAGAGAGTCGGTCACTAGCGGCTGCTCGTCGGATCTGTCTCAGGCGACGGAGACGGCCTACGCGATGGTGACTCAGTACGGTATGTCGAGCCTGGGCGCTGTGGCATTCACCGGCGAGCTCTACCGGACCTTGTCCTCGGACACCAAGCAGCAGATCGAGCTCGAGGTGCGTAGGCTCCTGGACGAGGCTTCGGAGAGGGCCAAGACGCTGCTGGAGGAGAGGAAGGTGGAGCTGGAGCGCTTGACGCAAGCTCTGATGAAATACGAGACGCTCACGCGCGAAGAGATGGAGAAGGTGGTCAAGGGCGAAGAGATCGACAGGCCTGAGAGCCTGCCGCAGGTGCCCATCAAACTACCGCAACTGCAGCCATCGTGACTCAGGTAGTCTTTCTTTGTTTTGTTTTTTACACTTTTATCAGCCATGTCTCGTCTCTCTTGAAGGCTCTTTGATGCCTCCCAGATCTCCTCTTGTGCTGTGTTTGAGCCGTGTCTCGCGTAGATGCTCGAATAAGCCTTCTTGATCACCTACTATCCCTCTCTCCAGGTCGATGATTACGTATAACTGGCATCGGGCTCCACACACCTTGCGCCCGGCTGGAATTAAAACCTGTGGGGGGGCATAAGCTACTGGCTGATGTTCGGCGGTGAGAGACCTCCCTTTTCAGGCAAGACATATCGCCTGCCTCTTCTGATTGGTCGCCAGCTTCTGCCAGTGACTTTCCGCTTCCTCTTTCCAAAACACCTCCACTTGCTCTCTCTTCCTCTCTCTCTCCCTCTGTCTCTCCTGCGACCTGCCCGTTGCTTCTCCTTCTCTTCCCAGGAGATCCTCCTTTGCCCTCCTGTTCTCCGCTACGAGGACGCGATGCGAGCTTGCGTGGCTACCCACCCATCGATTTCAAGCAACTCCACTACACATACACTAAAAGGCTTACCGGATCCAGTAGCTTCAAGCAACGCTGCTGCTGCTGCTGCTGCCGCCGCCGCCGCCGCCGCTGCTGCTCTTGTTTCAAAAGACACCTTTAGCCGCGCGTCCACATCCGATTCGCAATGGGGACGATGGCGATTGCCTTCGCGCCAAGGTCATGCATCAGATGCTCTCTAAGCTGCGGCTGTTGATCACACAACACTCCGCATCCCCTTGCTGCTGCCGCAAGCCAACGTGACTAAGAGCTCCCGAGTGTGTCGACTGCCTATGTGAAGGTGTGAACTACAGCGGCAAGGCGATGATGGATCGAGAAGGTATCAAAGTCCATTGGAGGAGCACAAAACCATGTTGTGACGACTAGTCCCGAATCTCGTCGCTGCTGCACTAACATTTTCTTTCGTCTCGTTCCAGGGCTTGTTTTGACGTGCCTGCTCAATTCTGCTACTGCTCTCTTTCACTCCTTCCAGAGCGATCGTTTATTTGTTCAATGTGGTCCGACTGGTATCGAACCACGTCCATTCTCTCTTCTTGCAACGTCCCTATTAGAACCAAGCACACTCCTTTCGATACCAAAGTCCTCTCGTTACGATTGATCACAGTATTGACGCGCACCTCGTCCTCCTTGGGTCCATTGGAACACGCTCTGTCTTTTTTTTTTTTTTTCTTTTGGAACTTGAATCAGAAACATGAAGGCCGTCTCCGCCATTTCGGCGGGATTGCTTGCGCTGTCTCCCTCAATTCATGCCTTGACTTTGGATGTCAGCGACGAGAGTATGCCTCCATCATGCCTTGGAAACATCTTGTGCCGATCTTGACAGTCTCCACTTTTACTAGACTCAATAAAGACCGCGGCAACGACCGTTGCCCAAGGCCTCTACAGCTATCATAGCTCCGATGTGACGGTTGGCAACTTCAATCAACCGCAGACCTGGTACTGGTGGCTGTCGGGCGCCGGGTGGACGGCATTGATCGACTACCAGACTTACACCAACGACACCACCTATCAATCGGCCATCCTGTCTGCGCTCGGTGCAGCAGTCGGATCGAACAACGACATGGTCCCTACTTACCAGACCGGCGCTGAGGCCAACGATGACCAGCTATACTGGGTGTACGCAGCGCTGACAGCCATGGAGTACAATTTCCCAGCCCTGCCATGCGCCACCGGCACCTCGACAACTGACGCCAACGGAACGAGCAACGGCTGTGCAAACAGCTGGCAGGCTATTGGTACGAATGCCTTCAACGACTTTGTCCAGCGCTGGAATACCGACCAAGCTACGTGCGGCGGTGGGCTGAAGTGGCAGTACAACCAGGCCCTCAATGGCTACTACTACAAAAACGCTGTCAGCAACGGAGGCTTTTTCCAGGTCGCTGCTCGTTTGGCCCGCCACACCGGCGACGCGTCTTTTGCTCAATGGGCGGAGAAAGTCTGGGACTGGTCGACGTCCGTTGGTTTGGTGGATTCGAATTACAACGTCTACGACGGTACGAGCGATGCGGGAACGGCAAATTGTTCCAGCATCGACCAGCTCCAATGGACTTACAACATCGCCTCGTACCTTCATGGCGCCGCGAACATGTACCAGTACACCAACGGATCGTCCGTCTGGGAACAGCGTGTGCAAAGCCTCGTCAGTGCTGCCTACGCAACCTTCTTCAAAGAGACCTCGAATGCTACGGCTATCATGTACGAGGCCGAGTGCGAGCTTTCCAACAGCTGCAACACCGACGAGCTCAGCTTCAAGGCATCCCTCGCCCGATGGCTGGGCAAGACCGCCGTCCTGGTACCAAGCGTTGCCAAGTCGGTCATGGGCATGCTCGGAACGAGCGCGGTGGGCGCCGCCAGTAGCTGCAGTGGTCAATCCAACTCCACGTGTGGCAGCACATGGCTCTCTGGAGACTTTGACGGTCAGACAGGCTTCGGCCAGCAACTGTCAGCGCTCGAGGTCATCCAAAGCCTGTTGGTCGACGGGGCACCGGACCTGGCGACGAGCAAGCGCTAGCAGTGTCTTCACTGCAGCTACTGCCGTTGACGGAGCTGGCTTGACAGTCTGATTTACCGCAACCAAACCG
Source organism: Dicorynia guianensis (assembly GCA_037013595.1). NCBI lineage: Eukaryota > Viridiplantae > Streptophyta > Magnoliopsida > Fabales > Fabaceae > Dicorynia > Dicorynia guianensis. Next base: position 1,103,207 of record JASUAB010000019.1, read on the forward strand.
AACATTTTTCAATCGCATGGATCAGCATAGGCATGGACACGGGTGAGTGGCATCTTTGATGGAGAAGACCGGGCGTTTGGATCGTGTATTATTCGCATAGCTACGAAATTCACTACAGAGTCTTTCCAAAGTTCGCTTCGCTTTCTGCGTCTTTCGACGCTGAATCGCGAAACTGAGTCAGAGTTGTTCTTCAAAGCGTCCTCTTTGTAACAAGTGGTTTGTGCCCAGACGCCCGCGCTCATCGCTCGCGCCGCATCAGCAGGCCCCCCCAAGGGCTCGCCAGAGGCAGGCCCTTCGACCGCCCAGCGCCGCGCCCGCCCCATCCTCGCTCGCTCGGCGAGCCGGGCGAGAGAACGGGCCGGGCGGCGGCGCGGGGCCGGCGGCGCTGCAGGAGGCTGCAGGGCAACAGGGGGCCCAGCGGCTCAGGGCCGGGGGCCCCGCTCGCACGTAGACAGGCAACATTTCATCATCTGCTCGGGGTCAGTGGGAGGGAGATTTGGGAGGGGGGAGGGGGACGTACGTGGATTGAACTTGGAAAGATCATGGGGAGCAAAAAAGAAACGGGAGAGGCGAGCCTTTTTATGGGTCGAGGGTGCGCGCCCGAACGGGGCTAGCGCGGCCTGGGGCTCACGATCACGTGACGACAATCTCCGACAGGTTGTCGCGGTCAGACTGACGTGGTCGAACATGGGTCGCTGATGTCGTTGTCATTACCAGCTGATGAGCGATTAGCGCATTCGCAAGGTAGGCTGGCGGTGTCTGTTGGGAGGGCTCTGGACGGAGACTCGTGAATCGGGCGTGCAAAGAACTTCGCCATCTGTTGTCAGTCGATCGGTCCATCGACTGGGGCCGCCAAATCTAATGACCACCGTTATTTCTACTACTTTCTATGTACGCCGTGAGCCATTGTAACAAAAGAGACTAGAAGGAATTAGCTTTCTCGCCTGAAGGAATATCATGTCCTCCCTTGGCACAAAAGCCGGCTCCATCGACCATTCCTTCACAAGATAATATCGATTACCCAAAGTCATGATGCGACGATGACTTATCGGAATATATTGGTCGTTGCCATGTTGGATTGCCAGAGCTCATGAAGCAGCGATGGCCTACTGCACTATGCATGCGCATGCTAAGCTGCCATAGGCTTTTGCGCGGTGTGAAGGGTGCTGCAACGAGCTGTTAGTGATGATTTGAAGACAGTGGAATACCCAATAACGCACAGTTGAAGGTAGTATTGGCCCTTGAGCTGATTTTCTGCCAGTTCGCGCTTTGCAAGGTCCGCCAGGTGATGGGCCTTTCCGTCTTCCCATCCCTTTTCGAACTGCAGAATGTTGTCCGTCACGCCGTCAATCAGGTCGAAGGTCACCGGTAAGTTGGCCTTTCCGATCTGTCGGTCCTTTTCGTTTTCTGCGCAGTCTCCGCCGATCCACCAGCGCAAAGGCAACTCGGATACGTTGGTAAAGCCAGCCTGACGCAGTCGTTGACTGTGCGAATAGTTGGCGTCTGGATCTAAGCCGGTGCTGCGAGCCTGCTGCTCGAACAAGCGAAACCACCTGATTGCCGGCGACTGGTCCTCGGTCAAGCCCGACTGGCTGAAGGTGCCGGCGATGCGGACATCGGGCACCTCGAGCCATCCACCAGGCTGCATATGGCTGTAGCATCTGGCGAAGAGAGAAAGCCAATCGTGGATGCCGTTGGCCAACATGCGGGCAAAGATGAAGTCGAATGGGCCGTGATCTTCAGTAAAGGCCCAATCGCCTTCGATATTGGACTTGACGAATGTGCAATTGGCAGGAGCCCCTTCAGCAATCTCGGGCGGGGTGAGATCTGCTCCAAGCACCTCGGTCCCTGGGTGCTTTTTAGCCACACTCGTCGTCCACGCACCGGACCCGCATCCCAGATCGAGGATCGACTTGGGCTGGGACGGCAGAGGCGCCGTGTACAGGGCGCCGTCCAGCCAAGTCACCCACATCTTGTGCTGGCTCGAAAGACGGTTGCTCTCGCGCTAAGCCCGGTCAATCTCTTGCGCACACAGCTCGACGGATTGGACTTGGTTTACCTGGTCATCCGAGCAGGCCAGGTAGTACGCTTCTTTGTCAGCGTTGGCATCTTCAAGCGACGTTTGGCTGTCGGATTTCTTCATGGCTGGAGCGCGTCCTACCAACGGATCCCTCGCATGCAGCGTGGTGGCCGGCAGAATCTGGCTTGGTTTTAGTCGAGCGGTCTGATGGCATCTCCAGTGCGTGCAGCACCCCGTGCGCCCAAGGAGAGCCTGATCTTATGTTGGAAAGCGTCCAGCACGCCCGAGCGGAGCGCAGCGATGTGATGATGACAGCGGCGCAAATGGTCACGCATGCACGCTGGCAGCGGCTTCAGCAAGATTGGCAGCGGCCACGTCAGCAAGGCGCTGTCGAGGCAAGTATGCAAGATCGATTGGCACACCATTGTGCGCTCGCACTCTACGTAGGGCGTAAGCTTTGCAGCGTTGCTCCGAACCGATCCAGTGCATCATACAACCCTTTGGCTTCGCTCAGCTGCTGTTGCGTGACCCGCCCGCCGTCCTCCTTGCTGCTGTCCACCGCGATCCGCTGCACAGCTGCCGCCGTCGCCCGGCCGTGGCTATCGACGCGCGTGCCTCCGCAGCCTGCGCGGCCAGCGCCGCTGCACACAGGCCCGCTGCTCCTGGCCCAGGCCGCCGCAGCGCAGCCGGGCAGCGTCTCCGGACGTCGTCATGCGCTCCTGCTGCGGCCGATCAGCGCGGCGCGAGCATCGGCGCGAGCCCGCGCGTGCGTCAAATGGCGATCAACGGCGCAGGCCGGCGGCCGTGCAGCATGAACGCGCAGATCGAGGGCAGGCCAGCCAGCGGGCTTGCCGAGGTCGGCGGGCCTGGGGATGGGAGCAGGCATCGGGGCAACAACAGCTATGGGCAGATTGCGTGCGCGATGTGACGAAAGCACTGGGGCGCCCTTATCGCGACAGCGCGACGGCTATCTGACGGCAGCAGCTTGAAGCTCGGTTTTGGCCGCGCAAGCAGCACAGCGCCAGCGTGGGGGCCCCCGACCCGGATCGGCGCCGAGATGGGGTGCGGTGTCGACCGGGAGCAGGGAGATCCGGCGGGAGTAGCCGGGGGCTACCAGGACTACGTAGGCAGCTCATAGCAATGTCTCGCGGCATCTATATCAGCTTTGGATAGCTGGTTCCACTACATGACGTCCGAGGGGCATTGTGCCTCCGAAACCCCCACCTCGTCCCAGACCGCCGAGATCATCCAAAGGTTATGTGACAGAAGCTTATGACACACGGTCTTGCAAGTCTGGTTAGCTCGGCCAGGATGCTTTGGAATCGGGGATATTGCGTCAGTATATGGTTCTGCCAACGTTCGGTAGCTTCGTCCGGTCCACATGGGCTACGAGATAGCCCCTCCTTCTGGGCAATGGCTCACGGAGACGAGCACCGCCATTGCCGCTACAGTGGCCTGCTTTGAACCTTCGCCTTCTGCATCAATAAGAAGCTCTCAGCCAGCACCTCTACTTGCTCGATGATGGGTGAGTAATGTGGCGCTCCTACTGGCTGCTGAACGCGTCCACACCATCGTGCTGTCTCTGGATCCGACTTGGAATATCATTGATTTAAAGGCTGGTATCGCTCCTCTCCAGTCGCTCATTCGTCCAGCTTCCAAACACACGAGCAGTGCCATCCGCAGCCTGATGTTTACCAAGAAAGACCACAGCCGCGTACACGAAAGCGTTGACATCACGCATGCTTTTGCTATCGTCGAACCGCAGAGTGGACGAGGTGCAAGCCTGCACCCAAATGCACGGGAGTATTCACGGAGTATCAAGTGAGGCACGTCGTAGACTGGAGAGGAATTATTGATTATGGTTCATGTAGCCTGGTATCTGTGGGCTGAGCTGCTAATCCATTCCGTAGATCTGGGCGGCTCATATCGCCGTCGCTGAAGTCGTTAAAACCAAGTCCAGGCCCTTTCCGCGAACTATAGGCTCAGCTGTGTGATGACGAAGAGGACATATTGGCCCGGAGTCGCGGAAACGTGGAACTGAATCTTAGCCTCTTGGTGTGCATCTTCGTACACATCACTTTTAATCGAGTTGCCAGTATCGCTGGCAGAATTACATCCATCTTTCGCAGATTTCGACTCAACTACGGCAGCTTTATTGACTCCGAACTCGTTGCTTGTCCATCCCTACGAAAAACAGGTCAGAGCTGTCAAATCTTATCAGGAATTGCCTCGCTTCCAGACGTACTATAGCAAAGCTGAATGTATGTGTGCCATCAAGATGAAGTCCCAAGACGTTGCCGCCAGATACGGACGTCTCTGAGCTTTCGTGTGTGCCACAGGTGAAAACGAGTTCCGTAAAGGCGGGAATGCTACCGGGCGGATGGAAGTATCGTCCAGAACCGAAGAAGCTGTCCTCGAGCAACAGAGGAAATTGTGTCGCGTTTTTCACAAAACACTGCATGCATATCAGGTCTTCAAAATCGAACTCTAATAGCTCCTTGGAGATCCTTTTTTGTGCAAGCTAGCTCACAGCTGGTAATCAGCAAACGTACGGGCTCGTTCAACGACTGATCTCACAGGTAAGCAGAGTTGGAAGTACTCACTTGCTCAGTCGTGCTAGCGAGCTCCAGTGCGCTTTAAACTTGTTGCTGACGGTCTTGCGGGTCATTCTGGATTTTGTGGTTTCGAAATATGCGAAGGCTTGTGGATGGAGACATGACAGTTCGATTACTGAAATTGGCCGTCTGGAAATGTTCTTGAATGACAGACATCAGAAGTGCGTCGCACTTTCCCACAGATCCATGTATAGCTGTTACCTCGTGGTAATTATCTATGGACCCTATGCCTATCTCGTACCTTCCAACAGCGACAGACAAGCGAATGGGCCAACCACACGGGTTTTCAGTGATGCGCATCAGTATTTGAGTTTGAGGGCTTTTGGCAGCCAGCTAACCTACGCTTAACGTGAAAGTTCCGCAGTCCATCCCCTAAGCGCTCTAGCCTCACAATCAAGCTTCATAGCTGTGTTGCCCCACTCCGCGTCACATGATCGTGTGTCTATCTGTTCGTACCGGTAAGGTAGCTGCCAAAGACGGGTGTAAGCATGCAAAATTCGATAGGCGTGCCATCTCTGCAGTTGGTAGGCTCTTCGACGCCCTTTCGCAACCCGGTAGGCGCAGGCGCCCCTTCCGCTCCCTCGACTGCTTGTCGAGTCCATCTGCACTGAAGGGGACAGCTGTCGCTCGTTTAGGTTGGAAGAATCTACTGCTGCCGCTCCGCGGTGTTGATACAACCTTGCCGCTATGTCTCTCGCTTGTTGTTATGTCTTAGACCTACAATAAGCTAGTCAATGCTGAAAATGGGAACCATTGCTAACGTTCACAGGTCATTAAGAGAACAACATAATTGCGTTTATAAACTTGGGCAAAGACTCTTCCACACAATTCTTGTAAGCCAATCGGGGTTCTTGCTTATCTCGGAAGATTCAAATGAGCGAGTCAAGCGGGGAAGTGGTGCACCCGCCCTGTCCCGCGTTTGTGAGGTCATGCTGAATGTGAACGCGTGAGAGGGAAGGCCGACCGACAGGTGTGAACAAGTGGTAGCTTAGAGACTTGCGAAAGCCGTTGGTCGAATACGCCCTCTCTTCTTAACGGCGGTCGTCAACAGTGCCCTTGAATGTGTGTTGCGCAGAAGACCACCGCCGATACCGTCAAAATCAGGACCGATCGTCGGCTATACATCCCAAAACGTGTTGTGTGTCACGATAGAAGCATTTCGCACGCAGGTTTTCCCCCGCAGAGGCTGAATTCCCGGCCTTAAGCGAGCTGATTCCCTCTTCTTGAAACATCTGCGACAATCCATTCAACTTCTCGATTGGATACCCACAGATTTCGCATTAATCTCCCTGACAGCTTGTCATGGCTACGACCAAGCCATTACCCGCCTCAAAGTCGCTGACCGGACAGGAGCTGGCCGACTTGATGAGCGATAGGCTGCGGCCAGACATGCCCGCCATCGACAAGAATACGATCAAGCTCCTGGAAACATACTCCAAGATCCCACCGGATCAAGTCTTCGAGCACCTTCGAAGGAACGTAAGTTACAAGGCAGCAGTGCCTGCGAGGAAGGCCGATATCGATTCCACCTTCTGACCACTCGTAGCGCGACGCCGCTTGGGCTGTCTTCCCATACCCTTGCATCGGCGAGTGGCGGGTCTACGATCTATCCATCAGCAAGGCCGCTCAGTACCCAACAGTGCTTGAAAGGCTCAAGGCTGGCGGCCGTCACCTGGACATTGGATGCTGCGTCGGGCAAGACATTCGACGCCTCGTCGCTGACGGGGTACCATCAGAGAATATCGTCGGCTTGGACCGCGAAGCCGCATTCTTCGACGTCGGCTACGAGTTGTTCAGAGACAAGGACACGCTCAAGACCAAGTTCATCGCAGCGAACCTTTTCAAGTACGCCGAGGAGGCAAATGAGTTGCGGCAATTCGAGAGTTATTTCGACTCGATCCACGCATCATCGTTCTTCAGCCTGTTTGATCGTAAACATCAATTGATAGCGTTGAAAATCGTAAACGGATTATTGAAAAAGGAGCCTGGCGCGGTAGTGTTTGGGCGACATCCTGCCCTGGAGGTGGCTCAAGAAGAACTCGTTAAGAACAAGTTTCCTGTCATGCGGCACGATGCAGAGTCTTGGACTGCCTTGTGGCAGCAGCTCGGCGAGGAGACAGGCACCAAATGGCGCGTTGAGGTCGAGATGATGGACGAAGCTGAATTAAGCAAGACAGCCGCCAGAGCCGACCGACGGAGGCAAAAGTACGCGGCATGGCGAGAATGAGGTCTCGTCAGTGATCATGTCTCTTGCAGCTGACAGCGGTTCAAGATCTACAGGGTCAGTCTAGCACGGGAACTGCGGTGCCTTTGAGGTACCGAATTGGTCAAGATCCAGGCCCAGAAGTGATGATTTATTCATTGCGCATTGAGCTTGAAACTAGCTCTTCATCGGTGAATTATTATTATGACGTTCGAATTGTCCGTAAAAAGCTACCCGGCTCGGTGACCGGGGCCTCCCGTGAAGGGCGGATACGGCCGTCAGTGCGCGAAACATTTGGAGCTGATGTTGACCTGCCGCCGAAAGAGTAACGCCGCCTCGTCAGATGTCCCTCGAACCCCCGAACACGGTCATATCGCTTGTTTCAATGCTTAGCCATGCCTCGTCAGAGCTCCTAACTTGTCTTGGAGTAACGTTTCTAATCTAAAAACCCCCGCCAAGGTCGCAGTCTCCGCCTGTTTTGGCTCTTGTTCCTGAGCGCCATGCCCTCCGGCTCGTACGAACCGTCAGTCAAGGGAGCCACCAAGATCAAGGTAGGCAGATGCCTCAAGATGTGACGCAGCTCAAAGCAGTAGAGGAGGTCGCTGACGTTCCTGCGAATGCCAAACAGCTTGCAGCTCCCAAATCCAAGTATGTCGAGCACATCCTGCAAGGCACAAGGTCTGGAGAGGGCAGCGTCGAAGCGATCTTCAAGTTCCTGTCGCTCCGCATTCGCGACTCCACCTGGACCATTTCCTTCAAAGCCCTGATCGTGGTACACATCATGATCCGTGAAGGCCAGCCGGGCGTCACGCTGAACTACATCGCCGCCACAGGAAAGCACGCGATCCCGGTCCAGGCATACACCGAAAGTACGTTTATATATATTCGGGAAGGCTTGAGGGAGAGAAGCAAGACCGGCTGATCATTCGCATACAGTGCAAACGCAAGGGCGCAACATCATCTGCTACTCCAACTATCTTTTGGAGAGAGCGCGAGGGTTCGCACGCACAAAAGTCGACTACGTCGGACGAGGAACCGGCCGGCTGAAGGGCCTGAGTGTCGACAAAGGCCTACTGATGGAGACGGAATCGGTGCAAAAGCAGATTAGCGCACTGCTGAAATGTGATGTGAGTGACGGGCCTATGTTGTTGAGAGTTCGAATCGATCCGGCTAACCCGCTGCTTTGTCACAAAATAGCTATTCGCCGAAGAACCCGAAAACGAGATAAGCCTGACGGCTTTCAGGTTGCTAGTCATAGACCTCCTAGCGTTATTCCAAGTCGAGAATGAGGGAACGATCGGAGTGCTCGGTTAGTGTTTGCAAGAGTCATAGTCCGCTTCGTGGGGTAATCGACTGACCATCAGTGGGCAGAGAAATACTTCGAGATGTCCAAGCCGGACGCGGAGCGTGCACTGAGCATCTACAAGACCTTCACCAAGCAGACCGCGCAAGTCGTTCAGTTCCTCCAAGTGGCCAAACAATATGAGTATGCCACGCGCCTTGAGATCCCGAAGATCAAGCATGCGCCTGTCAGCCTTTACAACTCGCTTGAAGACTACCTAAACGACAAGGACTTTGACATCAATCGACGCCAGTACCTGGCCAGACAACAATCGAAGAAAAATGGTGGAGGCGATGGAGGGTTCAGCAGTAACGCAACCGCTGTCAAAGCGGCCGACAGTGCTCCTGTTGGCGTACGCCCGACTTTCCCAGACAACAAAGACAAGCCGCTTCCAGCTCGAGCCAAGGGTCCGTCGCCTGATCTGATTGACTTTTTCGAGTCGATAGAGAGCAATCAGCAGACGCTGGGCCAGCCAGCTCCCGCGCAATTCCAGCAAGCTCAATTCACGAACAGCTACACGCAATACCCACAGCCGTCGACATATACAGCGCAACAGGCTGGCTTCCCGACCAACGACCAATTCTCGACCCAACCTCAGCAGAACACGAATCCTTTCATGCAGTATCAACAACAGGCAGCCCCCTCTCCTCAGCAGTTGCAGCAACCGCCGGCGCCGGCGCCGGCGCCGCAGCAGCAGCAGCAGCCACAGCAAATCCAGCCACAATACACTGGGGCTGGTTTTGGCGGTTACACACCACAGCCGCAGCAGCCCCAGATGACTGGTGCACCGATGGTCCAATCTCCGACTTCGACGAATCCGTTTGCTCCCATGAATGGCAGTGGGCCAGCGCCCTTTATGCAGCAAGCGACGGGGTTTCAGCAAGGGAGCTTCAGCACGCCTCCCCAGTCCAGCAATCCTTTCCGGCAGAATTCTTTACCACCAGTGCTAGAGCAGCAACAGCCGATGCAAACAGGCACCAATCCATTCTCGCAGCAGCAGACGGGACAGTTCCAGCAGCAGCAGCAGCAGTTTGTGCAATCGCCTCCACCATTCACTCAATCGCCTCCACCATTCTCTCCCCAGCAGCAGAGCATGTTCCAGCAGTCTGCGCCATCGCCTCAGCAGATGACACCACAAAGGACCGGGACGAACCCGTTCGCGAAACCGGCCAGCCAGAACAACGGGTCTCCTGTTGGGGCCCTGTTGTCGCAGGCCACAGGCAGCACGAATCCGTTCAGGCAGAGTGCGTTTGTGAATCAGCAGACAGGTCAGGGATGGCAGCATGGACAGCAGGCAACGATGGGTGGTATGGAAAATATACAGACCACATCCGTCTTCCCACGGCCCGGGCAGTCGCAGCAGCAGCAGCAACAACAACAGCAACAGACGGGACAATGGGGGTTTTGATCTGCATTAATGGGATTGGGGAAACACAGTGGTGAGGTCTGAATCTTCGTCATTGCGCCCGCAGGTGGACGGTCCTGAATCCGACGAGTAATTCTTAGCGTAAAGGTCCCCACGGTCGAGTCTGCGGATCAGGTCTGCGTACACACACCCAAAGACAGGACTATTGAAAGCAGATCCGTTTGAGCCTTTGCATCTTAAATCATGCTTTTGTATAATCAGTCCACGCAGCTCATGGATTGACGCTTCTAGTAATATAATCAATAAGATGTGTCCCCGTGTAAGCAAGAGTTGTGCAAGGTGGAAAGCTGCACATGCCCGAACTTTTTCACCTGCGTGCCACACGGGCCGGAATTGCCAGGCGCCAGTTTTCGTGTTCCAGAAGCTTACTAGATCCTCGTGCAACGCTCGAGGGCGGCGCTGAAAAGAGAAAAAAAAAGACATCCTCCAGGAGATGTTGCCACACATATAAAAGCGCGAGGCACAGATCTTGACTGATGAATCTGGCAGTCATCCATCCCGTCCTGTCATGTCGCTCAACTGGGTGATGCTGGCGCCCCGCGGCGGATTCACGCCGCTGCCTCAAGAGATGCGACTCTACCACTCCCCCTCCCGCACTGCTTTCAGCGTTGAGGCTCAGAACAAGCTGCCAGCCGATGGCTGGTCGCGAGCCAGCGCTCTGGGCACGGCCTACCTGACCACGCACCGGGTGAGGGACAGCTGCACGCTGCTGGCGATGGCGAGATTGCAGGCCGCTGACAAGCGCTGTCGAAAAAACAGATAATCTATTTGCCACAGACGGCCACGCCAGAAGTCCAGTCCTTCGCCGCTCCGCTCTTCAACGTGCACGACGGCCGAGTGACTGCCCCATATTTCGGCCCAAACAGCTTCGAGGCGCTCGTCGAGCCGGTGGTCAACGGCGGGATCCCGTCGCAGGTCAGTGCGATCAATCTGCGGCTGACCTTCAAGAGCGGGGGCGCGTACGACTTCTTTCAGAAATTCACCGAGATGAAGGAGAGGCTCAGCGAGGCGATGCGCAACGCCGAAGGTCGGCCAGCGGGCGCCCCGGGAGGCGGCCTGCCTGCTGTGCATCTCGATCAGCTGCCTGCCTACGAGGACCGCCATCAGGGCCCGGTGGTGCAGGAGCACCCCAACGTGGTGTCTGAGGCTGCTGCTGAGTCGTCTGGGATGCCCCCGCCGCCGCTCTCGCACGGCCAAGAGCGCAGGCGCGGCAACGCGCAAGCAAGCGCCGATGAAGATGTCGATGGCCGCGCAGACGCATCACGACCGAGGCAGGGCGCGGCCGACGAGACGGACAGAGCGCCGGCCGAGCCGCCGCCTGGGTACGAGGAGGTCCAGAGAGAAAGCGTGATGGCATCGCTGGAGCGCGACCTGCGACTTGAGAGGTCTTGACGATGGACGAAGCGCTGACGCCTTTCAGACGATCAGGAGTGGCTATGAAGGCTATGCAGACTATCTCTTTCATGACCTGTATTACTGCAAACAACTTTTCCTTTCTCCGACTTTAGACATAGCACGAGTTTGATCTGCAGTCTTTCAGAAGCGAAGAGCTTCACAGAGTGTTTAGCATCTGATGTCCTTTATTCCTGATAATAATTGACAGACGATCTTGCCCGCAGACAGTCAAGCGATGATGGGAAAGCTCTCGTGTGTTGCTTTCGTCCCAAGAGAAGCCTCTGTCCAGCCTGACCGCGCTTCTGCTGTCATGGGACACAATGCGGCCAACGCACGTGAACTTCGGCGCTCTCATCGACGGCGACGGATGCCGTTCGCACTGGGAAAACACGCACGCCAGGCCTCGGCACCTTTTTCGTCCAAGCAAGGCCGTCTGCTTGACAGCTGCCGACTTTCACATGATCCCTCTTATAAGTCCATTGGCTTCCGTCTCCGCTCTGATTGTCTTTCTTTCTTGCAAGCTTGTAGAGTTATTGCTCGCTGAAATTCTGCATCAATTGCACCCATAGAGCCGCATTTGCAAAGATCGCCGTCAGTAGAGGCAAAGAACAGGCGCGGGAATAAGTGACCGGCCGAGTCTCGTACCTTTTGCAACAAGTGATTGCATCTATAGCAGCGAGCCGGAACTGAGTCGGAATGTCTTACAACTCCATTACAAACGCAGGTAATCAGGTCCACGATCCAGCTGCATTGGAAAATCATTAACATCCCTTCCTCGCCAACCACCATAGCTTCGCAGAGGCTGGGCCAAGTGGCCAGCCAACTCGGGGGCGTCATCGGAGCGCGAAATGCCATTCTTGCCAGAAGCCCAGACGATGTACGTTTCAAGCCAGGCCAATCCGAAGCGAGCTCGAGAGCTGCTGATGTCGTGATGAATCACTAGGTTGTCGTCACCTGTGCTCTTCGCACCCCATTCACAAAGGGAGGAAAGGGCGGCTTCAAGGACACGGCAGGAGCGGATCTGCTGCACGGTGCCTTCAAAGCTTTGATCGAGCGGTCCAAGATTGACCCTTCGCTCGTCGAGGATATCTCAGTCGGCTGCGTGCTCGCCCCCGGCGGAGGCGCCACCGAGTTCCGCGCCGCCGCCCTGGCCGCTGGCTTCCCGGAGACTGCAGCGCTCAAGAGCTTGAACAGGCAATGCTCCAGCGGACTCCAAGCGTGCACGGACGTGGCCAACGCCATCAAGGCCGGCATGATCGACATCGGAATCGGCGCAGGCGTCGAGTCAATGTCCACGCAGTACGGCCCGCAGGCTGTCACCGAATTTTCCGAATTGCTTGACGACCACGACGAGGCTGCCAATTGCAGGGTGCCCATGGGACAGCTGTCTGAACAGATGGCTCAAGATCGCAACATCGCGCGAAAGCTGCAGGACGAGTTTGCCGCATCTTCCTTCCAAAAGGCCGAGAGGGCGCAAAAGTTGGGGCTCTTTGACGAGGAGATCGCTCCACTTACGGTCAAGTTCACGGATCCGAAAACGGAAGAGGAAAAGGAGATCACGGTATCGCGAGACGACGGAGTCAGGCCGGGCATGACTGTAGAGAGCCTGGGCAAGATTCGCCCGGCCTTCGACGAACAAGGCTCCATCCACGCCGGAAACGCAAGTCAGGTATCCGACGGCGCTGCAGCGGTTCTACTGATGAAGCGAAAAACGGCAGAGAAGCTCGGTCAGAAGATCATAGGCAAATTTGTCCAGTCAAGCATCGTCGGTGTGAAGCCGCTACTCATGGGCGTCGGCCCGTGGAAGGCTATCCCGGTGGTGCTCGAAAAGACTGGCTTGAGCAAGGATGACATTGACATCTACGAGATCAACGAGGCTTTCGCAAGTCAATGCGTCTGGTGTATCAACGAACTCGCGCTCCCTATCGAGAAGATCAACCCCAAAGGCGGCGCCATCGCATTCGGTAAGACTTCAGATTCTCTCCGTGACATGAATATCTTTGGTTGACAACACTCTCAGGGCACCCTCTTGGCTGCACTGGAGCCAGACAGGTCAGCACTCTCCTGACAGAACTCAAGCGAACAAACAAGTCGATAGGCGTCACGTCAATGTGTGTGGGCACGGGAATGGGCATGGCGGCTGTCTGGGTGGCAGAGTACTAGAGGGCGGCACCAGGTCGGTCGGTCGGTCGAACTTCACTTGCATGCCAGCGGCTGTTGATCGAATCTCATGTAGTTTCACATCAGTATCAATGTCTTTGGATAGATCTCCAATCTTGATCAACGCAAGATACCCCGCTTGCGTCATTTTCCAAGAACCTCACTGTGGCGTCATCCCGGCGTGGCAGCCTTGTGGCTCAGGCAATCAGCGCTGCTCTGCAGCAGCTCTAAATCTCAACACGACAGGAATCTCCCCAGGCGGAGGGCGACTTTGCATATCCACTCCTACCCCCTAGCTCCTTTGACGAACCTCACTCCGAACATGGCTGATTCTGGCGGTGGCGGCACCGACCAGCCTAACGGCCTCGTCTACGACCTCCTCATATGGTCCTTCTCGGCCGTGCTCGATCTGTTCTTCCGCGAGATCCACCCCCGAAGTTCATGGAAGATACCCAGGAAGGGGCCGGTGATCTTCGTAGCCGCTCCTCACGCCAACCAGTTCGTCGATGGCGTCGTGCTCATGCGGACTCTGCGCAATGAAGCCAAACGCCGCGTCTCCATCCTTACCGCCGAATCCTCGATGCAACGCCGCTTCGTAGGCATGTGGGGGCGCGCCTTTGGTTGCGTGCCAGTCGGACGGGCAATGGACGGCAAACGATGGGTGCCTGGATACATATACCTGGCGGACCCGGAAAATGATCCTCTCACCGTGAGCGGGGTGGATACCGACTTCGAAGCTGCGCCCTTCGAGTCCGGTGCCCTGCTTGTTCTCCCCAGCGTCGACAACAAAGCGGCCAGCGCCGAAATCGCCGAAATATTGGGGCCACGCCAGCTGAGGCTGAAGAAGCCACTCAAGGGTGCTGTCGCGATGCAGCAGCTTACGGGGCGGAAGCGACGAGACGATACCTCGGACAACCCAAATGGGGATGGCCACTTGGACGAGCAGATCGACAAGCATCGCGGCGAACAGGGCACAAAATTCCAGGTCGCCCCCAAGGTGGACCAATCCAAGGTGTACTCAGCTGTGTTTGAAAAGCTCAAGAACGGCGGCTGCGTTGCTATATTTCCCGAGGGCGGCAGCCACGACCGCACAGAACTGCTCCCCCTCAAAGGTCGGTGGATATCTGTCGATTGATGCGAGGGTTCGCTGCTGACAACTGGCTGCACAGCTGGTGTTGCTATCATGGCGCTTGGTGCGCTGGCGGAGAACCCCGACTGCGGTCTCCAGATCGTCCCGTGCGGAATGAATTACTTCCACGCCCACAAGTTCCGATCGAGAGCAGTGATCGAGTTCGGTACGCCTCTACAAGTGCCGGCTGAGTTGGTGCAGGAGTACAAGGAGGGCTCGCGGCGTGACGCGATTGGCAAAATGCTGGAAACCATCTACAATTCGCTCGTCGCCGTGACGGTGCAGACGCCTGACTACGAAACACTGATGGTATGCGCTCGGAAACAAATCGCTATTTTGGATCATGCAAGGTCTCGTTTACTGACTGCTTTCTCTCAGCTCATTCAAGCTGTGCGGCGTCTCTACAATCCCAAGGGGAAACGGCTGCCGCTCCCAATGATCGTGGAACTCAACCGTCGGCTCGTCAAAGGGTACCAGCGCTACAAGGACGACGCCCGGATCGTCAAGGTTACGCGCGGGGTGATGAAGTACAACAAGGATTTGTTCGCGCTCAATGTGCGGGACCATCAGCTGGCCTATGCGAAGCTGTCCATATTCACAGTGGTGTTCACGTTGCTCTACCGACTCACCAAACTGGCGCTTCTATCGGTCGCCGTACTTCCGGGCCTGCTGTTATTTTCACCGATCTTCATCACCGGCAAACTCATCTCGATCAAGCGGTCACGCGAAGCACTGGCAGCGTCGACGGTCAAGATTCAAGCGCGAGACGTGGTCGCGACGTGGAAGCTGCTGGTTGCGCTCGCTCTGGCTCCGATCATGAACACGACATACACAGTGCTGCTTGCGTGGTGGGCCTACTACAACTCGGTGAGTGGCTGGCTGCCGACGTGGCTCCCTTGGTGGACGATGCTGCTGGTCGGCTTCTTCCTGTTCCCGGCCCTCTGTTTCGCGGCACTTCGATTCGGAGAGATCGGGATGGACATCGTCAAGTCGCTGCGACCGCTGGTGCTTTCGCTCAATCCGACCAGCGGCAACTCTCTGGTGAAGCTAAGGAAACGGCGCGAGCAGCTTGTGGTGGAGGTGTCGACTCTGATCAACGAGCTGGGCCCGGAGATGTTCCCGGATTTCGAGAACCAGCGAATCGTCAACGCGGACATGACACCAGCATCGCCCAGCACGCCACGGGGACGGAGTGGCAGCTCCTTCTGGACGACGGGCGGCAAAGATGAGCAAAGCAACACGGACGGGGCGAACGGCGAAGGGTCTTACTGGGCGCGATGGCCATCGATCGGATCGCCAGTAGGCATCTCGCTGCCTCGCAACGAGTCGTTTTCCAACCTGGGCAACTTTGGGTTTTTCGCATCGCGGCCGACGACCCCGACAGCGAGCCAGTCTCGCGAGCACTCGCGTAGTAGCAGCGTGGGCGGTGCGAGACCCAGCAGCAGCGGCGGGCATGGAGCGGGCCCGAATGGAAGCATGGCAGGCGGCTTGGGCAGCAGTTGGGGCAGTCTGAGCATGACGAGCACCACAGGAGCGTCGTCGGGAACGAATCTTCGAGCGCACAACGCGCAGCAGATAAGCGGTTCCGGCTCGTCGTCGGCGGCGCTGGAAGAGGTGTCAGCCAAGATCCGACAAGGGATGAGGGAGCGACGGTTGACGCGTGAAAACGTCTACGATGACGATGACGATGAGGAAGAAGGTGATGAGGAAGATGGAGCGAGAGTCGGTAATGGCATGGAAAACGGGCAGATTGTCAGCACGAGTGGGCTGGCCGATAGCTCGGAGGTGCTGGTCATGAACGCGGCGCCCAGACCCAAGAGCAAGAAGAAGAGGAAGGACACTTGAGCATCGTCATTCGCTCTTGGATTGAAGCCCTTTTTGCCGAGTAGCTGCAAGAAAGAGAGAGCAAGAGGAATGCGGAGGAATTCAACATATGATCAAGCACAAGCACAAGCACAAGCACAAGCACAAGCACAAGCACAAGCACAATCGCAACTGCAACTCCAGTCTCTCGCCCTCTCTTTTTTTCTCACCACCTTGTTTGGCCGTTGTGCAGCGGTCGCGTCAGGCGTGGAGTGGACGAGGCAAAGGAGCGATAAATCCACCAACGTCGCAATTGAAGCTCAAGAAACAATTCTAGAAAGCGGAAAAGACGAGAAGACGCATGGAATAGCCAGAAATGCCATGACTGTGTCTTATTTTTACTAATTTTAGTATTCAAGAGACGGTCAGTCCTATGCCGATAACAATTAATAAACCTCGTATTATTTATTTCTATGACAGAGCGCCCGCCCACTGTGGCTTGGCTCTTTGCTAAACCCTTCTTGATATTGCCGTATCATTTCGACCATTATTCAAGCATTGTTAATTTTTTCCTCATCAAATGTCAGAAGCCGATCCTGTCAAAGACCGGGCCAGGCATTAAGTATTTCGATGGCAGCAACATCAACACTCCAAGCCAAGACGCTCCCCGTGCGGCCTCGCTCAGAACCAGACATCGGCCATTGCAGCTCACAGTAGCCCCCCAGCGATAACCTGGTCCTCCGACTTCTCTTTCCAACCGTCTCGTCTTCGTGTCGCTCAAAAAGACTCACAGGAGCCGTGTGTGAAGACCGGCCAGCTGCGACCCTCGTCACTCATGCAATCCTCACACCATGTTCTCCTACTTCCGAGCCCAGCACCGACGTGCTGGTTCCACGCCCTCCTCTCCCCGGTTTCTCCAGCAGCAGCCCTGGGCCGCCTCTGAGCCCTCGTCTCCCCAACCGCCGTCCCCGCAATACGTCTCGTCCACCCCTCCCATCCTGCCACCGATCCCCCGTGTCGCGTCGACCAAGGACAGCAACAATGCTCGCGATGACGGCCCTTCCCTACAGCAGCAGCAGCAGCAGCAGCAGCAGCAACAACAACATTTACGAGAACAAGCACCACCGATCCACAAGAAGCCCCTCCCAAATCCCAGCCCAGTGCTCGACGTGTCTAGCAGCGAACCGCACTTCCCCAGCTGGGCCTATACACGCAACTCTCCCACCTTTCTCCCTCCCATCCCCCGCGTCTCCTCCATCCGCGATAACGATCAACGGCCGTATTCGATGCTGCCGACCACCACCCCGAACTTTCTGTCTCTAGGCATAACCTCTGATTCCTCTTCGCCTGCATCCTCCTCTTCCAACGTGTCACCTCTCGAACCTCCTGCTGTCATTCTGCGGAACAGCAACCTGAGATCGACTCCTCCCCCGTCCGCTGTCTCCCACGACCGCCATGATTCGCTTCCAGAGAGTGCTCTGCGTCGGCCGAATTCAGGATCCGCCGCCGCCGCCGCCGCTGCTACCAAACCTCTTCCACCTGCTCCGACGCAGACTTCTCTGACAGACCTAAGGATTGGCGCCAACTCACCCTCATCTACCAGCTTATCATCTTTCACAAAAGCTCCATCTTCGTCCAATCTCGCTCTCGATGCAATCGCTCCTCCCCTACAATCAGCTTCCACCAGGCCCCCGCGCGACACGTCCGATCCCAAAGCCGGCACTAAACGATCCAAGGCGACCAAACTGAATCTGCTGAATCCCGTTTCGTTGCTCAAAAGACGTCGGACTTCTCAGGGCATGGACGGCATCCACGAGGGGGCTCTGGCTAATCTGAAAGCGATGGACAACCCAGCCATGAGACTGCCGGATGGCTACGACCCTCGCATAAAAGGCCCGGGCGTTCATGATTTCAGTCTTCCCAAGGAGAGGAGAGTGCCTTCCTTTTCCGCTCTCGATCCTCCCGCAGGCGCTCTGAGAAGGGAGCTCAGCAATGACCAGTCGAGGAGGCACAGTTCTGCGCCAAGGTTGCCGTCCCCCAAACTTGCCCACACCGTTGACAGAGAGTATCGGCCCGTTTTCGTCGAGAACTTTGAGCTTGACGATGCCGGCGATCTGGATACGCCAGTCGACGACTCCGCCTTCCACCGCGAGAGGCTGGAAAACCATTCCTTCGTTGCGAGAATCTCCCAGCATCTGGATTTTGCGAAGCCACCAACCGAAACCCAGCATTCATTGCCTCCTCCGCCCCTGGTGCCAGACAGACCGCCATCGAGTCACGTTCCACGCAACAGCAAAGGCACCGAAATTTCTTCGCAGCCTGGAACCTCCGAGCAAAGCACAGCCAGAAGCTCTGTGTCCAACGACACCAAGGCAACCTCCCCGACATTATCACCCAGCAAGGCCCCTTCGCGCCAATCCCTCAGCGCCGATGCTTCTATTGGCGGAGGAGAGGCTTCGCAGACCTTGCACCACCTTCCAAGCACCGCCTCGCATGCCTCGCGTTTCAGCTTCCAGCTGAACAGCGACAGTTCGGTCGCTCAAGAGAAGGCTCTGGAGGAGAGGGCCAAGCGCAAGATGGAAACGACCATGACGCCTGAGAGCGCCTCGAAACGGGATTCTCGCTTCGACGAGCTCGAGGAAGAGGACGATCCCGCTATGTACGATGATATCGACGACGACACTTATGACGAAGAGATCCCCATGGTCGGCGGCGACGATTACGGTGACGACGATGATGATGATCAAGCTTACCTCGGCTCTCCAATCAATTTGACGACCAGTCATTCTACGCTTCAGCCTGAAAAGGTGTCACCGTCCTTGCGAATTGCCACGATAGTGCCCATCGATAAGGCTGGCGCTGCTGCGCCAGCTCGAACCTCTGATGTGCCTGCGATTGTCACGCGCGTTGAAGGCGGAAAAGACGCACCAAAGAGAGCCGGTACAAAGTACTCGGAGCAGAGCGAGAACATGTACTACAATGATGGAACGTTCGACCACTTCGAAGGAGACACAAACAGCTCGATTAACGAGTCGATGCTTGATAGCCCGACCAAGGAAAACATGGATGAAGCTACGATGGACAGCTTGTTGCAGTCCCGGATGCAGCACCTTACCGTCGGAAACCCCATGACCCAATCGTCCAGCATCTATTCGAAGAACGACACCTCGCACATCGCGACCCCTCCCGCAGTCGAAATAAACGCTCCCACGCCACGTCAAGAGCAGTCGGAATTCAGCAAGCCCGCCCAATCCCAACTACAGCCTTCGCTGACCGTCCATACAGCCTCTCGGCCCGAGGCAGCCCCGCCGTCAGACAACCTCAATGCCTACCATAGCGCTCTGGCCTCGGCAGCGCACGAGGCCGCTGAGAACGGACGCTTCGAGCGCGAGCCGAGCACCAAGTCAGCCACCTCGGTCTACCCGGATGACTCTCACGCCGTGGATCAGGCTGACCGTGATTTCTCGTTCAACGACACGATTGACGATATGGAGGACGACTCGATGGTTGCCGAGGCGAATAGGCTGGTGCTTGCTTCCGAGGACTCGGAATACTATGGACACGAATTCGGGATCTATGGCGAGCCTGTTGGCCAGGACAGCCAGATGTTCAGCGGTGGATACTTTGGTAACCCCTTTGTGGATCCGATGGGCTTCGGGGCGCAATACAACGCCAGCCGAGAGCCGAACCTGACGCCAATCACCGAACGAAGCGAATACAGCACCCGCAACTCCTTCGTGTCGCTCAGCAACCAGTGGGGCCCACCAAGCGCGACCGCTCGCGATACCTGGTCGGTGGCGAGCCCTGGCTTGAAGGAGCTGGCGTCCAGCGCGCCCATGGAGGAGGACGACATGACACTATCGCAGCTGATGAAGCTTCGCAAGGAGACCTTTGGCGGTGTGGGCTCGCGTGCAAGCTTTGGCGGCAGCTCGACCAGCCTCGATAGCGCCTTCAATGCGCCAGCCCACTCGTCGCCGCTCGCCTATCGGCCGGGCCACGTTTCATCGTCCTCCTCGCTGAACAACAGCAACGCAGCAAACTACCAGCAAAGCTCAGCCACGCCACCGCAACCGATGCACGGCCGAACCTCACGGTCCAACAGCCAGGACGACTACCTGGAGATGGTCCGAGGGGACGCCAACCCCTACGACATTGCGCCTCAGGCTCCTCCGCACGCTCGCACGGGATCGCCTCGCAGTTTCCAGTACAGCCCCTCCGCCCACCTCGTGCAAGGCCTCCTGCCGCCGCTTCCAGAGAGCGTGCCCGAGGCCCCGCCCGAGGCCGCGCCCGCTGCTGAACACGTCGGAGGAGCGGCCGCGGACCGCTTGGTTGCGGGCCGAGACGCAGGCCAGGGCCCGCTGCCCGCCAACGCCGCCCACGCGGACCCGCCCATGCCCTCCTCCGCCCTGCTCGAGCGCTTCTCCGCCCGCCCCACCCCGGACGCGTACCGCCGCTCGTGGCAGGGCCCGGCCGCGCCCGCAGGCACCGCCGCCGCCGTCCCTGCCGCCGCCGCCGCCGCTGCTGCCGCCGCGTCCCCGCGCGAGAGCGTCACCGTCGCGTATGTGCAGGAGCACCTCTCGGGCGGCGACGTGCGCTGGTGGAAGGAGCGCCGCCGGCGGCTGGGCTCGGGCGAGCAGCTGGTGGTGGACCGCGAGGCGGTGGAGGGCGGGCGGATCTGAGTCCGGGGAGAAACACCGGGGGGGGGGTTTGTGTTTTCCAAAAGAATATCATCATTTTATCTATTCTTCTCATTTTTTTCTCTCTCTTTTTTTTCCCCCAGAGACCCGCCCCGCGCCGTCGCCCGTGGCCGCTCGTCTCCCGAGCGTCATGGTCGTCGCCCCGACGTCTCGAGGCCCTCTGTCCCTCTGTGTGTGTGTGTGTGTGTGTGTGTGTGTGTGTGTGTGTGTGTGTGTGTGTGTGTGTGTGTGTGTGTGTGTGTTGTGTGCAGCGAAAACGGCGCGAGGCCTGCCGCGCGCCCTCGACCCCTTTTTGTGAAGACGAAAAGAAAACGCCTGCGGCGCCCTGGGTGCTGCGTCGAGCAGCGGCCGCGGCACGCGCTCCGGCTCGCAGCACCAGCACCAGCACCAGCACCAGCACCAGCACCAGCACCAGCACCAGCACCAGCACCAGCACCAGCAGCGCCGCCCGTCGAGAACCGCACACAATCTCCCCCCCCAACGCTCACCGGCCCATCAGCTCGCACCCGCGCCGCACCACCCCGACCAGCCCGCCCATCTGCACCGCCTCGCTGCCGCCGCCCGCCATGCGCGCCTCGATGTCCGCCAGGCCCGCGCTCCACACCACCCGCACCTCAGGCCGGACCTCGATCCGGGCCAGCTCGTCCGCCAGGCCCTCGATCACGTCCGCCAGCGCGAGGCCGCGCTGCTGCCGCAGCGCCCTGATCGTGTCCAGGCAGCTGGCGATGTCCGGCGTCGACAGCAGCGTGTCGAGGATCACGGCCATGTCCGCCGGGTGCGGCGCCGCGACGCAGTCGTAGATGGTCTCGGGCGTGATGGTCTCGCGCGCCGCCCACGCCTCCGCCGTGTACGGCCGGCTCTTGGCGCTGGCGGCCGGGTCCGGCATCGGCAGCGTCGAGGCGTGGCACGCCTGCAGCACGTTCAGCGCGCGGCGGCAGTCGCCCTTGCTGAGCGTGACGAGCGCGTCGATGGCGTCCGGCGCGATCCGCACGTCCTCGCGCTCGATCACGTTGTCGACCAGCGCGCGGATCGCCGCGTCCGGCAGAGGGCTGAACCGGAAGCGGGTGCATCGGCTGAGCAGCGCCGGCGACAGCTTGTGCGCGTAGTTTGCGATGATGCAAAACCTCGTGTTGGGCGTGTACTTCTCCATGATCCGCCGCAGGGCCATCTGGGCCGCGGCGGTCATGGCGTCGGCCTCGTCGAGGATGATCAGCTTGTACGTCGCGAGGGAGGACTTGGATTCGGACGAGGGCGCGCCAAAGGAGCCGAAGATCTGCTTCGTGGAGGCGAAGGTCTTGATTTGCTCGCTGTGATGGATGGTATTAGCGAACTGAGCTTGTGGCGCCCTAGCATGATGAACCGTACCGGACGACGTCGATGCCGCGATCGTCCGAAGCATTTAGTTCCAACACCATCTGTCGCATGTTCTTGACGCCGTAGATCCGCCTCGCCAGAGCCAGGATGGTGCTGGTCTTGCCCGTGCCTGGGGGTCCGTAGAGCAGTAGATGTGGCAGCCGCTGGCACGATGTCTAATTAGCCTCTATCGTACTTTGACCGATTGCTCGGTTGCTCGGCAGCGCCTGTACGTACATTGGCCTCTACGAATTTGTTGATCGTCGCTAGGATGTCCTGGTGTCCATACACGTCATCCAGCGAGTCCGGCCTGTACTTCTCGACCCTGCGATTGTCCTCAGCAACTACGCACAGCCTCTCTGGTCGCCACACCAGTCGCTCGTCTCTTACCATGGGAGCGTGTCCTGCGCCTCGACCGGCAGATTCGCCGCGCTTCGCTTGCCCTTCTCCGTGCTGTGCGCGCTAAAGGCCATCGACTCGGCCTCGGCGCCGTCCACGTCCATGGCGTTGTCCTCGGAGTCCGACATGGCTGCGTCACAAGAGGGAGGCGGTCGTGGTCGTGTATGGCAATTGCCTTGGTAGATCCTGATTTCGAGACAGGCAATGTGAGGCCACAAATATCAGCCGACGACGACGTTGAACGCGTGCTTGGCCAAAGGTCGCGTCGAGCCCGCAGGAGTTCCGCCTGAGGCAGCAAACCCCGCTGCCCGCAATCACCTTTCCGCTTTCGGCAGGCAGAGATGGCTACATTTACCATCCCACCTCGACGTCAAAGCTGAGCCACAAAGAGCGAGTTGAAGTTGGTCTGCTATTCCATACGCAGGACGACTGCTTTCACCGTACTACGAGGAGGCTTTTCCACGGCCAGCTTGCGTGTTACTAAACCCTCGTTTTCTCACCGACCTTTGTACCAACCCTCACCGATCTCGGGAGGAACCACACAACCGCCAAAATGCCAGCGTATCACTCGGTATTTCTGGAGGAGCCTAACCAGCAGCTACTTGGTACGTGTGCCACGGACTTTCGAGCCCGCTACAAGACAGTCTTCAAGGCCGTTACAGGCCGCGGCTGACCCTTCGACAGGCAACTTCGCCATCCTCCCCCTCCGCACGCGCACCCGCGGCCCCGCCCCGACCCTGCCCCCGCTCAACGCCGGCGACAGCCCGCTGACCATCGATGCCACGAACCCCTCGTACGACCCGGCCGACGAGGCCCTGTCGCTGTTCCGCGCCAACTGCTTCTTTCGCAACTTCGAGATCCACGGCCCCGCCGACCGCGTCCTGATCTACGGGATCATCTACACGTCCTCGCTGCTGGCGCAGCTGAAGCCGGCCATGGGCCGGCGCGAGGCCGAGAAGGCGATCATGAACGTGGCGCTCGACAACAACTTCAAGATGCCCGGCGACGCGGGCTTCCCGCTGAACCAGGCCTTCGAGGTGCCGCGCGACCGGTCGCAGCAGGAGACGCTGCGGCAGTACGTGAGCCAGCTGCGGCAGGAGATCGCGATGCGCTTCTTGGAGCGGGTGTACGACGGCAGCGCAGACGTGCCCAACAAGGTAGGAGAGCTTCGGCGGTAGCGATAACCTCTGCGGAGCGGGTGCTGACGATCGGCAGTTCTGGCTGAGCTTCACGAAGCGCAAGTTCATGGGCGTGACTCTGTAGCGGGCAGCTGGATTGGTTGGGGGCGCATCTGGCATGGTTTCGGAAGATCCGCCAACAAGAAGGGACCGACGCTGGCCCTCAGCTTGATCTTGTGGACTCGCATCAACACGATACAAAGCGTGCGGGTCTTGGGTCGACGAGGGCAGAGCGGCCGCGGAGCCCCATGCAGCGTGCCCGGACACCACACGCCTTTCTCGGAGTTGGCGCCAGTTCGACACATGCCACTACGCACGCACGGTCTCTATAGATAAGAAAACGGGCGAGGCAGAGCGCGGAACGGCGGTGCAGGATCGCGAGCTCGGATCGCGAGCCATCGCTGTCTGGCTGCGGCGAGCGCGCGACTGCGGGCCCCCGGCCTCGCAAGCAGTAGCCTGGGCGAGGCCCTGCGGCCTGCCGCTGCTGGCTGAGGGCTCGCAACGGGGTCTGCCGAGGGCGTGCGCAGCGGCGATGGAGGATCCACACGAGATTAGAAGTCAAAAATCGAAAGAAAAAAAAACATCAGAAATCATGTCAAGCCGTGTCGTCTTCCTCTAATGAGTTTCGTTTCCTTTCATTTCGCGTCTCGTGTCTCGCTGGGAAAGCAGGCGTGGGTCCTCCCTGTCGCATCGGCGCCGGCGAGTGTCCGGGCACCGAGCGAAACGGAGGATATTGTGGAGACATTTTATTGGAAAAAACAAAAAAGACAATGCTCCAGCCATGCGGTTTTGGCGGCCTCGACCCAGATGCTGCCTCAGGCTGCCCCTTTCCGCGCCCGACAAAAGCTCCCAGGCGGCCCATCTATGCAGCAGTCCAGGCCATCAATCAATCGCGCCCTCTAGATCTGATTTGCGAAAACATGCCTCCCGTGCCCCATCCTGCCCCTCATGCATAGTAGTCCAGCGGCAAGCCCAGGCCTGCGCACTGCTCCAGCTCGCCGAACTTGGCGTCAACGGTGTTGGGCCAATCAAATAGCCGGTACGCGGCGGTCGTCGTATTCGGGCTGTTGCCATCTCCATCTGTAGCACGCAGACTGGCGTTGACCGGCAGCCACTGGCCGGCGGTCTGGATCATGTTGATGGTGTTGTGGTATCCGCGGGCGACCAGATAGTCCATCGAAGGGTTCGGGTCGTGGTTCCACGCGAACTGCGTCCACTGGTCGACCATGTACTGACTAAAAGGAATATCGCCTCCGTCACGGTCGGGCTGCTGCAGGTACGCGACATTGCCGAAAGTATACCATAGGTCGTTCGAGTGGCAGGCGTAGTACGGTTGCGACGGATCTCCGAACGGGTGACTCGAAGTGACGGGGGCGTTGCACTGAGGCCGCGAGGGGTTCACCCCGTAGCCGCGTGCAAACTCATAATACCAGACATCGGTTAGCGCAGAATTGACTGTCCCCGCAAAAGCGGTGGCATGATCGATGCATCGGAACATGGCGTCGGTGACCGCGCGAACGCTGGCGTTGTAGACGCTCTGCTCTTGACTCGAAGCCTCTGTGAGCGGAAACAGATCCTGCTCGATCAATGTTGTCGTGCTGAACCCAAAGCCATCAATCGCCGCTGTTAGATTGCTCGTCCAAGCGTTGGACATGAACAAAACTGCATCGTCGTGCATGTTTCCCATCATCACGGGAACTTTGGCAGGCTTGAAGCTTCCACTGCTGTTGAGCGACAGCTGATCCTCCGTGACAAACTCATCGTCGACAACAATGTAGCTGGCCTGCACGCCGTTGTTGGCGATCGTGCCAGCCTTAATGTCTTTGAGGCATTGCAGTGGATTTGAAGCTGACGAGCAACCGATGGACTGGAAAATCTGGGTCGCGTACTCCTGAACTTCAGTGCTGATGTTGTAATACAAAGAATATGTCTGTGCGAAGTTGTAACCTCCGAGGTTGCTCTGCATGATTGCGGCCGAAAACTTGTCCTGCGCTTTTGGAGAAGCCAAGAGAACACGAACGCTTGCGGCGCCGGCGCTCTGGCCCACAATCGTGATATTATTGGCGTTCCCTCCAAACTCCCTGATGTGCTTATGCACCCAATCGAGAGCATTGACCTGATCACTGAGCGCCCAGTTCCCATTGGTCACACCGTCATCAAGAGCAAGAAAGCCGAGAGTGCCAAGTCGGTAGTTGATGGTGACGACAACCACATCGCCTCTTGACGCCAGATTGCCGCCGTCAAACATGCTTTGTGAGCCGGAGCCGGACACGAAGGCGCCTCCATGGATATAGAAGATAACGGGCTTGAGAGTCGCGGGGTTGGTCTCGAGCTTTTCCGGATCCGAAAGATAGGGCGTCCATATGTTCAAGAACAGACAATCTTCAGATCCGACATTGGTCGGCTGCGCGCACTCAGACCCAGGCACAAGAGCTCGCACTGTGCTGGAGTCATTTACTGGCTCGCTGTAGGAGAAGCGAAGCGGCTGCGGCGCGTAGCGTATCCCGAGGAAGCGAAAGCTGCGTTGATCGCGGTATCCGGTATAATTTGAGTCGCCGGATTTCAGGCTCAGTCGCCACTTGGCGGAAGTATCTGCGTAGCTCTGAGTGGCAAGAGGCGCGGAGTGGGAGCACAGCACCGGAAGGCGTTGGGTGCAGTCGTGGTCGAATTTGTTGCCAAAGACGTCGACGGCGAGGCATTCAGAGTCGCTGTTATCCGATGATACCCAGAAAGCCGTCTCATTGGATATGGTGGAGTTGAGATACAGCTGGTATCGGAGGAGCGCAGATACATCGCCTATGCTGGTATCCAGGAGAGTCTCGTTTAGGGCACTGCATTTTGTAGTAGCTGTCTGGTTGTCCACAGGCCTCGCAAGCATCAGGGATCCGTACGTGTTTGCCGAAACTTGGCCTGCAAAAGAAAGATCAGGAATTGTGTACACGCAAGATCTATCTCGCCGGGTATCAGACAAATACACACCATAGAGATCATTGTTAAAAAGGATGCTGACATCCGAATCCACCTCTTGCAGTGGTACACCTGGACTGTCGTCTGGCTTGCGGACTAACACAGCAACGGTGGCAACCACTGCGCACACAGATAGCTGTGATGGCAGGCTGTCAGTTCGAATTGCTAAAACGTGGTTTCTCACGATTGCCGTTGAAGACCACGTACAGCAAAACCCAGGCACAGCCAACGTCTGACAGGCCCTGAAAGCGTCACTCTCCGAGCAGGCGGGCCCACAGTCTTTGATGTGGTCGAGGCAGCCGAAGAAAAACGCGACCAGGATGGTCTAGGAAAGAAAGAAATTACAGCTGTAAATTGCTTTTGCTCTGGCGCAGCAGCATCCGGGCTGTGAGCCATCACGGCGCTGAAGCGGCCTTTGCGGCGTGAAGCCTTCGGCTGACCCAGTAGGACAAGATTGTCGTCTCGCGAATCGATCGCAGAACTTGTACTCGGCAGCAGCGTGTACTGGGCATCCTTACTCTGGAAAGCAAATGCAGCAACTCTGGAGGAGATATTCGCGTATACAGGTCTCACGAAGGAATCAACCCGATTGAGCAACGTTGGCACAGCAGCCGACGCCGCATGTGCCAGCGAGTCGGCTGTTGTCTTCCGCCTGGTTGAGACGTACATTCACCATCGCGGAAAAAGACGATCTAGGGGGCTCCTTAATCTGGTTCGTCGTGGAAGGAAAAGGCTCAGCAACGTGGCCGCGGAGAAGCAGCTGTTGTGGGTTTCGAGTCAAGAGAGACTTTTGTACCGACACTGGCCAATACCGTGATCTTGGAACTATTTTGACACGATCCTGCCCAGAATAACGCGTGCAAGTATACACTGTGAAGGATGAAACTTGGAAGTTGGCGATCAATGAATTGGGCCTCTGATTGGCTCAAATTGGAACCCCTTACGGCGTTTCCAACGCTGTTTCATTTGAAGAAAACGCGTGTAGGCTGAGGTATACGGTACCTTACGTGGGCGGATAGGTAACCAACCGTTTGAAGGATTGGTGACACTGTCAGCGTCATCAGCCGCACTTGTTGGCTCCAAGCGAGCAGGTTTTATTATGTGTTCATTCGTAAGAGCAGCCGGTAGGATTGTCGAGCAGAGTCCTCGTTGTAATAGTCTCCAGAAATATTGACTCAAGAGATGGATACATAGAGGCAGGCTGACTACTGGCGTGGTCTTGCCTTTTATACACACAATGGGTTGACCGCTTAATAGAAGTAATAGAGGAACACTTTGGTAGATGCGTAATTATTTGTCTCATATGTACAGTTATGTGCTTCCGCATCATTGCAGTTGATATAAACCGATGTCGCGCCAAGAGGTCCAGCCTCCAGGGCCACAACTAGAATTTGGAACAAAGAAGTCTGGGGAGTTGGGTCGTGACAGCTGCCGTCGTATTCGTTATCATCGTCGCCGTCATCCGTGGATGATGACTCCAGGCGCCGCCAGGACCTGCTCGTCCTTTTTCCGCCGAAGCCACTCTTCCAGCCCCGTCGGCCGCCCTGTGCCGTCGCTGGACACGCTGGAGACCGTGCTGCGCCGCTCCAGCCCCCGCGGGAGCAGGTTGATGTCGAAGATCTCGCTGTCCAGCGCCTTGCGGTCCGTCACGCACTGTGCTCGGTTGATGATCACCTTGGGAATTTCTGTGTTGCGGTGGATCGTGCCAATGTGCTCCATAAGGGCCTCCATTCCCAGGAAGTTCTTGCCCAGAATGCCATGGAAGGCACAGAACATGCACTGATATCTGTACTTGCCGTTGATCTGCTTCCTCTCCGGCAGATGGCTCTTGGCCAAGAATGTCCTCCGGAAGCGAACGCCATGCATCTCCCATACGGTCTCCCACGATCCGCCATCTTGGAAACAACATTTGCTGTTGCAACACCCAAGAGTCTTTGCTTTCGCCATCACTGGTCCCATTATCTTGTTCGGTTTCATCGCATTCTGGTCGCCGATTTGCAGCCGCCAAGCGCCAACACAAAAGTCCAGATAGCCATTGCTGGCGCTGGGAATTGGGACGTAGCGTGTCGATTGTCGCTTCGTCGTGTCGATTGGCCTAGCGGGCCGGGGCCGGGGCCTTGGACCAGCGACCGAGTTGTGGTAGTCGCCAACCCGGCTTTGTCTAAAGTTTGCATTGGTCGGCGAGATGGCAGTGGAAGCGCGAGATGCCCTCGAGGTGCGTGCCTGCCAGAAGTTGGTCGCTGAATCCAAGCGTGAGTAGCGCCATGGCGTGCTGGTCCGATCGGTCGCATCGGAGGCACCCGTGCTGGGGCCAGGCGCTTCGGCAGCTTCGTTCATTGCCAATCTGATGGCCATCAACATCGAGTCCGGTTTTGGTGGAGAGTACGGAGGCGTGTCTGCCGCCACCTCTTGTTCGTTCACTTTGCTCATCATTCCGGGGAACGTCCCGAAGTAGGGTGCAGAGTCGGGTTGTGAGCTCGGCGTGCCTCCAGGCGACGTCAAGAAGTTGGTCATCATCTGGGGGTTGCCGATGTGGAGGTTGGGCGGCTTGGAAGAGGGCCCTTTGTGGCCGGCATCGTCCGGTCCGAGCGCGTTGGGTGGAATCGCTTCATAATCATCATCCTCGAGTCGGAGATTGTCAAAGCCCATATTGGTCGGGCTAATTGCAGAAGTGGGTGATGGGAAGCCGTAGCTCTCGCGGCCAGGCGATGCAGCTGATGCGGGGTCAAAGAACGTTCGGCCCTTGCCCTCGCTCTCTGTCGGAAGTGGAGCAGATTCTGGAGGGACGGACGTCGGAGGCTCGCTGCCGGCGCTTTTGGGTTCTCGGATGGTCGAGACGGACGATGCCTTGCGGCTCCATCTCCTGAGTGTGTTGGCTGACGAAGGCCTGCTTTCGTCATCCCCCCGCAGTGACTGGGTTTTGTAGCCGTCTTCCTGAATCGCTGGAAGAGCGTCTGGGTTATGGGAGAACGGAGCTGGCAAGCTGGATCGTTTGCGCAAGAATCGCTGGAACAGAGAGCTCTGCCGACCTCGACGCTTATCTTGGTAGTCAATCGTGACCACGCTCTCCTCTCTAGCCCACTCCTCGAGCTGGTCGACGACGGTAAAACTAGGAGATGGGTACGGACCCGAGGTAAAGGAATCATGAGTGGAGGTGGTGGAGACACTAAGGAAGTTCAGACGGTCGTTAAGGTTCGGGAAAGATGGCTGCCGCCTTTGCTGCGGTGGATTTCGAATCAGACGCTCACACAGATCCGTCAATATCCGTTGGGTCTTCTTGCGCCCAAGGTCGGAAGCGTTGAGAGCTTTCTCGATATTGGTCGTCGTTCGCTCTTCGACAGCCGCTCGCAGGCCGCCGACCAGCGTGCTCCTCAGATCCATGTCGACCATCTGGAGAGCGGCGACGGTGATCGCTGTGTGATAGATGGTCAGCATTGTTTGGGAAGATGATGACGAAGCACTGTCTAACGTAAGACTGCTGACACTCACCATCACCTTCTTCAAACGCGGCGCCGAATCTCTCGACGCCCTCGTCCCATTCCTCTTCGATTGTCTTGAGCGCTTTTCGGAGAGAGTCCTCAAGTGGTTCAATATCCATCTGAGTCATGCGGCCAAACTTGTGAATCTTCATCTGATTCAGCAGTGCCGCAGCATGGCCAAAAGCTGCCACCACTGCAGCGACGGCAGCATCCACTGGCGGCGTGTCCGCTTGCATGCTGCCCATGTTGATCTAGTATACTTGAAAGGCTATATTAGCGTGGGGGAGCTCGAACAGGTGTGTTTCTTAGATCTGTTGTGTCATCAGAGGGAAATTGTTCGAATGTTAAAAGTTCCCAAGGTTTGGATTCGGAAACCGGTAATAGTTCAACTTTCGACTAGGGATGGAAAGAAAAGAAGTAGTAGCAGAGGATGCATACAGAAGTAGGTTGGGGAGCAGTCCTTTAGTGAGCACGCGAGGAGCAGATCGATATTAAAGATGACATAGGCTGAGAACCAGACCACAAAGCTTAGCACTCGGCTGGACCATTGTGGGGGACTTGGTCCGGGTCGCAATTAACAATTGTCTACTTCCTGATCGGATTCTACAACAAACGCCACGAGCACGCCGGACTTTGGCACTGCATTCACGGCCAACGCATGCCGTTGACGGGCACGCACGGACGGACGGATCGCGAAGCAGCAGCAGATATGTGACGAGGGACTGTGCGCCTCGCGCGTAACAATCTTCGATCCCGGCAGCCGCTATTGACGCGCAATCCTCTTTACCTAATTACTATCTACAAACAAAGAAGATCAAGAGCAATGCAGCCGATCACGGTTGCGCAAGCGGAGATTTCCAGCACGCTGGTCTGTTTGCATGCAAGCATCACTGTCGATCATTACCTGCGGCTTGAGTGAACAGTGGGGCTGCTATTGCGCGGCACATGCAGTGCGGCGCTGGGAAGCGAACAGTTGGCGTGTTTGAGGCCGATGATCCACAAGGTGAAACCTCAAGACGGCACCAGGTCGAGTGACGTACTTGAGGAACTAGTCCCTAAATGGCAATGTTCTAGAAGGCGGTGTCGATCAGGCCGGAGACATCCAATAGGAACTCGCCAAAAACTCGCCTCTTACTGCCATTTCAAACTGATCCGCGCTTCAATCATAACGTGCCTGTGAAGTATATTTAGAAATGTACGTACCACATCTTCATTGTTATTATAATTATCTTTGAGGATGTTCCTGGCGTCTTGTCGACATGTCGGCTGCCGTGCCAAATTTCCGCTGTTAAGCCTAACCTAATTTTCAGGATGGTCTTGTTTGGAAAATGCATGAACGCCACTTTTGTGATGAATGCAGGCGAGGCTGCAGCCTGACGTCTATAGTCTGTTCCCGAGGTCCATGGCATGCCACCATAGAGCACGCATTGAACTGTAATCCCTAGGACCAAATTTCCGCATGCAGTTCCAGCCTTCGTCTCGATCGATTGCTGATCGGCAAAGGGTTTGGTCAGGCGGTCTGCCCGACTCGCTTGTACAAGGCCCAATGGCTGTACGATCATGTTCCAGTACGGAACAAAGCCCCGTTTGGATATGACAGCGATCTTTGTGGGGAACGACATACACTGCCACCAAAAGGTTATATTACACATGTTCGCCACTTGAGATTGTGGTTTGATCGACTGCGGATCGAGTCATGTGGCGGTGCCAATAGTCGACGACTCATCGTGTGAAGAAGAACCAGCATGATCTACGCGCGCTAGAAAAGGCTTTGAATGGGATCGTCCTGAGGTTGAGTCACGCAAACCAGCTCCGATACCGCGATCTAGGATACTCGTTAACTGATTTTAGCTTCTCGTATTCCACTGCCGAAGCGAAGCAATTTCTTATGCCAAGCTATATCTCACCGAGACGAGTACCACCGAGCCTGCAGCAGTCGTACGAGGGCGCTACCCGGTCAAGCGCCCGTCCCGTCCGCCCCGCCCGTTGTATCGATAGTCTATTAGTCATCGTCATTTGCTCCTACCCTTGCAAAATGTGCCTATACTGACGAGGGCATTGTTTAATCCCATACGTGACTGAATGCTTTGCTGAGGCTGTCCATAATTTCCTTAACTAAAAAGACGTAGATGGTACGCATGAACTCGCAATGGGAGACCATTCAATGAACGAGTGTATAGAATCGACGGCTTTTGATAGACTCACTCCGTGAATGCGGATTTGTAAGAAACTAGCAGTAAGCGATTACTTTCAGCCGTCGAGACGCCAAGAAAACCCGCCATGGATCGGTCCTTACGCAAAATCATTCCCAGGTTTGTAAGATGAACATGAAATTAATAATGCCAGACTCGTTCAGTCATTGCTGCTCCATGCTGGTACACCTGGCGCCGCCAAATCCTCAAAAGCAGAATCAAGACCCGAGGCCGCGATTATTGATATGTCCAAGGTGCTGCAGAGGCTGATCTGTGGTTAAGATGTGACCTCAGAAATGTATAAATACGTTGAAGTGTCTAGTGATTGAAAACAGAAGTAAAAAGTGCGCATTGGAGAATCATCCTACAGAACAGCGAGCGAGTTTCAGGCCAACAGAAAGGGAGCGAACGACTTTCAGACCAACAGAGAGGGGACTCGGCAAATCTACAGACCAAAAACCACAGAATAAATCTCAGTCCCTGAAAACGACCCAAAATGTCGTCCGTCCACCAGTTCTGTCTTGTCACAAAGAAGAAGGGAATGTCCTTCGCCGACTTCGTCAAGTACGCGGAAGAGGTTCATGTGCCGCTGGTCGAGAAAGCAATGGGTGACACCATGCCGGGCGTCTGGCGCCGCCGCTACATCGACTCCGAGACCCAGCCGGCGCTGCTGGGCGTCAACCGCAAAATCGACCTGATCTGGGAGATGGTCTGGGAGAACGAGGCGGCGCGGATGCGGTTCGTGCACCGGATCAGCGACCCGGAGGTAGGGGAACCGCTGCGTGCGGACTTTGTGCACTACACGGACGAGCAGGGCGAGACGGTGACGTCCGTTGAGGGGGTGTATGGGAGCATCTGAGGGGGAGCGAGAGATCAACGTGGTGGAACTGCACGTAGAGATACATTGAGCGATGGAGACTACCTGGGTAAGCCTGCATGTGATTACCTAGTCTAGTAGCCTGATGATCTGGAAAGTTATACTTCTATACATCTTACTTGCGCTCTCACACTCATGGGTTCTGTCTCATCATCCTTTATCTTGCGGTTCGCCAAAGATACAGGCAGCTTGCTCCCCCCCTCTCTCTTTGATCAGTCGTAATCAATACGATTTTAGAGGCGATTCAAAGCAGTTTTCCAGAAGTCGTGCCTGCAATAAATCGGTGCTTGAAAGATGTCGGTCCAGCAAGCGACAGACGGAGGAGCGAATTCAAAAAAAAACCCCCAGAAACGCCAGCCGCTCTCATGGAGCATCGGAAACCATGACGCAGCAAACTGAACTATAAACGCAGGAAGCCAAGGGGGAGGGGGAGGAAACGGCACGAGAAGGCAAGGAGGAGAGGAGAGAATGGAGCAACGACGGAGCGGCGTGATGCGGCTGAAGCAGCCTGGAAAGCAAGACAAAGCTATCAGCACACGCCCGGAATTGACACGAGCCCCGTCCATCATGGCTGCAGGCTCGGCAGATCAAGAGACCCGACTCGACAGTGCGGCACGACTGGTATACGAGAAAACAACGGCAGGTTCTAGTAGTAAGAACGTCGACACGACGCATTTTCATCGTCACCGTGTACATGTATACGTACATACGGATATAGGTTTCATTAATCCATTCACCATCGCGAAGAGCCCTGGAACCGTGATCTGGCTCGAGTTCCTGCAAGCGTACCAACGAGCGTTGACTGCCTCTGCTCATAGTTTCTCCGCCCCGCCGTTCAGCGAGTTGTTCGCCCGCACAAGCCGCTTCTTGCTGACCAGCCGGAAGCCCCCCAGCAGGATCACAGCGCCCTCGACCAGCAGGATGACGGCCAGCGTGACCATGGCGCCGATAACGCCCGCGACGGCGTTGGAGATGCCGCTGCCACCGCTGCTGCTGCCGTCGCTCGTGCTCGTGCCGCTGCCGGACCCAGTCGGGCTTGAGGCTGAGGCGCAGACGCCGGTGGTATTGCCGCAGGCCGCGCACCACTGCGCGGTGGTGCCGATGCTGATAGGCTGGCTGCCGGCCACGAAATCGGCCCAGGACACGTCGACGGACGGCTGGCCGAACAGTGGGTACGCGATTGGCTCGCTGATGTTGCTGGTGGTGCCGTTATGGAAGTAGAAGCGCACAGCCAAGTCGCTGGGGCTGGCCAGGGCCGCCGTCTCGTTGACGGAAGAGTTGGTGTACAGCTCCCACACCAGGCTGGACGCGTAGTCTGGGACGCCCTGGAACAGCGCAGGGTCGACTTGCGAGATGTTGGCGAGCCCGAAGTAGGACTGCATGGTGGCGTAGTTGCCGAACTGGGCGCTCATCTTGGCCTTGCCCTTGGTGGTGATGGTTGAATTCAGGAAGGCGACGACCTGGGCAGACAGGATGGAACCGGAGATGGCGCGGATTGGGGACGATGCGTTGTAAGCCAAATTGTATTCGTGAGTGTCCGCCAAGGTCCGGAGCTGGAACAGTGTATCTGCGGTCAAGAGGTCTGACGAGGGTATGGACTGATTGTGGATCTCAGCCACATTGACGTAGTCGAAGACTATGAACAGGGGAAGGGAGATCAGTCGATGCCAACATTGCAGTAGCGTACAATATATTATGTGAAGGTAACATACTGGTATACGCGTTCTCAAAGGTGTCGGTGCTGGAGTTGAAGGTGGTGTTGATGACGGGCAACAAGCTCTGGTAAAAGTCCATGGTTGAGTTCTCGAGGCCCATATAGAGGTCAGAGTAGAAGAACTCGTTGCTGCTGGCCTCGGCATTGGGGCAGCCGGTAGCACCTTCGAGCCAGGCGGAATTCTCGCTGTTGCTTCCGCCAGAAACGACCTCAACGGGGATCAGCTGGTATCCGTTCATTTGGCCGGGGATGACAGTACCGTTGCCCAGAGTCTCGTTGAGACCCGGGACTGGTGGATAGATGGCCTGAGCGAAGGCCATGGCCGAGTTGGTCAAGACCGTGTCTGCTGGAGCACTGATCGTGAACTGCTGCTGATTCACAATCGAGTCACTTATGCCAGCGATGTGCAGCGGAGAGTCGGACGAAATATAGCGATCGTGATAGAAAGTGCCGGACGTCAGCACCTCCTGGTAGCCAAGCTCAGTCAAATTGGCTGGCGGCCACGCTTTTGCGGTTCGGTCGCCATGCCTATGGAAGATGTAGACTCCCAGCACCGTCTGCGCCAAAGACTCGAGTGGGCATAGCAAGGCAAAGGCCAAGCCGACACTGATTCTGTTCAGCATCTTACTGGAATCCCGTTTGGCAACGACAGAGGTTAGAAACGATGCTGCGCCAACTTTGATGCAGTTCCGCGGATGGATAGCAACAACATCCTGGAAGCTTACCGGCCTTATCTATCCTCGAGTAAGCATCGAGATGTGCGGACGAACAATACTGTTGTCCGAGCAGGGTCTGGTCCGTTGAGGTGCCAATGGACCTTGAACCGCTGCACCTACCATTTATAGATAGGCGGTCGTGAGCTAGGCGGGAAAGCTACCAAAAGTGGATTGGCGTGGCCATCCGCTGCGGGGGTCTGGGACTCGACCCGTGATTGGCTGATCAAACTGCTTCTGGAAGCACTACTGTTCTGGGGAACGTTCAACACGCGGGTTTGCTTGGCCGCCATGTGGCGAGTCTGGTCTGGCATCTGTCCGACAATCTTGATGGGGCAGCAAAGAGCAATGCTTGACGGGCCTGCTTCCTTCTTCAACGCCCGAGGATGAACGTAGTGAGATTGCAAGGCTGAAAGCTTCTCTAGCCTCATTGTCGATCTTTAACGAGGTCGTATAATTTACCAAATCAGGAAAATACCCCACACCACCAAATTTTGATTCGTTCAGTCTCATCAACATATCGTCACTACATCAGAGTGCATCCCTCATTGCGATCTGCTATCGCATCATAAGACGCTGAATTACGGCTGATGTTCCTTCGTACCCTCCTACCATCATACGTTGGGTCAGCACTCGAGATTATGGGTTGAGAACCCTGGCGGCGGCGGCCAGAGATGCTGGCAGGTAGCGGTTGGCTCGAAGAGTAGAATTGCTGACTGGGTGGCCTCCGACCCTCACTTGCTGGATGCCCGCTGGGTGGATGATAAGGCCGAGTAGCAGCGGCCTGCTCGTACGTAGGAAGAGACTCGTCCTCTTGCTCACCAGGTCCATCGGCCTGCGGTGCGTCCACGCGAGGCGATCTGCGTGCTGGAACGTCTGGGCCCTGCTCCTGGTTATTGCTCTCATTGGATAAGAATCGCTCCGATGCCGCGTTTTCTCTCCTCCGTGCCGCCTGTTCGCTTTGGTGCCTGTGTTCTTCCTCTTCCTGCATCTGAAGTGCAAGTGCAAGATCTCGATCTTCTTGCTCGCTCCTGGATTCTGAGCTTGGCTCGCCTGGCGTATCCTGCTGCCTTGAGCTACCAGCTATTTCGGGTGACGTTCCAGCCATCGGATGCGACTGGATCTGACGCTGACTAGCATCTTGCGCGTGGCTCACCGAGCGGAAATCTCCCGAATACATTTCGCTTTGCGACCCGTGCACATCTTCCAGACTCTCCCACACGATTTCGTCATGCGACGTATACCCTTGGTCAGTCACCAGCGTCATTATCCTGTTGGATTTTGGTTCTTTGTACAAAGTTGAGAAGTGATCATTCCGGAACAGAATCGCCATTTGCCCCCCTTTCAGCCCGTCTTTGATCGCCCGCAGGCCGTGTGTCGTCAGCTGCGTTGGCCAATCGTTCAAGAATTCCTTGATGTTGGTGAGATCTATGAACTCTTGCTGCTCATCCTCAGTCAGAGAGCTTTGATCCAACTTCAATTCCAACTCATCTTCACGGAATAGGCTGTTTTGGGCGTCTTCATATGAAGGCGCACGACGGACGAAAGAATCATAAGAGGGCTCCTCACGTCGAGGAATCCAGCCATGTATCAGCGGAATCGAAAATGTGCTATACAGCTGCATCTCTCGGGTGTTTTCAAACGCGCCCAGGGACGACCGGAAACCCACCATTTGCGCGTTCGCAGACGCAGCCGCCTCCGAGGGTGTTCGAGGGTCTCGCTGCACAAAGCGCGGGTTCACATTCATTCCCATGTTAAGAGCTTTCAAGAATTCGTACAACTGACCCACGTCGGGAAGGTTCTGCGCGGTGTCGCCTCTGCGCCCAGACATGAGCTCTTCGAAGACGGCGTCGAGTAACAAGCCAATACTGATTTGCTCACGACTCCTGAGCGTCTCGGTAAGCGGGGTATTCAAGTCTGGCGGAGTTGTAAGCACCAAGGCGTTGACTAAAGCCAGAAGGGGGCATGGCCCGTTGATGCTCTGCGTCAGTATACTTGAATGCCTTGGGTTGATTCTCGCAGATTGGTCATGCCAGTGAATATGTTTGATCTGGTAGTGCTCGCTCCGCCTGGCCGGCAGCCGAGGTGGGGTTTCGTTGTTTTCATTGGTGGCGGGCCGTTGCTGCCGAAGATCCGAGGGAGGTTGCGGAGGTGGTGATTGCGTTTGTGATTGCTGCGATGGTTGGTGTGTGATATGCCAAGGGTTGCTCGAAGATAGAGGCGAAGCGTTGGTAGCTTGTGGGGCTAATGCTTCGGAATGTGCAGCATGGGGTTCGGTCTCGGTAGGATATATCGGCATCGGAGAGGCAGACGTTTGCCGGCTTTCGAACGCCTCCATTCCAGACTCGTCATAGGACTGGCTTTGTTCAATGGTAGAGGGAGGTGCTGGCGGCGGCGGCGAAACTGGAGGAGGAGGACGAGGAGGAGGATCATTCGCAGGAGCTCCGGCCTGTTTTTGCGGCTCTTCACTCAGGACCGGATTTGACGGCTCATTGCTGCTCGGCTCGGCTTTGGTAGGTGGGTAGCCGCCTGGATTGATATCATCAGCCCGGATTGGAACAGGTTTCCGCCTGAAAGGATTATTGGAAGGGCTCATGGGGGATGAGACTGTGATCGCTGGAGGCTCGACGACAGCAGGGCTTGGGGGCTCTGCATGTTTGGTTTGAGCGGTGTCGCCATTCGAGTCACCCTCATCGCTGCTGTCATTCCAGTCAGACAGCTCTTCTTCATCTTCCTCCTGAAGCCCGGCAGCGGGCTCGGGAGCGGGCTCAGGTACAGGCTCAGGAGCGGGCTCGGGGCTGGTTCGTGAGGTATTGACATAGTATGGAGGTTTACCGACCGGATGACTTGACAACGGTTGTGGTTCTTCCGCAGTCATTGACATATCCGCCATCTCGGCAGTTGGTATAGGTGTCAGGTTGTCTGCTGCACGGCGCAGCACCATCGTGGATGCGAGCTGGCAAAATGGACTGGTAAAGGTGTTTTGTTCGAGAGGACTGTCGCGGGATTGTTAAGAAAACGAGCGGATGGTATCAAAACCGTCGCATTAAATTTTCTAATACACTGAAAATGTGAATTCTGGCAAGACCCTTGCCTTCGCAGATTTTGGGAGGGTGCGCGTGGTCTGGCTCATCAAGCATAGGATACGGTGTTCGCGTACTGCGACGCCTCGAATATGAATGCCTTTTTAGCCCCGCTGCCCTGAAAATGAGGAAGCAAAACCCAGAGCCTACCACGACGCTGAAGATCTGCACTGTCCTGAATGCTTCTGCCTAGAAGGTATTCTGGATCCACCTCGCAATTAGAGTCGCGCCTTTCCTTTTGTGAAATACCTCGCTCCTCGTATCATTATATGCAACGTCCAGCGTTATTCAGCGATCTTAAAGGTTGCTCCAGAATCGATATCCATCACTTGCTGGCTGCGCCAGGATGACGGAGGCCGAAACGCCGATACTGTGGCTTAGCCACATGCGCCACATATGGCTGATGTTCGGACGGAAAATGGAGTCCGGGTGCCATAGCCACAGCGACCTGAGTCACCTGACCGGGAGAGCTGGAGATGAAACAGTGCACCGAGGCTATCGACACAAGTCGATTTAAGAGAGACCGAACCCGATTCTCCTCTTCCAAACCCAACCCGACGTACAAATTATCGCACATATTCACTTACATAGCCTCTACACATCACCAGTGCTTTACAGTTGTTGATTCTTTTGATGCACCATTCCCATCATGAAAGGCTGTCTTAAACGTAGGTTCACTTCGCACATTTGGCTACCAAACTGAGTGCAAACAAAGCGCTCGTATCGATTTCCGTGTGAACACGCTCGCAACATGAAAGACAGTCTTGGATTCAAGCGTGATTTCTGTGAAGAAAGCTAAACAGTTGCCAAAGATGACAAGGCTTAATACAAAAGTCATACGTCGAGATAATAGACTCTTTGACCATCTTCTTACGTCGTGTATCATGTTTTATATGACATATATCATCCATCGTCTGCCATCGACTGTACTTTCGTTCATCATCGATCCTAGGCCAGAGTAGTCAACCAAATGGAGGCTGAAAACCAAAAGGCACACTCCACTGGAGCTAGCAATACCGCCACCAACCTTCGTCTTACCGATCTACCCTTGGAGGTTTTGAGGTTGATTGCAGAGCACGCAACCGCCCCCTGCAACGTTGTCTTGGCTGCGACCTGTAAGGTGTTCAGGCAAATTAGTCGCGATGAGCTTGTGATGCGGGCAGTTATTCTGCGGAATGTTAATAGCCACTGGCCCGAAAGCGTGGGAGCCTTGGACATCGGGGCAATCCAGCGAAGAGCA
This sequence comes from Dicorynia guianensis, assembly GCA_037013595.1. Lineage (NCBI taxonomy): Eukaryota > Viridiplantae > Streptophyta > Magnoliopsida > Fabales > Fabaceae > Dicorynia > Dicorynia guianensis. The sequence goes on from JASUAB010000019.1 coordinate 1,143,192, forward strand.
GATGGCCAGAGCAAGGTATGGTTCAGATACGCACTTGCTGACTATCTGGTTGGCCTGCTCCGGGCCGGCCAAAATGGGCAAGTTTTGGATGACACCATGATGTCGGCGCTAATGAACTCAGGATCTGGACTAATTCAAGTCCATCATCCGTTCATATACGCACCGCTGCTGGTCTCTGCGGTCGACGCGGTTGCAGCCTCCCCCAACCTTAGGTGGCGAGGATCATTCATATTCGCCGCGGTCATGATCTCAAGCGGACAGCTTCACCAAGTGGTGCAGAGCCCGCTCCCATGCCCCACCAGTGTGCCCAGCTTGCGCGAACTTACAGAAGCAAGCGAGGTCTTGATGAGGCATCCCGACTTTCCCGACTCGCTCAAACACACTCAAGAAGGTCTCAGCATGGCGAGGGACCTGTTTAATGGCTTGATATCTTTAACTTGGAATATGCGGTTCTTTGGCTGGCACACATATACACTGCTTAAATCACTCGGAGCATTTGCAGTATTTTCACGGTACGCTATCAAACATAACAGAATTCCCCCCAACATGGTTCCCATACCACTACCGTCGATCCTGAACATCCCCTTTACCCCTCTCAACTCATCTTACGACTTGTGCATCCCTGCTGTCGGTATACCGTTAGATATAGCAGAAGCATTGGCTAACGCTACTTTAGACAAGTGGATCCAGGCCCATATGGACTCCATGATGTTCTCGTCAGAATACTTTTGCGACGACACATGGGAGGGATACGAGCACCGCGAACGAGATGGACTGATGATCAGCAACCTCATACAAGACCTGCGATTTGAAGCCATCGAGCCGAGCCCTCGGGGGATGCGCCTGTCTGGCCGTGGACGCGACACAACCGGGCCTTTCAGCTTGGAGATGGAGCTAACGGAGATCGCTGTGGATAACGACATCTTACTCACTTACGTGACTAACTATGATCCACCCAACCAGCACTTGAATACGCGATACTTCTGCCAGCCGACTCCGTACGGAATCGTTGCACATCGTGCGCGTGAACATTTTTTCGATGGCGAAGTCTGGCTGTGGAAGAGAAGTTGGCGCAGCGTTGACTGATCCGGCAGACATTATCAGCAAATTGAACGAGCCCTCATGGATATGGGCTTTTGCGGGCAAACGGCTTCTGAGAAACCAGCGTCTTTTGGTCACTCGCAATCTGTTCCTCGACAGACTCCACCTACTCTCGCCGGGCGAGAGCCATTGCTGGGGAGTTCTGAAAGGGGAAGGCTTGCTCGCCCTAAAAGGGAGGAGAGGGGCCGGCGCCTTGGGTGAGGGCCCTGTGCATCGAGGCGCCGCACACGCCTCGCCATCAATAAGGCTCGCCTGCTTAATCAGTGGCTCGCCCCGACGACCTGGCCCCAAGCGTTCATACCGCTGCGCGACAACACGCCGGAGTTGCCGGCCGCCTGCCCGTGCCTGCGCCTGCTGCCTGGTCGCAGGCACGGGGGCGGTGGGAAGGAGGCGGAGGTGTGGGCGCGGGCGCGCGCTGCCGAGGAGCCAGCGCGGATGGTGCTCGCCACGGCCCGGCCGAGGGCGAGAGGAGCAGAGTGGGGGACGTGCGCGCAGTGTCTGGGCCGCAGCGCTGCGGCAACGGGTGGATGCACTTGGCTATATACCTTAGGCAACAAAGCGATTACATACAAAGACGTGCCTCCGGCGCCGCGCTCACGTGCCGAACCGGTTCCCGCCCTCGTCCAAGAATTTCTGCTCGGCGGCCGTCATCGGCCGGCCCAGCGCGTCGTTCCGGTGCGCGTAGCGCCCGAACTGCTCCAGGATCACGCGGTGCTGCTGCTGGCTCTCGCGCACCCGCTCCACGTACGCGATGGCCGTGTCGTCGTGCACGGCGCCGAGGGCGGCGACCAGGTCGTCGAGGCGGGCGCCGAAGGTGTCGTGGTCGGCCAGGTCCTCGGAGTGCTCGAGCGGCATGTAGAACCATATGCGCCAGTTGGGGTTGAGGCGCAGCGGGGAGCCGGCGGGGCTGTCGATGTCGCGGAGCAGCGCGGCGGCGCCGTCGTCCAGGCCGGTCGCGCTGGGCGGGTAGACGATACAGGCGGCAAGGGAGCGGGCCAGGCGGTCGTAGTGGTTGTAGATCATGGCCTGGTTGTCGCGGAAGATGTTGCGGCTGTACTGGTCCAGCAGCAGGATCAGGCTCAGGGTGACGTCGTACGCGGAGACGCTGTCTGCAGGCGCGGGCGCGGAGTCGGCCGGGTCGGCCGGGTGAGCGATCAGGTCGCGCAGGGGCGCCGACAGCACGGAGGCCTGCTGGCGGTCGACCGCGTTGCTCTTGAAGGCCGGCAGCGGATACTTTGCCGGGCCAAGGGCGTCCAGGGCGGGCGCAGCAACGGCGTGGCAAGCGTCATCGAAGGCCTTCTTGTCTTCTGCAGTCACGTTCACGGCGAACCAGCGCTGCAGCTGCTCCATGGGCATGCCGGTGAAGCTTGGTTGCAGGGTGGTGAACTATGTCGAGTGAACCTTCTTGTACAAGGACGGATTGAAGATGGAGCGCGGCAAAGACTTGGGGATGGACATGTCGACGACGTCTGGCGATAGCGCCGGCTGTCGTTGCAAGCTCTCGCCTGGATGCGTAAGTGCTGATGACTGTTGTCCTGTAAAAGTGTACAGACCGAACAGGACGGCAGAGACGCCTATTATGACGCTCACGTGATATCGGGTTATAGCTATCCCAAATCGCATCTATATCACATGGAATACGTAGTGGCGGATGTTTGTGACGGACAGAGCAGCATGTCTATATATCATCACCGCTAACACTCACCGCCAACACGAGGCGTTACCGAGTACCTTGGTCCGATTGATCCGGCCCATAACATAGCTACCCCATCTTCATGTAAGATACAGGTAAAGTCCCCTGACCGCCAAGTCGCTCTGTGCTCGGGCTCGGGAGGGTGGCGGGTTTCCGCCACTTGCCGTGGGTCACGTGCTGCAACCTCTGCGAGGATTGCTTCCAATGGTGTTTGGGGATTGATTGCTGCTGATAGAAGAGAGAAATCGATCTTAAGCCATCAATGGACACAAGGTAGAAGTAGATGGTGGTAGCTATGACCCATTGGGTAGCATCTCGGTCTGTCACGTGATTAATCGGACGCTCGAGTGTCCATGGAAGCGATTGGATGATATCGCACTTCTACTACATTTTCAACAGGTTTTTAAACTGGCCCATCGCGTGTCACGACAGGGCGAGTCATGATATGGAAACCTTTCTGCTGTTGTCATTGTTACACAGACTCTCTCACTTACTCTGTGATCGTCACAGTCGAGACATAGGCTTACAGCAAGGTCGATGACCAAACAGCGGATTAGTTAGCATCCTTCATACTTCATCTGTCGTAGAACGACGAACAATCAGTCCTACTCCTCCTCTTCTCTCGGGCGTTTGGGAGCTGCGCCAGGAGTGCTAGCATTTGTTGCTTTCCTCTTCCTGCCCGAGAAACGGCCTTTTGCCTCGACGGCCCCCTCAGCTGGTATGACCTTGATCGCGGTGAAGAGGTAGCCCTCGGCGCCTCCTCTGCTGGTCATGTGAGGATGGGTCCTGCCTGGCAGAACCTGCCACTCGCGAGCTCTAGCCGTCTGCAGCGCCGGTGCAAGCAGGAGCCGAGGATCGACAGGGAAGTCGGATGAAGGTACTTGTGCATGGACGTCTTCTGGTCCCTCACGATCGGGGCGCTGGGCGTTGATGAATGCGGTCTTTCGACCTGTAGAGTAGACATCACACAGCTCCACCAGTGGCTCCACATCTTTGCTGTAAACGACCACAGGTGCCCCTCCGCGCAACAGCGGGACTGTAGATCTCAGAAGACTTTTGGGGTCCATATGGCTTGCGACCAGCAATCCATCGAAAGCGCCTGCACGAGTCTCGTCGACGATCCTTCGAGTTCGTTCCCACCTTCTCTGCTTCCGGTGATATGCCCCTCGTTTACTTGATTTCCACATTTTCAGAGTTTCTGCATCCACGGTCTCCGGGCAGATGGCGTATGCAGGGTCGTCGTGTGGGTAGAGCAACTGTAACCATGACAGAGATCGAAGATGGGTGTGCAGGGGGTGATGCTGGCGTGGGCGTGGGATGCTGGAATGCGTCGCGGCGTCATTGGTATCGTAAGTGAAGTATGCCAGGAGCGCAAGATTCGGTTGTGTGGAAGGATGCAGCAGGGTGATTGTGTTCGATGTTGCTGTTGATGTCAGATCTTCAGGATGAATGCGTTCTTCGTGGCGCAGTCGTTGGTCTTCAGTCGAGGTTACTGGCTTGATGTTGGCGCTCTCCAGCTGTCCATCGGGGCCGCTATTCGACTGTTCGATTGATAGGCGCCGCGGCGCAGCGCGCAAACGATCGTCGTGCACGGCGTGCTGATAGGGATGCAATAGGCCCATCCGCTCAGCAAGTAAAGCGACAACGAGGCCACCGGTATCATCGACGACAAGCCACCGTCCTCCATCTCCCGTTTGGCTGGTATCAGAATCCGGACGAGTGCCCGTAAAATGCGCATTGACCCAGCTGGCCATCAGCGCCAGAGTCTCTTGCCGAAGCTCCAGGATTTTAGACGCATCACGCTCTTGGAGCATCCATTCAGTGAGCTCACCGACCGTTAGCGGTAGTAGTGTAAAGCGCCGAAGGTACTTTTTGGTCTTACGAAGTTGGTACTTAGCCAGAGAAAAGTTGGTTTTCTCATCCAAATTGGTGTGGCCTCGCATGATCTTGGCGATTATGTCTCGGCCAGAGCCGGCATTAGACAGCCTTTTGAGTTCTTCGATCTCGGTATGACTCAAAGCCTGCCTTGACTTGTCGTCTATCGTGAGTCGATTGTTCCGGATTATGTATTGTCCATTCTCGTCGATTAGGTCTATCATCTGGTCATCAGGCTCTAGTCGATGGTCCAGAGAGGCCTTGTCCTCGGTGTCACCGTCCGCGTGCGATTCGGCATGTAGCTCTGCTGCCGGCACCACACGAAGATTGGGAGATGAGGCATCTTCTGTGGAACCTTCGATCTCGAACGTGAAGTAAAACGGCCTGCCTAGCAGAAGATTGGCCGGGACTTGACCAGATTTTCCTAGAAAGATGGTTCTTCGACTAGTCAGTGCCAATTCTCAAAGCCTGAGACGTAAATGATCTGTAGAGATCGAGGAAGGTGCGGGTTTTACTGATTTATCACTTACGAGTTAGGTACCATGTGAATAACCCTTATCTGGCCCGAGGCCAGCCGAAGGGCGACGTACGTGTGGGGTTGCACGACTTCCATAGCTAGATGGTAATTGTGATGTCTAACGGTGTGTTTTCAGTAGCACCTGCTGATTGCCTGAGACGTTTCGAGGATTTTGAAAAAGACCCCACAAGCTCTGAGCATCATAACAAGGGACTCTATCCATCAAACTTGAGCATTTCATCCACCTTGAAATTATTAGCAGCCTCTCAGCTAGCTTCAAGATTGATACATCGATAGGCCATTAAGGAACTTGAAGGTAATGGAATCTGTAAGTTCCCGTTGGCTGTGACTCGATGGTGGAGAGTTTCCTACTATTGAAAACGCGTAAAATACATGTCTGTCAAGAATTCTCAGAGGCTTGGTCTTGGTGATGCAGAATCGGCTCTATCGCCATGAAGACCCAAACAAATTAGTCTCTTGAAAATGAAATTCGAGTGCAATTTGATCTGATGGCGAACGATGTGGGATGACTGTCTGTTGCGCTATGTCTGCAACATCGCACCCGATAATTATGCTACGTGAAAGACCGGCCGTGAATTGGGGTAGACTGAATCGAAGGGGAACTCAGAATTATCTCTTTTAGCTTGCCGATGACCATAAGGTACATCCAAGAATTATGTACGCAAAGTAGAGGTAGATGCGTTTGAATCTTCTCCACAATGAGCTTGGGTCAGGCAATAAGTCGCTCCTTCCCTATCATTCTCAGAGTATTGCGCACCAAAGGTCTCATTTCACGTGACGAATGGATCAAAAAGGTACGAAATAAGATCTTGTCAAAATGCCGACTAATTATGGCCCAAGATTCCGTGGAGCATGCCGTGATGAGTCAAAACGAGACCAACGACTCGTTTGATCGAGCCGCGGTGGCTCCAAGCGACATCATTCGCGGCCGTCTCTTGGATCTTCACACGTGGAACTTTCTGCGGATCCGTAAGATTCGGGTGCGGTTGACTCTATGGTTCTAGCGCTGTATCGCATCCTGCCACCAGTCGTTCCTGCTATGGTTGCCGTCGCGCGGAAATGCGAATTTGTCTGGTATTTGGACAAAATGATCGATGTTGCAGATGAGCTAGGACTTGGTCTATTACTAATACCGAGGGTCCAATATGCATGCGACACTGCTTAATGCACGTCGTTTAGCCTTGGGCAAATAACAACAACAATAATAATAATCGTAATAACAATACTGCTTATAGAAGCGGAGATGATACGTCACGGGCGGCACGCTCGCCGCCGCGTCAGCCAAATTCCGGCCGATGCTCCAACAGCTCCAATCTGAGAAGGCATCTCCATGGCTGGTCGACCGGGATTGTCTGCAAGTTGCCGGCAGCGAGAAGCATGAAAGCGCCTGCGTGTCACCGCCTCCGCTCCGTCACTGCCCACAGACAGGCCAGAAGAAAGTAACGGTGTTGCGTAGAGCTGCGTGTGCCGTCTCTCCCACTTTCCCCCATCGACGAACAACAACGACAACGACGACGAGGACGACGACGACGAGGAGAGGCACCACTGCTGCGACGCACCTTCTTTAGCTGCTGTTGCGAGCTCTTTGTTGATAGTTTGGCGTTTGACAGCGACTCCACATACAATCAACCCATTTAATTCCAATCGCCGACCTCCGCCCGCTTGCTTGGCTGATCCGCACGCGTGCGTGACGTGACATCTCAATATACCTTGAATCTCGCAGAGTCCGCTGCCGTGCGTCCTGCCCTTCGATCGACCTATCCACCGACCGTGCCCCTCGCGCGACCGAACTTACCGGATCCTGCGCCGACGCCGCTGCCGCCGCCGCCGCCGCCATGCCTCGAAAGGCGAGCCTGGTCGACGACAATGAGCTGGTGGAGCTGGGCCACGAGGCGGAGCTGAGCCGCAACTTCTCCTTCGCCTCGATGCTCGGCATGGCCTTTGCCATCCTGAACTCGTGGACCGCACTGTCGGCCTCGCTGTCGCTGGCCTTGCCCAGCGGCGGGCCCACCTCGGTGCTCTGGGGGCTGGTCACCGCCGCGGTGTGCAATCTGGCCATCGCTGCGTCGCTGGCCGAATTCTTGAGCGCATATCCGACCGCTTCAGGCAAGTTTGCGCCAGGCTGTCCCACAATCGCAGAGCAGAGCATTGGCTGACCGCAATCTCCCCACAAAATAGGCCAATATCATTGGGTCGCAGTATGTGCCTGGGAGGACTGGGTTCCGATACTGTCGTGGATCACCGGCTGGGTCAATGTGGCGGGCTGGATCGCGCTCACCGCGACTGGAGGGCTGCTGGGCAGCCAGTTGATCATCGGCGTCATCTATCTCTATGACCCGACCTTCCAGGGCAAGGCCTGGGAGCAGTTCCTGATCTACATTGGCTACACCTTGTTCGCCTTTCTGGTCAACGCCTTTGCCAACAAGATCCTCCCATACTTCAACAAGGCTGCCTTCATCTGGTCCATCGCCGGCTTCGCCATCATCTGCATCACCGTCCTCGCCTGCTCCTCGCCAGACTATGCCTCCGCCGACTTCGTCTTCCGCGACTTCGTCAATCAGACCGGCTGGCCCAACGGTCTGGCCTGGCTGCTCGGCCTGCTGCAGGGGGGACTGGGCCTGACAGGCTATGACGCCGTCGCCCACATGATCGAGGAGTTGCCGGACGCCACCATCACAGGCCCGAAAGTGATGATCGCTTGTGTCGGCATCGGCGCCGGCACCGGCTTCGTCTTTCTTCTGATCCTGCTGTTTGTCAGTGGAGGGCCCAGCAACTTCCAGACCATCGTCGACACCAAGGCCGGCCCGCTTGGCTGGATCATCTACACTGCCACGGGATCCAAGGCCGGCACCGTGTGCTTGCTGATCTTCCCCATCGTTTGCCTGCTGTTCGCCACCACCGGCATCATGACGACCAGCAGCCGCATGACCTGGTCCTTCGCGCGCGACCACGGCCTGCCCTTCTCCGCCCAGCTCAGCAAGATCCACGGCGGCCTGGGCGTGCCGCTCAACGCCCTGCTGATGACCTGCGCCTGGGTCATCGTCTTTGGCTGCATCTTCCTGGGCTCCTCCAGCGCGCTCAACGCCATCATCTCCGCCTCCGTCGTCGCACTGAGCATCTCCTACGCCATGCCAATCGCTGTCAACGTGCTGCGCGGCCGCTCCCGCTTGCCGCCGCGGCCCTTTGAGCTGCCCAGCGCCCTCGGCTGGACCTTGAACATCCTCGGCCTGTGCTACATCGCCCTGACCACGGTATTGTTCGTCTTCCCGCCCGAGCTGCCCGTCACCGGCAGCAACATGAACTACTGCATCGTCGCCTTCGCCGTCATCATCATCATCAGCACCATCACCTGGTTCGTCGAGGGCCGTAAGAACTTCGTCGGGCCCATCATCACGTCCGAAGGCGCCACCGGCTCCGACGGCGCCGCCGACGGAGGCTTCGCGGACGTGCACGGCGGCCGCGGTCGCAGCCGCAACAGCAGCCGGGGCCGCAGCAGCATCAGCGCCGTCGCGGCGCGGCAGCAGCAGCGGCAGCAGCGGCAGCGGTCCGCGGATGCGGGCGCGCTCGAGTTCAACGAGAAGCCGCGCAGTGACTCGACTGCGGACGCGGACTGACGGGGGCGCGTGGAGGGTCGAGGCGCCGCGGGCTCTGCTCAGCTCTTGACCTTTCTTGGACACAATCAACTCATTCCACTTCTAATGTAGCCTGTACGTAGACGCACGGCTCTGTTCTATTTGGCCGACCGAAGCTCTTTGCAAGCCCTCGGCGACGCAGCAATGCCAAAGTTTTCTTGTCAAACACCAGCGCGGCATGAGCGCGACGCATCCGCCACGGTCGCCGTGCCCATCTCCAAGCTCGCCCGGCAGTCGCGAGCGCCCGCAGCTCACGCATGCCCCGATGCGCTCATCACGTGACTTGCCACTCTCGCCGTCATCGTCGTCGCCGCATCGCGCACGGGCCACCGCTCGCCGCGTTTCAGCCGCGGCGGGACAGCCCAGCAGGCCGTCTCACGTTAAATGTTATCGTTAATGCTGGCGGGCGCCGCCGATCCGCGGCACGCGTGAAACAGGCGACGCTGGGTTTAATTTGCAGAGGGGTCGCCACGCCGCTGTCGACTTCTGGCTCGCTACCGTCGTCATCCACCTGCGACCGTGACACCACCGCTCCGCTTGATGCCAGGCCGCGTTTGGCCGGCTGGTCGGACATGGCCGCGACGGGCAGTGGGAGGGTTAAATGGTTGGGGCAACGTATGACGAGCGGACGAGCGGCATCGTCGCAACGGTTTGTGGATTTCGTTGCGTGGATTAATCGCACGTTCTGCAGTCAGAAAGAAAAAGAAAATTGTCGCATTTCCTCTTTGGCTGTTGTTGTCCTTTGCTGTCGTGAGAGAGATTGCCAAGGACCGAGTGTCAGTCGGAAACAAATGTCAGACGGTAGCTGCATTGCTCGGTCCTTGGAGCAACCCAACAATCTCGAGGATTCCGGTCTACTTTCGACCAAGTTTCCAGGAGTATCGCGCGAATCAATCCCTGTGTCTCAGGCCGTGTTATTTTAGTAACTGCACATGTACGGATCGTTACTTGTCGCATCTCGATGAGTGCGAGATCCTCGCTCCTCCCGTCCTTGCCTTCGCCTCGTGCCGTCGGATTCCGCCCGCCCTGAAAGTCGGCAAGAGGGCGACGCAAATCTGTGGGTCCTGCTTCCTGGCCGCTCTCTGTGAGCTGACCATGCCAATTGCACATGCGAGTCGCCCATGCACGAAACGATTGCGCTATCACGACGCCCAGATAGGAACTTTGTTCCGGGCCAGACAGGTGGGTCTGCAAAGTCCAGCAGAATCAAGCCATTTCCTCAGAAAGAGTCCAGATAAGCCAGGGAAAACAAGATACTTATCTTGCTCTTGGAACAGAGCTTTAATCGTGCGACCGTACTTTGAAACGACGGCAAGATTGGTCCTCGACCAGTCTTGACTGGATGGGCTGGCAATTCGCCTGACCCGCTCCAGGGAAAAAAAAAGAAAACAAAAGAGAGAAGAGATTGTTGATCGGGATTTGGAAGCGTGCTTGCAATGTCCGAACAGCATTCGCCATTCTCAAATGATACAATTTCTCAATTTGAAAGTTGCAGATTAGTCACGCTGCTTGGGTCCACTTTGACATACAGTCCCGTGATGAGTTTGCAACAAATGCGCAAGATGTTTGCAACAAGCATATCACTGTTGCATCAAGCAAGGCCAAATTCCTCGTCAAGGTCTTGGAAGAATCTCGCAAAAGACATGCTGCAGGGAAATTTCACCTCCCTAAAAGAAACTTTTGGCAGTGACTCCGCGGCCAACATCCACCGAGCATTTGACACTGCGTCGTAATTTACGCTTAACGCATTGGGTTTTGTTTCGCCCCTAGCACTTGCCCGTGAGACAAGTCGGAACTCGCAGGACTTCTTATTGTCAGAATTCGCAGGACTTCGTATTGTCTCGGCTGTGACACGGTCCTCTGTGTCACTGAGGGTGACTCCCATCGTGACCGGCCAAAGCCGAGGAGCTTTTGCGATCCTGGCGGGGGTGAACGCCACGCGCCGTTTCATTTTGTACGCGCACGGTTGAGTGCGCCCGATCCTCAAGCAAAGGATATCGCCTCGTAAAGCGAGCGCGCATACAGTCTGCATTCACGACGCTCCCTTTCAGGTCCTGTTGTAATAATCCGCGGCTTACGTTGAAGGCCGGATCGTAGATTAAGCCAATCGTTTGCAATGGCCGCCAAATTCGGAAAAATGCCGTGGTCGTGCAATATTTGGTAGTCTCTTGACCTAAGACGCCCTTCTACCAATTCCAATCCTTCCGCGAGAGAGCTGACCCTGGGTATGCCCGACGGGCACAATCTCGCTTGACCTTCGTTCTCCAGACCGATAACGGCTCCGACTTATGCTTCCTCCGCATACCGGCATGGATGGATGGCTGATCACGAAAATTGTCACACGGTCACTTGCGCAGGGACTATTATCAACAAATACGGTTCAATTAAGCGATACAGACCGCTCCGGTAGCTTGCGGCGAAGTCTCATGAAGCGCCCGAAAGACTCGAACGTCCGCAAAGGTAAAAGGGTTGAGGGCGTCGTTCGCGCAAAGTTAGGTTCGGTAGCATTGCTCGCAATGCTGATAAAGCAGATGATCCCGGCGATCCACGCAATACTGAGCGATGGCGCTAGCGATAAGATCAGGTGCTTGAGAGAGGTGTCCGCTAATGGGAGAGCGAACCCAAGGCATCTGGTGGCGGTCGACGTCGGCGGCGTTTCAAGGCTTGGGCGACGGTGAGAAGGTATGCTTACCGTTGCGTAGATCTATGTTTGCTTCATCTTCTTGCGGGGTCATTGACACTAGAGGTGTTTGTGAGAACTAGGGCAAGAACGCTTCCAGTTTGTCAAAGCGTTAAGTTGTTGGAAAAATGGCTTGCGCGCGAGATGCCTACTTAGGCAGCTTTACGGCAACTTCATGTCACCTGCGAGGCAGAAGTAGGCTATCCTTGATGTAACCTAACATTCTGCATGGACTCACTTGTCCGTCGGCGTAGTGCGCAGGATTTAGTCCGGCCCTTGCATGTCACATCGGTCAAGTCAAACGAGGAATCGCAATAAGCAAGATAGGGCGGATTCGCTAATGGGCGGGAGACTGCCTGTTTAAGCGCCACTGTGCCGTCGTCCCGTGCCAGGCCCGCTCCTCCGTTTGGTGGAATTGACCGCTGATCAAATTCACAGGTCAAGTGAAAGTGCCGAGGATCACGGACACCTGGTCGAAAATGTCGTTGGCCCCATAGCGCCTCTGTAGTCGGGTCAAGCTGCCGCTCGTACTGCGCCTATTGATCACTCTTTCATCTTCGGATCGTCGCCAGGTGCCGTCCGCCTGCAATCCTGTGTGGCTCCATCGAATGCTTGTCACTACGGCCCACAGCGGCCCGTATCGAGCTCAGGCCGATATCTTACCGGCCGCATATCTCGATCGCGATATCGTGGCGATCTTAAGGATTGACAAATTGACGCATTCAGAATGCATAGCATGGGTCGGCATATATCGACGAATGGCGGTATGGCCGCTCTCAGAAGATCTAAAACTTACCGCAATGCGTCTGGCAGCCCAGCCATTTCCAATATGCGAGCCGCTAACGATGTGATGTGCGCAACAGCTTGGTTAGTCCACGCTTAAAGGCTGCTTGGCGCTTCCTGACTCTGCTGTTATAGAGTGTCGGAAGAGCCTAAGCCGCAACAAGAAAGAACTGAAGCAACGGCACCGATGTGCGCTCTCTGAACTCCGGTTACATTCAGGTCTTGCGTCGCCGCTTCGCTAGCTACACGAAGAAAAACATCACAAGACCTAACGGAAATAAGAGTTGCAAGCGAAATCGGCGTATCCATGATGTGACAATACGGAAATGTCCTACGATGAAAAGATGCCCGTCACGTCAATCGAAAGATTAACGGCAATCAAGGCTGCGTGCGAGGTGCAGAAGGATTTGTAAGGATCCATCCTCATTTCTACCTACCTTGGATGTAGCATTGCCAGCACAATGATGCACAGCAGCTGCGGAAATTTGCAAGAAGACCAAAGCAGGCGCACCTCCAGAGAAACCACGGTAGCGAAGATTCCTGAGACAAGCTCCTGCAGAGCGTGTGAACGACTCAGGCGAAAGCGTTCAATCGTGTTGGTGAACCCTCCATGGTTCGTGGACCGTGCTTACCGGATGTATTGGTGGGTCGATTGGAAGGCGCCTTTGAGTAGATTGAAGTTTCCGACACTTTAGATAGCGCGGAATATCGAATGTCTTGCGGCGGTATGATTGGCTTATGCAGCAATACAGAAGTGCGCGGCGCCAAAGCATCTATAGCCGGCACCAGGCACGATGTGCTTTCGGCCTGGTCAAGAGTTTAGACAGAAAAGCTTGCCCCGCAAACACCTCGTAAGGGGCGCGGTCTTTGATTCCGACGCTATCACACCTTTGCTGGCAATTTAGCCTGTGCGAAGTGCGTGACAGATTGGCCAACTGTTGGCAGGTACTGGGAACTTTGACAAATAGCACCGAAACGACTCGACTGACCGCATCTGCTGGCGCCAATCGGAGCGAATAACCGCCGGTGAAGCGGTCATTCCCGCAGACTAGAGGTCTTGGTATTGCTCCAAATGGACATACAGTCCGAAAGAATAGGCACCATTTTCTTGATTCAATCTTCGGCACAGTTGATGTACTATTTGTCACTGCTCATGGCTTCAAGTCATCATCGTGAATGATTTATTTTTGGGGCAACCGGCCCAGTCGCAGCAGAGAGTAGAGGCAATGACGGCGAGGCGCAGAGCAGCCACACGATCGAATAAGGTTCATGATCACACCCGACGAGGACTTGAGCGAAGCCATGGCGCTTGTGACAAGAGCAAGCGTTGCATGAAACAGACCCAAGGCTAGGGCGGCAAGCGTTGGAAAGCGTTGTAGAAGACCTACCGTTCAATTCTAGAAGAGCTACGGCGTAGCCTGAAGCAGCCCGAAGCCGCAACGGTCATATGATAAGTCGAGTCGGATCAAGAACCAATCCCAGTGCTGTCGCATGGACACGGGCACGGTTTGAGATGTGATAAGCCGCATGACACAATTTATTACTTGCAGAGTCATCCGGAGGAGGTGCAGTATAAGGAAGAGGCAGAGGAGCGAAGCGACGGGGACCAAGTCATCTCCGTGGACGTATGGTAGATTTGCACAAGTGTGGCGGTCGTGGCTGACACTGAACCCGGACGGCGGGAGCAGCAACGGTCAGCTTTCAGACCTATCCATCCCGTTTGCGCCATCTAAGGTTTTTTTCTTCAATCTGCTTGCTCCATGAGCTTAATAGGAATAAGCCGTTCGTGCGTCTCTGTCTCAACAGACATGTCTCATTTCTGAGATGTGACGTTCTGCGTATCTTGTGGATGTGCCGATCACCCCAAGGTAAGCCAAGATATGGGTCGGGCAGGCAAAGTTGATAAGACGTGCTGGTAACTTCGGTGCAGCAAGGCTATATCCGCGTCTATAGCAAACGTCCGATCACAAGTATCGTCGCATCCTTTGCCGAGATAACGCAATATGAGCTAGCAGCGGATGTTAGTCGATTGTGGGGGTGAGCCGGGACGGCTGTTGGTGACGATTATGATATCGATACCGCCAGAGGATCGCAGAGGGATGACGGTGGGGGCTGGTTGTCCGCAAATGGAGCGTGATTGCAGGGCAAAAACAAGCTCTCGAGGGGTGTTCGTTTCTCAGAAACATCCTTCCAGAAAGAAGGTCGACAGCAGGGCGAAGCGAACGACTGGAGGCCCTAACGAAGAAGTGGGAAGTTGGACGTGTAGGGTTAGACCTGGCTTTGCCCTAAACGGGAAGCCTGAAGGTCAAGGCAGCACGGTACCTACCGCAGGCAGGTTAGGGTTGCAGCTTCCTCCCGTCTAGCGTTGCCTTGCAACTTCATTCTTTCTTCCTCTTCTTTTCGACGGCTATAGGTCGATAAAGCAACATGCAGGAAACGAAAAATAGCAGACGCCCCGCGGTGCGTCGGCAGTGCTCTGTCTCCATTCACCAACGCTTCTCTTGCAGCACAGTTCGCAGCGAACCCCCGTCGCCAGTTGGCAACAACAGCAAATCACGGCCCGCAGCGGCCAGGGCCCACGGACACTGGCCTCGAAACGGGTATGATGCTCCGTGGCGGCTTAGACGACGGCGCGCGCAGATCGTTTCGTCCCTGGCCACTCTTCTACTGGAATTCTATGCATTCCACACTACTGGTAGCGCGCCGAACCCGCTGCTTGGAGCGCCTCCCAGCTGCGCGATCAAAACGTTAAACTTATGGTCGTGCACTCATGACCCCTTCGCCTCGTTCGCCAACCTCGAGAGTGCTGTTGCTGTAAGCCACACCATAAATTCCCACTTCAACTCGTTCGTCTATATCAAACGTCTCGTCCCCACTTCAAGCCCAACAGAACAATATTGAGCAAGCCATTTGGCCGCAGTCGCAGCAGCAGCAGCACAGAACGCCGCAATCGCCACGGCCTCTCTCACGACCCGCGTCCAACGCATCCACACAACACATCCTCTCATTACGCACGAGATCACTTGCATCTCCTCGTTCCCTCTTGGGTGCAAATACCCGCACTGCGGCAGCACACACTCGCGCTGCTTCCACCCAGGCGCCCCGCCTCCTCCCACTGCGCCGGCCCGAGTCCAAGTCGTCTGACACCCTTCTGCCATTGGACGATACTCTGTTACTCGTCGGTCCCCTCCCATTTCCAATCGCCGTCTTTCTCGCTCCGCGAATCAGAGCTCGTAAGTGGCTGCAACCCATTCCCTCGCGTCTTTTCTTGCCTTCTCGCCAGCATTTGCCCCCCGCCGCTTCCACACCCTAGTGTGTCCTCGGTATTACATGAGCACTTTGTTTTGTGTCAGCTGCCCGCTAGCCTTGGCTTATGCTTGAGGATCATGCTATCCTTCATCAAAGTCACGCTCTCGATTTTCCTTCCGTGGTACCACACGTCCCGAATCATGTTCGTCAACATCCATCTATTGTCAGCCCCCGTCCTTCCTTGCCTCCCCCCCCCTTCCCTGATCGGCCGCTACAAGCATAGCCATGATATCTCCCTAGTGCTACTTTTCCTTTTATTTTTGTTTGAGTCCTGGTCATGGACTTTGGACTAATGTTTCAACTAGCTCCCGCTCAAGTTTTTAGCATCTAACATTGGGTGCTATATCAGGCGCAGTTGCCCTTCCCCGACAGGCACGTCAGGAAAAGCTGCCCAACTACCTGCACTTTTCATTCTTCGATTTTCAGCATGGCTGCCACTCCTGCGGCTACCAGTCCGATCGAGTCCCAGACTCCGATCTCTGATTCCAACCAACCTCGTAAACGCCGTAGACGTGCACCCACCACCGGCGCCGCTGAAGACTGCCACACATGTCGCAAGCGGGGAACCAAATGCGATCGTCGACGGCCTTACTGCACCCAATGTCTTGACATGGGAAAAGACTGCTCGGGATATAGAACAACGCTCACTTGGGGCGTCGGTATCGCCAGTCGTGGAAAGTTGAGAGGCATGACTCTACCGATCCCAAAACCGTCGACCCCAAAGGTAGCTCCGACTTCCTCGGCCCCGACCTCGACCTCAACCTCGACCACCCCAAAGACCGAACAATCCAAACAGCTGCAACATGCACCCAAGCCAAGAGCCAGAGCATTCAGCGACACTCTGCAGCGATCCGATGTCAACTCACAGGAATTTCCCCTCGTTGACAATACCAAACGCCTCAAGCTCTCTCCTCTCAAGACCAACTATATCTCCCGAGGCTGGTACTCCGCCGGCAGTTCTGCCACCAGCCCAGCTGACGAATTCTCTGGCATGTCTGCTAGCTGGCCGGTTCCACGAAGCTATCCCTACGATTACACACCATCGCCGGTTCAGTCACCACCTCACTTGATGAACTTTTCCGCCTCAGCGCCCTCGAGTCACCCGATGAGGTTTTCTCCTTCGACAATCACATCGCACCCGGTGCAGTTTGAGGAGCCTCAATTCACCACCTCACCTTCCCCCGTCGGACCGTCCATGCAATCGTCCTCTTACAGCGACTGCTCCTGGGACATGTCGGTCAACTTCCCACAAACTCCTGATAGCGCCATGTCCCTTTCCGACCCTTTCATGACCCAGAGCCCACCATTGGTATCTGGCTACCATCAACAGCAACACGCTCAACAGCCACACGGTGTCTTCGTTGCCGCGGACAACCACGATGCCTGGCCGCACGTGTCTGAAGCCGACAATCACAAACACCAAGACATGACGCAGTTCAAGCTCGAGCTGCTTGACCAAACCGGCTTTGAGCAGCCTATGAGCATGGGCTTCAGCGACTTCAATTCCTCTGCCAACACTTGTGAAGAGTGGGGCCCGGATCAGCAGCAGCAGCAGCAGCAGCAGCAGCAACAAAATAGCTCTCCTCAGTCGATGACCCTCTCTGTCCCAGAACCGCAGGCCGGTTTCAACTTCGTCGGAAGCGACGTGTTTGGCATGAGCCCTCGAATGCGGTCACTGCTTGACTACTACAGTCACGCAATCTGTCCAGTGTTGGTAACTTTCGATGACGAGAACAACCCATACCGCAAGCACATCCTGCACCTTGCCATGCAGAACGTTGGTCTGCAAAACGCCATTGCCGCCTTGTCTACCAACAACATGCGCATGCGTTGTTTAAAGGCCATCCCCGAACACCTCAAAGACAAGCCTGATTCAGCAAAGGCGATCATCGCCACCTCCATTGGAAACCCAAGCCAAGAGGAGCAGCTTTACAAGGTCAAGTCGATCGAGTACCTCAACTCCCAGCTGGCAAACCCGCTCAAGGCCAGTGATGACTCTGTATTGGCTACACTTCTGGTGCTTTGTCTGTTCCATGTCTGCGACAGCGGCTTCTCGCGCTTCAAGACACAGTTAGCCGGCGTCCAAAAGCTTCTGCGCATGCGTGGCTACTTGGCTCAGTCGACCGAGTTCGTGGAATGGGTGCAAATGTTCTTTGCATGGTTCGACGTCATGACCGCCGCAGTCAACGATCGCGAGACTTTGATCGATGGGGAACAACTTGACATCGAGAACATGGCGAACAGCCTCGGACGCCTCGAACAATTCTCAGGCTGTGAAGCGAGACTGTTCAAGCTCATCTCCCACCTCAGTCGCCTGAACTTGCTCAGCCAGGGACGCCAAGTCCGCGACTTGTCTTCGGATATCCCAGGCACCCCGCCAGCCATGGCTGCATCGCCACAAAGAGGAGCATCTCCCAAGGCTCGAGACTTCTACAGCCTGAGCGGCGAGCTGGCTATGCACGCCGATGGTGAAGCTTCTGATCCGGCCAATCGACGAATGTTCTGGCAAGAGTGGACCATGGTGCGTGAGCGGTTGACTGCTTGGCAGCAATCTCCCATGTCCATGTCATCCAGCATGATCCCCGAGGCAGGTCCAACACGCGATATGCAGAACCTGAGCGAATCGTTCCGCTACTCCGCACTCCTGTACACCGAGCGGCTGGCCTGCCCTTCGCACCCCGCCTCAAGCTCCAATCTTCAGAGCCTAGTGCGTGAGTCGCTGGCGCACATTGCCCGCATCCGCTATGGCAGCTGCGTCACTAAGTTCATGCTTTGGCCTCTGTTCATCACCGGCACTGAGTGCATTGAGGAGAGGCACCGCAATGCCATTCGCGAGCGCTGCCGCGAGATCCAGCAGGAGAGCGGCTTCTACAATAACGTTAGCGGGCTTGAGTTGTTGGAAAAAGTCTGGCGCGCCATGGACCAGGAGGGCGACAACGTGCTCAGCGATTGCGGCACCCAAGCTTTCCGGTGGCGCAGGTCCATGGACCGCGTGGATGGCGAGTACATCATGGTTTGAAGGATCTGACGCTTTGCGTTGTATCGGAAGATCCACGGTGGTGTGACATGTGCTTGACGTACGAAATTCTGTGGCGGAAATGATGGTTGGCAATCTGGCACACGTACATGTCTTGTGATGATGATGTTGCTGACGACGATGACGATGATCATGTGCGGACTCGCTTTGACAGTGGGCCAGCTCGATGATGATGGAGATGAATGAAAGCCAGGATTGGGTCCTCACGTATATACCGCGTATGTACATACCAAAATCCATTGCATCGATTGAAATGATCCGCCTTTTTGGGCCACCGGCCTCTCTTGACTCTATGACGCTCCCTGAGATCCTGGGTCGGGCTGCGCCATCGGTGCTTTCGATCCCTCGGATGTCTCGGTCGCCTCCGCAGCACAAGTCGCACGTCTGCTGCGTCTGCCTCGGCCCGTGCGCCGCACAGCAGCTCGCCGCCGCGCGCCCGCTCGCGCGGCTGGCGCGCTCAGAAGTCGCGCAAGTCGAACGACATGTTGCCGTCGTCCCAGACGTCCTCGAGCCCGGCCATCAGGCCGTCCGCGTCGCGCAGCGGCAGCATCGGGTCGAGCGCGGCGCGCGAGGTCGCGGCCATCGAGTGCTCGGCGTCCGGCACGCTGGCGCCGGACACGCTGTTGGCGCCCGTGGCGAACTGGCCGACGGCGCCTAGGTCGCGCCACGAGAAGGCGTCGAAGGGGGCCATGCCGTCGGCGGCGGGCGAGGGGCCATTCATGCTGACGGGGTACTGCTGGACTGGCGGCCGGTGCAGGGACTCGATGCGCGCGGCCGCGGCCTCGTGGGATCGCGAGTCGGACGACATCTCCTGGCTGTTGTGCGGCTGGTCGATGTCGTTCGGTGACTGATTCTTTTGGGCGCTGCCATTACCGTGGATATCGTTTCGCCTTTGGAGGCGGCGCGCCGCACGAACCAGAGGCTGCCTCCATAAGAGCGTGAGAAGGTTCGAGTAACGACTTCCCACATCGTGTTGGTGGACGCTCGATTGCTGAAGTCGTCCGATCGTCGCATTGATCATTGGCTCCAAGCCGTTCCCGGTATTTCGGTTGAGCACGCCAGTCTCCCTGGCCTTGTAGAGGAAGACAGCGGCGTAGATGATGTAGAAACAATATTTCATGGGCATGAAGCGAAGTCCGGCCGCTGGGTCGATGAAATTGTTGAAGGTCGACAGTAAGGTTCGTGCTGCGTCCACGGCCTCGTATATGAAACGGGCATCCGTCTCGCCGGCTAGGTTCGAAATGAAATTCGAGCTGTCCACTTCTCCACGTCTGCGACGAAGTTTGTTGCGGCTCAAAACTGCTTGGTAGGCGAACGCTGAGATGTACAATCTCAGATACTCGTATGAAAGGATGAGCGTAGCCTTGAGGTTGGCCGAGCACGTCAGCGATCCCCACCGATCATGCCAGTTGGTCAATGCAGTCCTGAAATCGTCAATGTATTTGGCGTATTCACCAGAATGGAACAGTCGGTCTCTGTGGGAGCCAGACGCGTACAAGATATCATGGGCGTTGCTCAGCAGCTGCGAAAGCTCAACATTGGCTCGAAAGATGCTGGCAAACTCTTCAAGGCCGTGTGGTCGTTGGAATGGTACGTAATCCTCGAAATCCAGCGTGCTCAGCGGTCCTGGGCCTCGTGACCAGAATGCTTTGCCGACCCGCACGGATATTTGCCGATCTGCCATGAAGCAGGCAGCCCAAGCGAGTCTTTTCCGTTTGGACTCTTGGCTCTCTTCTTTGGAGCGAACGGCGAAGGAAGTGGAGTCTAGGCCCTGCAAATACGCGAGTCGCACGGCCAGGCCAACATGCATCCACGCAGCGCGGTCTTCTTCACCTGATCCCACATCAGCTGGAGCACGTACCCTCAATGGGGTCCATTCTGCGAGGAGAAGCATGGCCTCGACAGCATCAACTGTCAGTGGAGGTACAGTGACCAGCTCCGCGATGCGCGCCTGCAAAGCGGCCGAGCATGCCTGATACGTGCGAGCGTGTCTCTCGTCATTTTTGGACGCAATTGTAAGAAGAGTCAACAGAAGCAAAGGCTCATCCTGCTCAGAAGCTTTGATATTCTCCAAGTCGAGAATTCCTGGAGTCGCAATGGGAAAAAAGTGATGAAATTTTTGCCGATACCTGCGAAGTTCAGCCTTCTGGTTTGGCTAAAGCGTGCATGTAGACTTACCGAATTAGCAGTTCACGGGCAGAGTTGATTGTGATGTTGATTTCATGAAGGAGTGATGAATGACTGGTGGATTCTCTCGAGTCGGCTATGGAGCCGGTCTGCGCTGGCGATGTGCGCACGTCACGCACGATATCCAGCTGCGATCCGTGCGCAACTCGAGCCAAGAGTTGGAGCGCATCAGCGGGATTCTGCAACTGGTCGTCCGCCGCGACCGCTGCGTCATTTTGGAGCTGACCTGGAGGAGGGCCTCGAGTTGGTCGCGGCGACGGCGAGGCTTGCTGATAGTCGCTTGTGACAGGATAGTCGGCAGCGGTCGGAGAGACAGAAACCGGTGAAAAGCGTCTTGAATGGCGACGACTGCTCTTTTGTGGGGCAATGATACACTGCCGTCCCTCGCGCCGACAACGTCGGCATTGCATGTTCTGTGGCGGTGGCCATGTCGGCGAGGTATCATCGCTACAATGTGACAAACGTCAGCACATAACAAACGAATAGATTTGAAGCGCGCCAACCATATTTACATTTCGCATTTGCTCTTACGTTCTCTGCAATGTATACAAGCCCGATAGGCGCGCTGGCGCGGCTTGTTTGGCGTTGAATTTGAGCTTGACATTCCATTCATTGACCTCGATTAATCGCTCCGCAGCACTGGTCGGGACCCGCATGTAAGCAAACTTTGATCCTTCCGCGCATACTTGTCGTGAAGTGAGCGAGAGGTTACAACGTCGGTGGCATTTCCCGCGCTCTCACTTATGGCAAGTCGTAGTTCTCATGCTTCGGAAGCCAATAGATTGAGGCTCAAAAGGAAAAGCGCATCATCGGAAAACCTCTGCACACAAGCAGAGAGTTCTCGGGTTCGACAACTCTTATCTTGACTGATGTTCTGATTTGCTCTCTCACCAAAAACATCGCGCGTAACCATGAGGCTTCCAATGCGCGATCGTACTTCCGAGACCGCATTCTTGGAACAAGACGGGAAAGAGAATAAGGCGATGCAGTTGACATTTCAAACGGTTAAGAACCCAGATACAGTATAAGTATTCTACCCATTAGTCTTGGCGCGTACAAGGATTCCAGACTACGTACAGTGATTCTTCGTATTCGAAGGTATTATAGGCTTGTCCCTGTATGATTCACTGCTTGAATATACAACCAAAGCTTTTGACGAGCTGATTTCTGTCCTGCAATGCGTTCTGATTCATAGGCTGTTTACATCAGTACGACAGCTGAGTGTTAAATACAAGAGCAAGCGGTAAATTATCAAATTTTTTTTCACAAATCAGTGACATGTATGGAGGGCGCCCTGATACAATTGCTGAAAGTTTTCGGAAGACCTCCAAGTAGAGATAACACGGGACTTTCAGGTTCAAGACATATCAGTGCCAACGATACTCTGAGAATGGCCATGCGACCTGTGGCGAATAACTCCGCGTACAACGTTTCTTGCCGGAGTCCTATGTTCTACAGGTAGAAACTATCAGGCCGGGCCGAACGTCGGTAAGTGACGGATTTACAAAAGTCAAGCGGGTTCGATTTGGACTCTTCTGAACAAAATGCTCTTAGAATTCATGAGCGAAGATTTCTAATAGGGTCTCGAAGCTGTTCACATCTTTAATGTAGCGGTCGGTCAGAATTTGTTGAGCGACCGGAAAGCCAGGTCCGAGAAATGACAGCCACCACCAAAAACGTCACTCCAAGTTCCAAAGCCGGATCCGTCAACAAAACGAACTATACTTGATGCGGAGCTCCATCTGATCTTATTCGCAACAGTCGGTCAGATTGTCTTCATGCTCAACCGCAATCTCTGCTAGATATCGATAGCTATCAGTTCGTCATGGCAAACAACGAAATCAAAGGAAGACTCGCTCTGGTCACAGGTGCATCCGGCGGGTGAGTAGTTGTGTACAGGTGATCAGATGTGACCTACATATTAAAGCCAAAGGACCTTGTTGACAAGATAAGCGATTTCGACTGCTAACCATACGAGGTTTTACGTAGCATTGGAGCGGCATGTGCGCGACAGCTGGCTTTAGCAGGAGTAGACCTTGCTCTGACGTACTCGTCGAACCTGAAGCCGGTTGAAGACTTGATTGAAGCGATCAAACAAGCGTGTATCGAAGCCAACAACGCCCGAGCCGCAGGTGCAAGAGTGCCAATCCCAAAGATCACTTGCCATCAAGCTGATCTGGCTGAGATCGAGGCCGTGCAGGGGTTGTGTGAGGCCGTAGTCAAGGAGCACGGACGAGGTGTCGATATCCTGCTATCAAACGCTGGATACGGCAAGCGTATTACCGATATCCTGGACATACCTGTCGAGGAGTTCGACAAAATGTACAACATCAATGTGCGAGCATCGTTTCTTCTCGTCAAAGGCTTGGTGGGCCATATGCGAGAGCAGAGATGGGGGCGGATCATCTTCGTCTCCAGCATTGCGGCAATTGGCGGAGGCATCAACGGCTGTCGTAGGTGTTCCCTCTCAACTATCGCTTTCTGCAAGCTTTTGTCTGATGCGAAAGATCTATTCCGCAGACTACGCCGCGTCCAAAGGCGGCCTTTCAGGCATGATGAAGAATCTTGCCACACGTCTAGTTTCTTACAACATATCGGTCAACGATGTCGCTCCGGCTATGGTTGGAGACACGGGTATGATCCCTTCGGCAGAAGCAGTCCCTGGAGTGGTGGAGACGATCCCTATCGGCCGGCTGGGCACTCCAGCTGAGGTTGCGAATGCTGTGCTGATGTTTGCTACTTCCGGATACGTAACTGGCCAGTCGCTGCTGATGGCAGGTGGCCTGAGATAGTCCAGTAATCTTTGACTTGGTCTTTCACGCCAAGTGCAACTGGAACTCTCGCATGACTTGGACGTATTGTCACATAATCATTAGCGCGCAGCGCCGAAGCACTCAGCAATGAGCTGCGAAAGGATTCAAAACCGGATCCAGTTGATAGTCATGTCTACCATCTTGCAATGACTTGTGTTCCTGGGGGTGACGAATTCGCTGAAAGGTGATCAAGAGACTATCACTACTATACAAGCAAACTCCTCCATAGAACCTGCAAAGAATGTGCAGATGTGATTCGTCTGCGGCCCGAGAACGGACGAAATTCGTTATGGAGAACGTGCAGCGCAAGTCAGATCTCGTTTGCGAAGGGGTGGCTAACGAATGCTAAGATAAGCGCCGTTACCAAGACGCGGAAGAGGTCTCGACGCTGGAGCCAGCGAGAGCGTTTCCACCTCCAGGGAACTTGGCAGGAGATCAGGATCCAGCGGTATCTTGCCATCTCTTGCCAACAGACATGCCCTTTTTTATATACGTGCGTGACTCGGATTCCCAACCCAAGCTATGCAAGCCCCTTGGTGCCGACCACCTCCGAGTAACGAACTTGATCGCCACCACTTTTGGCCTCGTCATAGGCGTTTACGACTTCCGCGAGTTCACCTCTAGCGAAAAGTTTGTCGATGTCTTCGAGTTCGTAGCCTTTGGTCTCCGGGAAGAAGAAGTAGATTATTGGGACAAAGCAAGCTGTTCCGCGAGTCAGAAACTTCCGATGGATTTGATGGGATTCACAACCGCCACTTGATACTTACCATTAAACACGGCGTATATTATGTAGTATTTCCAGCCAATGTTCTGGATTCCCGGAGGCGTTACTTCAACCACAACGAAATTGATGATCCAGTTTGCTGAAGTCGCCAGAGCAGTTCCCTTCTGTCTCCAGCGAAGCGGGAGAATCTCAGGGCTTTATATCGATCAGTCAATATCTGCAATGCAAGATGATTAGAGTCCAGGAATGCCATTCGACTTACGGATAGACCCAGACAGTAGCCTGAAACCCGATCGTAAACGCACCCAGAAATATGAACAGCATGCTCGCTGCGGCGGCTCCAGCAGCATCTGTTGCCCAGCCTTCGAGTGAGAAGTGATGGCCAAAAACTCGACGTATTCCGCGACTTTGACTTACGGTTGATACTTGTCTTGTTCTGGATTTGGTAAACCATCGCTGCTTCTACCGCCAATACCACAGCCATTAACGAGATCATAGACAGAAACTAAACGTGGTTGGTCAAGATAAAGTATTCGTGAACCTTTCCATTGCAGGGGGGCAACTCACCAATGGGCGTCGACCAATTCGATCAATGAGCAGCCAAGGAATGAAGCTCGCAACGAAAAACCAAGTGAAAAGAAACCCGGACATGAGAGCAGAAAAATGACTATCGAAACCGAGAGAATCCGAGAAGATGTTACCAGCGTAGTCTTCCCTCAATTAGCGATGTCGTCTTTTTTTTCTATAAAAAAAAATGGGCAACAAAATCTCTCGAACAACTCACAGATTAGTCCGTTGATACCACCGAGTTGTTGGAAGAATTGAATTGCACAAGCAATCAACAGACGCCTTCGACTGGAAATTTCTGTTTTGTAGTGTTAGATTGCGTTAAAAGAAACTTGGCCACCTGTGTGAAATTTGCGCACCGTCGTCCTTGAGGATCGCCTTCCATCCTTTGTTCTGAGCGCGGTCCTCCGCCACGACTGCTTGCTGAATCCGCTGGTACTTGTCTTCGATCTCGGCTGATGTCTTGTTGTGCGAATAGAGCCTGTGGAAGATTTCCAACGCCTCGTCCCTTTTGCCATGCGCTATCAGCCATCTCGGCGATTCAGGGAGAATCAAGGACAGCACGGAAATCGCGATGATGAAGAAGCTCTGCAGAATGACGGGAACACGCCAAGCGTAACCTGATGCTTGGCCTGCAAACCCATAATCGATCCAGTATGCGAGAAATATGCCAAAGTTGAGGGTCGAAAGCTGCGCGCACGCGTCTGAATATGCGAAACAGCGTTAGCGAGTCATCTTCAGAACTGATGGACGCAGAGTCTACGTACACATTCCCCTGGAACTTTTTGGCGAGAACTCAGATTGCTGAGATCGAGACAAGGTCAGTCCATTTACAATGGCACGAGCGACGAGAAATGAATGGTCGACCATACATATACTGGCGCCGTGCTGTTGATGAGTCCCATGCCGACCCCGGAAACAAGCCGAGCCACAAGCATTTGGGCAAGACTGTAAGAAGTCGCTGAGATGTATATCATTAGATAGGGTTCAAACCTCTTCATCTGCTGGAATATCCCTCACCTTGTAGAAGAGCACCAATCAACATAAAAACTGAACCCAAGAAGATAGACTTTCGACGCCCAAGGCCTTCTCCAATAGCGAATGTCAAAAGAGCTCCCAAGAAGCATCCCACTGCATCAAAATTTTAGATATCGAATCGTCTGCATACCCTCACGCTCTCCAAAGTATGTTACTGCTTGGGTAAACTAACCTTCGTAGATTGAAACCACGAGACCCAGAACCTGAGATTGAGTTATGTTGAATGTCTTGATGAATGCCGGTTGGTTGATAAGCCCTCCGAGAACGCCATTGTCGTAACCTGATCAAATGACTCGAAAGTCAGTCTCAGAATACATCTGTGTAGGTTGGTTCATGATGATCACGTCCAGCAAAACAAGAGTTCGAAACGTTTATTAGAAGTTCTCGATATTGCTTGGGAGAATATGATTGCGACGGCCAACTGACGTCTAAGGATGTCGTACCTATCAACAGAAACGAGTTGCAAGTGAGGGCGACGATGGTGTAGAAAAGCGCATTGCCCTGCAATATGGCCATTTGAAAGCTTAGACTGTAAGACTCGCGGTTTACGCTCGAACAAGATGCAATCCCTTCGTGCTCCCAATCAAAGGTTCTAGCGGGAAAAGCAGAAAGCAAATCTTACTCGAGCGCGAAGAATAGATGGTCAGGTGAGGGTCATAAAATCGACCCTCCGGATGCGGGCAGGTCCCGCGTAGAGAGAGTTACGAGGGTCAAGCACCAACATCTGGGGAATGTGGAGAGACATGTCGACAGGTAAACCACGAAAGCTAGAGCTATCGGGATCTATCGGGCCGCTATTCTATCGTAGAGTCTCAAATGTTCTCGGCAGACGAAAAGATCTCGGAAGTCGGGAAAAGCTTCGGCGAATCGGCAATCTACACCAATTATCGAGTTCCTTCAGAGTGGAATGCTCGAGGCATAAAGGGATCCTGAATGCGCAGCCCCCAATGCAACGCTGACAGTCCATGGTTGCAAAACGAATTGTAGGGAAACTCTACCATCCTTCATGCAACCGAACCGCTCATCACAAATCGAATCAGGCTTGTAAGAATTCGGACAATATCATCAGCATGCGCGTAATTGTGTACGGGCCTGCTGGATGTGGGAAATCCAGCGTTTGTAAGTCTCTAGCGTCGTCCACGAATGGATCATTTGTAGAAGGAGATGAGGTACGTATGCGCTTCGGTGACTGCAATAAGCAGTCATTCACATCAATTTAAGACATACTATTGGCCGATGGTTTTGGAAAATAGTATGTGCTACCTCTGTTTAGCGGCACAAGATTCGTTGACATTTCCATGGTAGTTTCATACGCCCGAATGCGTCGACAGAATGCGATCGGGGCTACCACTGAGTGATGAAGATCGTTGGTCATGGCTGGTTCGACTGAGGGACTATTGCGACGCTGAATCAATAAATGAAAATCAGAGTCGAAGAAATATCTTCGTATCCTGCAGTGCGCTCAAGAGCAAATACAGAGACGTATTCAGGGAGACAACATCACCAGATAATGAGGTCAAATTTCTGTTTCTCGATTTGCCGGAAGTTGTAGCACACGAACGGGCTTCGATGAGAGCCGATCATTTTATGAAAGAGGATATGGTACACAGCCAGTACGAGATCTTGGAGCTACCAAAATCGCATGAGCACGACGTTGTCCGTGTTGATGCCTCTGAAGAATTGGGAACCGTCATTGAAAATGCTAGAGAGCTTCTCGACTTGGAATGAAATTTGTTATTTGCTTCCAGCGAGCCGAAAGGTGGCGCAACACTATTCAATTCATTAAGACAAGAGGTGAAAATCGATCTAGAGCGACACTGGAATACGTTGATAGTTCTTTCGCGTATCTTGGGAAAGATGTGTTAGGGGAATGCGACGTTACAAATCGCTGTCAGCATCGTCCTCGTTTCAATTTCTTTACATGAGGACAACCCGAAGTTGATTCATCGGAACGATCTCCGATAGGGGAATTGATGATGGTTGCAACTTCTCTACACATCTTGCCGCTGTGGCCTCCACTGGCGCTTCAAGACTGGCAGGAGCGACTGCTCCCAAGATCTAGATAAATACTACGAAACATGTCTTGATCAGTAAGAAATTTCGTCTCAGCCTCAACCGGGATGTTTGCCCAGTCTTGCTTCGAGACTGTGATCGTGGCTCCATGCGGCAAGTACCGGTCCGGCTACTTTTGTAGGTCATGGTAACTCGGACAGTGAATTCCATATCACTTTTGAAGGATCGAGTGAGCAAGAGACTTGCAACCACACATGAGCAGTATGGATTGAATGTACATCGCGACGCGGGCAGCGATTTCACAGCCTGAGATCAAAGGTCAGAGGCCTAATACGTTGTCGAGCAGCGCCAAAGACAAAGCTATAACGGGACGTTCAGAGGTTGCACTTGGGGTTTCATATGTCAATCGGAGCTTGCGTGAATATCACATAGCTGGCACTTGGCTACTGACGCCTTGTCTGTCGAACACGAATAGATGGAATGTGAAGCTGTTTGAGCCGTCCGGAAGATTTGAAGGACCCAAATGGATTATCTTGATGGTCAACTAACTGCGCAAAACAAGAGCCCACCAGCAGAAGCGCGTCAAGAGGTTCAGGGCCAGCTCCAATTTCCTTGGCCTATACAAGAGACCTAGGTCACAACATTATCTCATTCGTAAGATGCCGCATCAGGAAGCCGAGATTGAATGCAGAATTTTGGCTTCGCGCTACAAGCGGAAAGTTCGCGGGCCTGGAAATCCCGGGCCTGTCTTGCTTGGCAGCTGAGAGCCGATTCGACAATGTTGCAAGATCTGAGGACTCGACAGCCATATAAACCAACGTCACGACTGACACGAGTCATGGAATCTTCGACAAAATCCAGTCAGAAGGTCTATTGCGGACATGAATCCATCTCCAAAGAGCCATGTCAATGAAGCCGGTCACACCGGGCGGCCGGGTATCATGATGTTGGGCGAAGTCGTACACGCGCAACAGGATTTTGAGAAACTGAGACAGTTTGGCGAATTAATTGTAATGCAGACTTCAGCCATGCGCAAATTCCTTTAGAGGCAGGGCCAACTGATCTCCTTACCATAGCATATCAGATCGGGCACCCGCGCTGAATTCATTGCGCGATGCAAATCTGGCGAGTTCGACAGTGTCAAAGCCATCTCCAGGACCGTTGAGTCCGCACAATTTACAGGGGTATTCGATCCTGAATTGATCGAATCGTTACCACAATCTGTACGGTTCATCGCGCATAATGGGGCTGGCTATGATCAGATCAACGTGCCTGCGTGCTCAGCTCGAGGAATTTCTGTGTCGAATACACCTCGAAGTGTAAATTCGGCGACCGCCGACGTTGCCATGTTCCTGATGCTCGGAGCTATGCGCCAGGCTTGGATTGCCCAGAGCGCGGTAAGGGCGGGTAAGTGGCGTGGTAAGGCGCCGCTGGGGCGCGATCCAGAGGGCAAAGTCCTCGGTATTCTGGGCATGGGCGGTATTGGCACAGCACTCGCTCAGCGAGCAGCAGCCTTTGGCTTCAAGATGCAATACCACAACCGTCGGCCAATCCAAGATCTGGCAGCGAAGATGCCTTTTACGTCACCTTCTTTGCTACCGACTTTTGTTGATTTTGAAATGCTTCTGCGCACGAGCGATATCATCTCAATTCATCTACCATTGAATGACCAGACCAGACACACGATCGGACGCGAACAGTTCGCGCTAATGAAGAAAGGTGTTACTATAGTCAACACGGCCCGCGGAGCTATCCTGGACGAAAGTGCGCTTGCAGAAGCTTTGGACGAGCCTGATTCAAAGATCTCAAGCGTGGGGCTCGATGTGTTCGAGAGCGAGCCTGAGATTGACTCACGATTGCTGGGAAATGATCGCGTCATGCTCCTGCCTCACATTGGTACTTTCACGAGCGACACTCAGGTGAGTCATGTACTGAAGATGAGGTGTTCTTGGAATCTCGTGATTGACCAAACTCACACATCTGAGATCCAGAAACGAATGGAAGTGCAAGTAATCGATAACATCATCAGCGCAGTGGAGCACGACAAGCTCTTGGACCCTGTTGCGGCGTGACCAGCTCAAACGTGATGGATTAGATGAAGATGCTGCGAGGCTCGACGTTTATAATTCCAGTGTAAAAAATGGAGCAGAGCCGCAAGTTCCGATCAATGTCGTGAGTAACGACTTCTTCAATAGTGAATCTCGATACCGACATAGCCATATCATATGTTTTCATCGGACTTGAGGGGTTACAGAACCACTCAGCCGAGACCATCGCATTCTCAGAGGTCAAGAAAGAATCATATGCCCACATTGAATCCAATGGTCGCGTGTCTGGCGACAGATTGGCTCCCAGAAGTCAAGCACGATGTGTGCTCCAGCGGAACGCTGACTTTAGTAGGCTGCTCAAAGCAGAAGCGCTCGACACACTTTTGCATCTCTACGCGGGTTTGCTGACATCCTGTGAGATCCTTTTCAAATCTTGAGGATGCACCAATAGGCCAAATAGGATCCCAAAACAAAGACTGCTTCCCACGATCATTGAGCACAACAGTCGTAAAAGCAATGTCCAGGCTCTTCCGATTCCGGTCTCGAGCCGCTCAGGACACTGGAGATGAACAGTCGAGTAGTGTTACTCAATCTTCTCCATTCCTGCGATGTCAATAGATTCCGAGGGTAGTGCTACAGCTCCTGAATGTCTAATTCAAAATCACCGTTTGCATGGTAACGGTCGATCAGCTGCGGGGTGCAGGCTTCCTGAAACAAGCCGAACAACATTACGAAGGTGGAATCAGAAATTCAGAAAGTGTAGCTAAACCTACATCTCCTTTGCTACCATCGACAATCACACGATAAGCGCGCCAAGGTGGCTTTTGACTTAACAGTGGAATGTAATGGAATTTCTAGATTGCATAACTCACTAGTACTAATCCGGTGAGATTATGGCGGATGCTGGAAAGGAATCGGAAAAATCACTGGAAGGTGCCACCAACACTCGCTTTCAGAGTCGAGTTTTAGTGCCGCTGCCCCCTGGCTCGCGTGACTCAGCATCCCATCCAATGAATCTCCAGAGTCTGTTACGCCCCCAACAGAGTCGCGCGCGTGCCATTGGAAACAGTGAGGACAATCTGACCGATCTGAACGGCCGCATCCGCCGCCGCCGCTGTCAAGGCCAGAAGAGTGGACATGTATGCCAGAGCGAGGGGCGTAGGGTGGAGCGATTGAAATAAATTTTTGCACGCGCGTCTGCAGGCACAGTATCTGGTGATTGGTGCCGAGCTTTCGATAACAACGTAATTCTTTCAGGAGATTCTGCGGGCCCCAGTCGCGTTTGCATTCGCTTGCCCTTGTTCGCCCTCTCTCCCGAGGTCTTTTCTCCTATCCGCGTGCTCAATTCTGTTCATTGCGACTTCACTGCGACTTCACTGCGACTTCACTGCGACTTCACTGCGACTTCACTGCGACTTCATTGCGACTTCACGCTCCTTCTACATGCATGCGTGCAATTCAGTCTCTACCTCACCTGCAATAGTGTCTCCCGCGATCTCTTTCTTCAAGTCGCTGGCTGCTTGACTTCGTCGCTAGCAGAATTGCTTGTCTCAACTGTACACAGAATAGACCGGCCTCGTCCCGAATTGGTTACGGGGTGCGACTGCGTACTGCCAGGGCTGGAACCCGGTTGACCATTAGATCTATCACATTATGTCAAACCGCTCTTCGAACAATCCCTACTACCAGAATCAATATGCCCAGCCACGCCAAAACCCCCACATTAGACTAAATTCCGGCACCCAAGATCCTTTCGCAGACTCGTCCGAAGTGGCCAGAAACCCTTTCGAAAACCCACAATCTCAGACTGGCGGTCCAGGCTTCTCTCCATCGTTTCCTCCTCAAACCGCGTCCTCATCCAACAACCCTTATCATGAGCGAAACCAACATTCATCAGGCAGCCACCTTGCACCTCCCGAACGACAACTCCGACGGCCGCGGCGCGAGCAGTCGCGACCAAACCTCCCCAGGCTGAAGCCGTACACAGACGAGTCACCCTCGAATTCACCGTTCGCGAGTCCTACGAGCTCCCGAAGATCAAGCATCACCAGTAATGATCCCTTTTATTCCGGTTGGGGTGATGATTCAAGGCCGACTTCACGCGACGGGGGTGACGATGAGATCAACACGCAGACTGTAGCGGAGAAGTTCAACATCCTGCCCACACCAGGTCTTTTACTATTTCCTGAGGATGTCGAAAAGGACGATTGGCTGCACAATCCGGAGCCTCCAGGAAAAGAGAAGCGGGATTGCGATATATTCAACAGGCGAGGATTGAGTAGTCTAGTGCCTCTCATACTGGTGACGCTGGGCACCTTCATGCTCTTTGCAGGCTATCCTATCTTCACGTATGTGGACAAGATCACCCACCCGCAAGGCGTCGCTTGTGCCGAAGATCCAAATTGTATTACCTCGACCGCCCCCCTGCTCAACAATATCCGACACGGTCCCATAGATCCGAAGACACCCAGCTCTGCAATGACGAGAACGGCGATCGATGGCTCGACGCAAAAGTTGGTCTTCTCTGACGAGTTTGAAACTCCTGGCCGGTCATTTTACTCGGACGACGATCCATATTTCCAGGCAGTCGATCTGTGGTACGGAGTGACGCAGGACCTCGAGTGGTACAGCCCGGACGCGATCACGACTGGCAATGGGACTCTGAACATTCGCTTCGATGCATATCAGAACAACGGGCTGAACTATCGGTCTGGCATGCTTCAATCGTGGAACATGATGTGCTTCCAAGGTGGTTACATGGAGGCGAGCATCTCCTTACCAGGATCTGGGTCTGTGTCTGGCTTCTGGCCAGGCTTCTGGTCGATGGGGAATTTGGGTCGCCCAGGGTATGCGTCGACGACGGACGGCATGTGGCCGTACAGCTACTGGGACCAGTGCGATTACGGCATCACACCGAACCAGAGCATGACCGATGGAACAAGCCTTCTGCCAGGCATGCGACTACCGGCGTGTGTGTGCAGTGAAGACTCGGACATGACGCCATCGATGGGAAAGTCGCGGTCCGCGCCGGAAGTCGATGCGCTGGAAGCTCAGATCAGCTACCTACAGCCTCCATCTGGCGGTGCGATTGGAGCGGTGTCCCAATCATGCCAGATTGCTCCATTCGACATTTTCTGGCAGCCTGACTACGAGTTCACATCTGTGACGGATCCGAGCGTGACTGCCATCAACAACTACGCCGGTGGACCGTACCAGCAAGCCTTGTCTGCCGTGACAAATCTGAATAACGCGTGGTACGATGGCAACGCATATCAAGTCTTCGCCTACGAGAATCACCCTGGGCCGAACGGGTCGCTCACTTGGTTTGTCGGTTCGGAACAAACATGGCATCTTGATGCCCGCGCTATAAGGCCAAATGGGAACGTCGGCCAACGAACGATTCCGATGGAGCCGATGGCTATGGTCGCGAATCTGGGCATGTCCCCGAGCTTTTCCACGATCGACTTCCCTCAGATCGGTCAACAGCTGCCGGCTACGATGCGATTCGACTACATCCGCGTCTACCAAGGCGAGGACGATGTCTTGTCATGCGATCCTCCCGGCTACGAGACGACAGAATACATCGCACAACACCCCAAAGCCTATTTGAACCGACAAGTGCTTTTTTGGTAAATATATGCAAGATCGTTCCGTTTCAATAACACGATGTATACTGATACGCAACTCTGAGCAGGGCCGACACCGGTTATGCATGGCCTAGGAACTCTTATATGAACGACTGCAGCTCTTGATCACTGTGGCTACGAGCGATTCGATCTTTAGGCAACCCGTTTTTCTTCGGCTAATCTCTTCCAACGACACACGCTAGATCTTACATCGGCATATCCTCGATACCCTCATCAATCTTCCTTTTTCATCATTCTATCGCAAAGCGGCATCTGCATCTCGGGAGTGGTATACGTCGTCGAAAAAAATTCACTGCGGCATTGATATTGACGGTACTTCGGTAGAGGGAATCCCTAATCTCGGGGTGGGACATAGAAGTGTAAATAAACGAGTAATCGAAACGTTTCGACTCTTTTCTAGTTGACTGTGTGCTGCTGGCCCCGACCACGCAGGTACTTTCGTCCACTTGTCAGGCTGTAACGAACCTCAGCGAAAGCGAGCACTCATCGTAGCTACCCTGCTGCTGGCGCGTACGGATGAGATCATTGACAACTCCAGCAGTTGCTGGATTACCTTGTTGTTTTATTATTATTGTCACTTTTCCTACGATAAATTATGCAACGTCTCATCTGAGCCGATGCGCCTTTCGACGTCTTCGCGTCCTCGTTCAGCGGCCCTCCAGTGACCATGTCGGCCGTGAAGCGCCAGCTCGTTCGCGCATTGAGGCTGCAGCCGAGCAGGCAGTCGAGCCCGGCGAGTGTCGCAACACGAGCGGCCTCTCGTCGCGCGGTCTCAACGGTCGCGCGGAACCCTCACGTGGTGCGTAGAGCATGGTGCGCAGGGGTCTACGAGCGGGACTGACGGGCGGAGCAGTACATTTTCCCTTCGCAGGCCTCGGAATCGTCGACTCTCTCGCTACTGCCCACAGACCCACCGAATCCTCATCTGAGTCTGGGCACAACAACACAGAATCCGCCTACGCCCAACTCGGTCACGGAGAACAAGCACTTCCTCGAGCTACTTCACTCAGTGATTGAAGAGAATTTCGCGCAGGATCCGGCTGTGCAGGCGCAGGCCAAAGCATTTGCATCAAATGGCGGAGCGGGCTTGGGATCCACAAGCACGCTGTTCTCGCAATACGGAGGTGGGCAGAACAAAAGGCAAAGGCGAGGTCAGATGTCTGGAGCTGCGGGAACGGGGGCCGGCGCTGGTAGTGCTCAAGGTGGAGCAGGCGGCGCCGGTGTAGGCGGTTGGGTTCACATCAGTGACCAGAGAAACCCGCCTGACTGGGGTCGCATAGCCTGGCCAGAAGACATCTTTGGCAGCGTACAAGTAGACGGCCAAGGGAATTTCGTGGGTCCTCGAGGAGGGTACCAGCGAAGTGGGACGTATCGTGTCTGCACGAATGAAGGAATCCTCGGGCTGAGTCCATTCCTCCTGGACAGGGTGAGAGAACGGTTAAAAGGTATTGAGGGGGAGCTGAAGTGATAGTACTCAACAGAGAAGCTGAAGCGTTCCCACTCTGTTTTTTTTTTTTTTATTTTCTTTGCATCAGAATACGAGCCTCAAGTGTCCAACGGCGATTCGGAGATCGGCCGAGCAGGCGCGGCTACTCCGATGGGCGCGCAACGCAAATTGTCGAAAGAGCGAGGAGAAAGTGAGCGGTGAACGAGTCCGCTGATCAGCGCGATCGATCGTTCAGTGAGAAAAGCACAGGCAGTTCTCGAGTCAATCAGGACTGCGCGAGCGAAGATTTGAGGAGGTGGTTTACTGATTAAGATTCTGAGGCCCTGCATGAACATACCGCCCGTTTAGGATGAACGACTTGTTCAATGGCTACGTGACCCGCGGTGTGCGGCTACGTTGGAGACGGCCAGAACCATCATGTCGCGGAAGCGGCGTCGGTGCTTCGCGCCATCTCTGCTCCGCGATTTCGGCTTTGCGCATCATTCCAGAACCCTTTTTTTTGGTTTTGTTTTTTCGTTTCACGAATGTTGATTTCAAGAGCTCGGGTTCCGGAGCTGGGGAGAAACGCGCGTCTTGCACGAGTGACGGTAAAGCTTTAGAGCGTGAGGACTGCCATTGGCCGGACCGGGAGCATCTCAAATTACGGATGCTGGCATGCACAGCCGTGTGTCTGCGGATGTGATTCGAAGATAATAAACTTTCTGATTGTCGCAGGTCCGTTTTCCGTCATGTCTGACACTCTTACTCAGACGGAGAGGCTTATTAGATAACTGTCTTAGGTACCTAAGCTACAGTTTCCATCAATAATTCTCCGAGGAAAGAGAAGGAAGGAGCGACGGAAGAAGCAGCAGTACCACCACCACCAACATCCCACCTTTGCTCAAACGTCCCCGCTATTGTGATTTCTCTCCAATTGTTTCCAAACTGCTGCTGGCTGTCAAGCATCCGTCCTCCCAATCTTGGAAATTCCATTCAGCTTCAGCACAACAGAGCCAGTCAGAAGTTAGCCAGTCTCCTTGGCAGCACCAACATCACATCGTGCCTCTAGCGGCAAGTCCGTCCAACGGTCTGATATTTCCGCAGTGACTCCCATCAACGACCGTCCGACGTTTCATTGCGTCGCTGGACAGCCTCGACTGGTGAGGGTTCAGTTGATTGTTTAATTCTTCAGCCTGACACTACACTCATCTGATTGCCTTGCCGACGAAATCGTCTGTGTGAAATTTAATTGCAGCAGCAATCCCCCCCGGACCCCCAAGAGTCTGCGCACACCTCTGGACAGAATCCTGCCCCACTTCGCTCCGGACAGTGGGCGCCAAACTTCGTATCTAACAGTAAAAGGCCTCACGCACCGGTTGTCCACACGCCAAAGAGCTGTCGCACTGTCGCATTCGTCAAAACATAACGAACGACAAGCTCCTCCCACAGCCAGCCACGCCAGTGGGTTAGCGATCTCTGTGCTCCATAAGCCCCTCTCCGATCACCCTTCCCCCGACTTTCTTTGTGTCGCAGCACACATTTTCCGCCTCTTAGTAGCGAATATCCCACGGTACCTGCATCGAGCCACTTCCCTCTCCCGGCAATCCCAGCCTCAGCCTCAGCCTCAGCCTCAGCCTCAGCCTCATTCCTCAGAGCCGCGTTCGCTATCAGTAGAGACAAGATCAAGAGCAAGTCATTACAGCGGGGGAGCAACGATTTCGAGCGACCCACCCCGCACGCACCCTCGTGCCTCACGCACCTCCAGCCATGGACAGCGGCCACAAGATCTTCAAAGTCTTCAACCAGGAGTTCATTTGCGACGAGAGATACAATGTCACCAAGGAACTCGGTCAAGGTGCCTACGGTATAGTCTGGTAAGTCCTCCGTGGCCTCCGCAACTCTTGTCCTTTGAAGGCGCATTGCCAGAATCCTGTCTTAACACTACCTATCCCAGTGCCGCTACAAACCTGCAAACGAATGAGGGTGTTGCTATCAAGAAGGTCACCAATGTCTTCAGCAAAAAGATCCTCGCGAAACGCGCCCTGCGTGAAATCAAGCTCTTGCAGCATTTCCGCGGTCATCGAAACGTACGTGTGTCCCGCCTGCTGAGTGTGAGGCATCGCTCACGAAACTGACACTCCGAACCTCTTAGATCATCTGTTTGTACGATATGGACATTCCCAAACCCGAGAACTTCAACGAATGCTACATTTACATAGGCAAGTGATCCGGGCCGTCACTCACATCACGCCAAGCGCTAACACAAATACATGCACTGTCTAGAGCTCATGGAATGCGATCTGTCTGCCATTATCCGCTCTGGCCAGCCCCTCACCGACGCCCATTTCCAGTCCTTCATATACCAGATCCTCTGTGGGTTGAAGTATATCCACAGCGCCAACGTCCTGCACCGAGACCTGAAACCTGGGAATTTGCTCGTCAACGCTGACTGTGAGTTGAAGATCTGTGATTTTGGTCTCGCCAGAGGTTTCTCCGTGGACCCAGAGGAGAATGCAGGCTACATGACCGAGTACGTCGCCACAAGATGGTACCGCGCTCCGGAGATCATGTTGAGCTTCCAGAACTACACAAAAGCCAGTAAGTCGATCTTGTCAAACTCTATCCTTGATCTGCTCGCTGAATCATTAACCTCCTCCCCTCTTCCAGTCGACGTCTGGTCTGTCGGATGTATTTTGGCCGAGCTCCTTGGCGGCAAACCTTTCTTCAAGGGCCGTGATTATGTTGACCAACTCAACCAGATCCTGCACTATCTGGGCACGCCAGACGAGACTACCTTGTCCCGCATCGGCTCGCCTCGCGCTCAAGATTATGTTCGAAACCTCCCATACATGCCAAAAGTCAACTTCGCGAGCCTCTTCCGCACTGCTAACCCAGACGCCTTGGACCTGCTTGACAAGATGTTGGCCTTCGACCCAACCTACCGTATCGGGGTGGAAGCTGCACTCGAACATCGCTACCTGCAAATCTGGCACGATGCGTCCGATGAACCGGCCTGTCCAACACCATTCGACTTCACATTCGAGGTCGTGGACGATGTGGGCGATATGCGCCGCATGATCTATAATGAAGTTCAGCAGTTCCGACGCTACGTCCGCACCCAACATGCCCCTAATGCTCAGCAGTACGCTCAAGGGGGTGCTCCTCAGCCAAATGGTGCTGGTGGGAATGTCCCCATCCCAAGCGAGCCTGAGTATCACCACAGACAGAGAGCTCAGGACCCCCGGCCAGAGCAGGCCAGTACGGGCCAGGCGGATGGTGGGGCGATGGATCTGGAGAATGAGTTGCAGCGAGGCTTGGATGCCTGATTGCTGCTGGTGAACGAGAGAAGCCTTCAAACGGCAACACAAAGGCAGCAGTAAGCTCATGAAACACGACTAGAAATTTCAAAATTCCATGTCGATAGCTACAACAATAGGTACAATTCCCCATGGCTACCAATGAAAAAAGAGTGGGTTCCTCAAGAACCCCCAAAAGATTCCCTCCAAACAACGACCGGTCGATTCCAATGATTCCGCTTCCCGATACTCCACCGATGTTTCCACTGCTCCATGCTTGCACACAATCTCGCTTGCTTTGACCTGCTTTCCCGCGTCACTCCCTCACGCACACCGTGTTGGCGGCCACTTGCGCTTGAACACACCCGAAAGCGCATCCGCGACTATCCACTCGCGCTGTCTTGATCACTGGCACGGCTACTTCGACGAAGAGGTTAAGAGCTGGGTTGAATGGGCTTTTTGCGGCAGGCCTACGTGCTGTGTCTACTAAGGATGCGGGGCCGTGACGAGGCCTTTAAAGCCGTCTCTTCTGGAAAATGGAGCGGCTCGTGCCGCCCACGCTCCGCTCTTGCAGAGATCACAGCAGACCACATCGGCCAAACTTCTACTGTGGTCTTTGATTCTACCCCGCGATGCCGCACGCGCACGCGCACGCGCGTCTAATCCACCCCACGGGCTCCGAGATGCTACCGTTCCATGCTCTCCCTCCACGGTGTCTACCGCACGTTGCCCTGCACCTCCTGGTCGCCCGGCCGCAGCGCTTCGCGCTCCGCCATCTGGTCCTCCGGCCCGCCCGTGCCCTGGAAGTCGCCCTGCTTGAGCGGCTTGCCCGTCTCCGGGTGGATCCCGCCGCCCTGCTCGACCGGCACCTCGATGTTGTCGGAGCCGCCCTGGCCGCCGGTGGTGACGGAGGCGCCGGGGAATTTGGACTCGACGGCGGCGTCGACGCCGGACTCGAGGGCTGGGCGCGAGTCGTCAGCTACTCAGTTTTGCTGCACAGCGATCTGCAGAGCCTCACCGGTGTCCGAGTTGGCGTGCCCTTGCTTGTTCTCGTAAGAGTTCATGTCCTGCTCAGCCTTCTTGGCGAGGACGTTAAGGTCTTGGTCTGTGTTTGACATGATGTTATGCTTTTAATTGTTCAGGATTGTGACCGAGTGTATATCGAGGCGTCCTATTTTTCCAAAGGCTTCAAACGATCTGCAACGAAATATAAAATTCACAGAAAAGCTATTCGACTTTGATCTCGTGAGCTCTGGACTTGGACGAGGAAGCGATGATGTCATTGTGATCTCATGGTCCCACTCCAATGAGAATAATACATATTAACGGATTATCGATATTACGACGATGGTCCACAATCCAATTGCGGTAACTCTGCTGTGCTTCTCCTATCACTAGTGTGCTCTCTGCAGGACTTCTCGCTGAGCTGAAGCATGGCGTACGAGTCCAGCAAGTCATACAAGCTTGAGAAATCAAACGAACACGGTAACAGCAATGAATCGTACGCTTCGACACCGTATTCTGAAAAAGGCAAAGGTCATGAATATCCTGTAAATGAAGATTTGATTGATCTTGCTTCCGTGTATGAGGCCGTTCTTGACACTGGACCTATCAAGAACCAAGATCTGAGGCAGATGTCGGCGACAGGACGGATCGGGATGGCAGATCGAGATGCTCTCGCCACTTCCTCTGTCGAAGCTGCTTCTGCTTCAGGTGAAAAGTACCTCCATGAGTCAGTCGCCAGTGGCGATTCTGTATGCAGCACTGTTCAAGGGCCTGACAACTCAGAGCATTTCGTTGAACCATCTCAAATTGT
This sequence comes from Dicorynia guianensis, assembly GCA_037013595.1. Taxonomy (NCBI): domain Eukaryota; kingdom Viridiplantae; phylum Streptophyta; class Magnoliopsida; order Fabales; family Fabaceae; genus Dicorynia; species Dicorynia guianensis. The sequence continues at coordinate 1,183,415 of JASUAB010000019.1, forward strand.
TCGGCGAAGACCAATCATCGAAGGACTCAGTGACTCCCCAAGAGGTCGTGTGAGACTTGCTGCGTACCGCAAGATTCTCAGCTCCGTCGAATTCCTGGCGGACTTGGAAGAATCTGGCGAACAGAGCAAGAGACCAGTTTCGAATGATCGTACATCGCCCACTATGCTTAGTCTCAAAAGCCTGTTGAGTAACACGGCTCCCAAATGGCTTCCTAACGAATCGATGCAGATATGGGTGGACAAAGTTGAGGCCGAATTCGATCGCCACGGAGCTAATGGCGCTGACTGTGATCCAATCCGAGCCAATTGGGCAGCGCGGGGCCTGCCTGTCGCTTGCAAAACCGTCATCGACCTCGAGCACGACCGCAACATCAAAATTAATCGTCACATGACTTGGGATCGCGTCAAATCTATTGCTCGATACTGGGATGTAGATCCTGCTTCAAGGAAGCAAGCGGCTGCAAAGGCGCTTTTCAACACTGAACCCCGCAACACATGGTCTGTAGCAACAGTCTGGGACTTTTTCACCATACAATATCATGCCCTTGAAGCCGAAGCTCCGCCGCGAATGCTCATGTGGATCTATTTCTCCAAAATGCACTCATCGATAAGTGGTGAAATTTCTCAGCGTCACGACATGTCTGACATTCGAGATGAGGTACAGCTGTTCGACATTGCGCGGAAATGCGAACGATGGCTCGATTCCAGAACTGCTGAATCGAAGCTTCCTGCAGCGATTTGCTTTCCAAACGATGTCGCCCACAAGTCAAAAACGAAAGAAGAACAAAAGTTTTCGGAGGAGCAGCACCAAATACTTACACCCTTCAAGGATGCAACAAAGATGACGGATGACTCTACGTCAAAAGTGGACGAGATGTTTCTCAGAGACTGTACATCAGTAACGAGTCTCAACAGATCGACAGTGCAGGGAGTCACGATGTCTGAAGAAGATATTACATCAAGTAAGTCTGCCAAAAGAACGAATATTCCAGCTGGGAAAGTTTCATTGGACAATGCGATGCCAGACAAAGAATTTCAGAAACCTTCTTCGGTACTGGGAAGCAAACCAACCAATAAGGCGACATCGAACGGGAGCAACAAATCCGATGGAAGTCCGAAGAAGCCAAAGAAACCCAAAAATCCCGCTGCCACGTACTGTACGCATTGCCATAAGAACAACCATAGCACGGAAGTGTGCGGTCTTAGGAAAAGAAACAAACCACCGCCTGCTTCTCGGCCATCTTGGGATCGACAGAAGCTCACTGCAGGCTCCCAGGTCGAATGTTCGGTGTGTGGAGGGACCGAACATCTTGCAAAAGACTGCTGGCGTAGCAAAGGCGGGAACGATGTGCGCGCCTCGCCCAAACCCGAAGGCCGGACATCAAACGCTTCCACCGCCAAGTGTGCTCATTGCTATAAGCCCGGTCATACGGAGGATGAGTGCTGGTACAAGGGGAAAGATCGCCATAGACTTGGCAAGTCCAAGAATCCATCGGTAGCCAGCTCGAATCCGCGCTCATCTCTTGCCCATTGCTCGTTCTGTTACAAAAACGGCCATGAAGCCGATGAATGCAGGATTAGAAAGAAGGCAGAGGAGACGGTTCGCAAGAACGAATTAGCGGAAGCTACAACTGAGAACAACGGGTTCATCTCTGCGACTGGGGACGACAGCGTGACTTGCTGGTGACGGATCATCTGACCAGCGCGAGCTACACAACGTCGAAGCTTGGCCAGGACGACTCAGCATTCTCACTTGATAGTACCTTTCTCAAAACTGGATGCGCCTAATAAGTAGCCTGGATAGACAGGTTTCTGAACCCCTACTCAAAAGATGAAACGCCTTTGTGACGCGGCGCTAATGGAACTTGGAAGACATTTTGCCCACTGTTGGAGTCGAGCCAACCCAGCTTTCCCGATGCACGACTCCATACGCTGGAAAACTCAAAGAAACCTAGTACACTAGCCACATCCGATGATACCGTCTCCTGCTAGCGAATTGTTGGCATCAAAAACAGATATCCGTCGGCCGATAATCCCCTGACTTCCGGGAAACGCGGGCGCGATCTCGAAGCGCCGCTGTATCGTCGTGACTGTCGAGCTGATTGACCCTGTCGGTCGAATAGGAAAGCGGAAGAATGCCGGATCTCTGCTGTTCGAGTTTGACCGAGACAGATCTCCGTCCTCACTGGACGCCCAGTGCCTGGTCAGCGGTGCACAGTGGGCGAATTAGAAACCAAAAAAAATAGAAGCTTACTGGATGACTACGTGACAATCTTGCAGACTTCTCGAGACTGGAGCGGCCGAGCTCGTGAAGGTGGCTGTCGACGTTGGCACTCCAGCAGGAGAATTCTGGAAGCAGATCACGCACGAAACCTGATCGCGAGTCCCTGCCCTGGGATGGATCACGGCAATGGCGCTGGCAGACGCAAGGCGCGTCTTGGTGTTGTCACCTCCGCAGCACATCCTTCAGCTTGGCCGAATGCGAGTTTGTGGAGATTCTTGACGCGGCGAGAACTTCAGAAGACTGTAGACGCAGGTTGAACGCTCGAGATGCGTGACTTGGCGGGCCATCCACAGAAGCACAACTCGGCCTGAGGTAGATATAGATAGAAGAACGGCGCAAGGACTAGAGCGAAACAGGCGTCGTGCATCGAGTCATTTAATAGGTCATTCTTTGTGTGATGGAGGCCTATCGCCGTTTCCTCTGTGTACCCAGATGGACCCAGGACGAACCTAGATGGCCAAGCCTCGGGATGAGCAGGTTTTGGGCCTTCCCCCCAGGTTCGGCAGCCAAAACTTGCTCACACTGGAACCAGCGCATATAAGTGAGCAAATTCCCCGCAAATTGCTTTCGCGGTGTCTTGCCTGAGCCGGAGACCCTCTGGCAGTGACACGTAGGCCCCTCAGATAGTTGTTTCCATAACCCGTGACCACAAGCAGTGATTCCGCGTCGCTGGAACTCGAACGATTCGCGCTTGAAGCATCGCGCTGTCGAATAGGTAGCCGGCCAGCTCTCTTTGTCGCAACCTGGAGAGACAAACGGGGCGTCGCGAGTCCAGCATGGCCGAACCGCAGCCGTACGTCCTGCCGAAGCTGCCATACCCGTACGATGCTCTGGAGCCGCACATCTCGGCGCAGATCATGGAGTTGCATCACTCCAAGCATCACCAGACCTACGTCACAAGCTTGAACAACGCGCTCAAGTCCCAGGCGGCGGCCTTGTCCTCGCGATCGATCCCTGACCAGCTCGCCATCCAGCAGGCGATCAAGTTCCACGGCGGCGGACACATCAACCATTCGTTGTTCTGGACCAACCTGGCCCCTGCCTCGGAGAAGGTCGCGTCGGATCCGAACGGCGCCGCTCCGCAGCTTGTCAAAGCGGTCCAGCAGCGCTGGGGCGGCCTGGAGCAGTTCAAGGACGCCATGGCCAAAGCGCTGCTGGCCATCCAGGGCAGCGGCTGGGGCTGGCTCGTCAAGGACGACGGAGGCAGCCTCAGGATCGTCACGACCAAGGACCAAGACGTCGTCGACGAGGCCGTGACTCCGCTGATCGGCATCGACATGTGGGAGCATGCCTACTATCTGCAGGTGAGTCGCCGCATCGCTGCCACGCGGCACGCTGGCCTCGGCCTCCCCAGGGCTGGGCCTCGCTGACTGGTCCGCGCAATGCGCGACAGTACCTGAACGGCAAAGCGGCGTACGTGCAGAACGTCTGGAACATCATCAACTGGCAGACCGCGGAAGAGCGGTTCGTGGGCGGGCGGCCGGACGCGTTCAAGGTGCTCAAGGCGTCCATGTGAGCGGCAAAGCGGGACGGGGGCATGACGGTGCGCGGTCGCAGCTGATGAATGGGACGAGGCATGGACGGTCAATGGCATGACGGAGGATGATGAACAAGAGGATAGAGGATTGAGGACCGAGCGCCGAGCCGGGCGTTGAGACCTGATGAGACCGCATTCCGCTACGAGGAAATGAAAGACAGCACAGCTTTTTTCAGTAGCATCAGAGCAAAGCGCCGCGCTGTTATGATCCTCCAGCCTGCACGGCTGCTCGCGCGTCTTCTGCCATTCGAGGCCGCAAGGATTCGCGGACTGTTTGTGTGTGTGCCCGCGTCGCAGACCAAATCAGCAAACAGCGTCCCGGGCGCTATCATATTTTGGCCCGCAACCCTGACAATCGATAAATGGATTGTGTAGGCAGCCGCCGCAGTAGTCGTTCTTGCCCGAGGTGAGGTGGTGGTGAGGACTCCAGATTAAGGCTCGGCTAGGGCGAGGTCCAGTCCACCTCAAGAACGTCCCGGGCTTCTCTTCTATGGCTCAATAGTCGTTTAGACGCGTAAAATCTTCGTCCGAGGCACACTGCGAGTTATATGGGAGTTGCAGAAACAACAAAAACCAGAGATATGATTCTGTACGCGTGCCTCACTTGAGGAGCCTACGGTTGCTATCAGGGCGACCACCATAGGTCTGGCGCCTGCCACAGGAAGTCCCAGCGGTACGAGATCCCAGCCCCGATCTCTTCCATCTCCGCGACCTCGGCGAGCACCTGCAGGCCGGCGACCGCGGCAACCATCGTCGCGACGATGCTGCACACGAGGATCTTCATGGTGCGATGGCTGAAGGTGCGGCTGTAGAACATCAGAGCGAAGGTGAGGGCCAAGGCCACCAGGAATGCCCATTTGCTGGGAACGACTCGGCCGAGCGCTGTCCAGGGACCGTTGCGGCCGGTGAAGTACAGCAGCCTGTCATGGACCAGGGCCGCAAAAACGATCTCGAGCAAGAGGGCGCTCTCGCCGTCCCAGTAAGACGTTTTCGGTCGGAAATGATTAGGGTCTAGCTCTATGCCGCGACGGCTAAGCGTCACAAGGATGGTCTGGAAGACTGCGACCAAGCCGCCGATGGTGTTCCAGCCAGCACGATGATCGAGTCCCGTCGCCGCAACAAAGCGTTCCGACCTGAATCGCAGAGTGAGACGTCGCACGTAGTTGACGGCAGGGCAGGCCGAGGCAACTGTAGGAAGTGCTGCAACAAGGAGGATTGCCAGCCACCTCATCTTGGAAAGGCCTTCTTGAGTCGAGGTGAACTTGACCTGATTCTTCTTCAATTCGGGGATCCGTCTGCGCGCCCTCCATTTGCTTCTCTGCCCTTGGCGGCCCTGTCCGGTTCCAGCTGGCTCAGAAGCGTAATAGCCGGCGGTCCCGAGTATGATACCCGTATAACCGAGATTAGGTCTCTTGATAAGTAGCGATGAGATGTTGTGTAGAAGCTGCACCAATGAGAGCGCGGGGAAAGGTATAAAAGCGGCCAGCTGGATGATCTCGAGAAGTTGATGCTCAGTGTTCGAAGTCAACAGTAGATGTTGTGCGTACGCCACGAAGCTCCAAATGTGGGTCCAGACAACACCCAGCAAGATCTTGCGTATTGAGCGGGCATTAGGCTGTCGGACCTGTTCGAATGCTGCGGGTGGCTCGTGCAGGAAGTCTTCGTCATCGTCCGTAAGCCAGACCGGAAGGAAAGCGCCCAGTGGCAGCTTGTGCCTGGCATGCCCGTTGCGAGTCTCCCACCAAGCACGGCAGTTGCAGTTAGAAGCATGTGCCATTGTTCGGAATGACTTCGAAGTCATGCATGAGATGGGTATCTCTGCAATGAGATGCATATCTTCACAACCACATTCGAACTCGATATGGCCGAGCCGCTTAGCCCCACTCGGCTGAAAGACTGCCGTATCGTTGCAGTCCTGGGACACTCCTGTCGAGAGAAAGTCGGCAAGTCCCTCTGTCGAAGAGATGTCGGCATCGGTAGCGAGCGTTGTCCAGTTCATGCCTAGTGAAAGCTCATGAACGTTGACAGATCGAAACTTGTTCATGCAACGTTCGACGTCTTTTTGCAAGCCTCGCATGCTCAACTGCAACGAGATGCAAGCCGTCCAGGCGCTCAGCTCTTTCGGATAAAGGGGACACCGATCGAAAATCGCCATGTCCTCGGTCAAGCAATGTACCAGTGCCCATGGCACGAGGTCTCTATCAGGAGAAGCGAAGACAGCTGCATGCTTCGAGCCGGCAATCAGATGTGATGTGTGTGCAGCATGGCCTAGTGCCAAGAAGAAGGGAAGGATGCGTAGAAGCGGAGTCAATGCCATCGCCGAGGAGAGGTGGTGACGATTCACTGTTTGTTCATTCATGTCAGCCGATTCCAGTGCATCCTAGTGCTATGCATCCGGAGTGGGTCATCAGAAGTTCGAATACGCTTCTCACCCAATAGGGGCGGGAAAGCATTATCAGAGATATGAGCACATGGAAACAAAGCTACGCCAGTGGATCTTCTTACATGTCTCTCCTGGAATCAAGCGCAGAGTTCTCTGAAGTGGATCGTGGTTGCTGCCTGGAGCTGACAATCGCCCCGCCCTCAAGCGCCTCTACACCTCAAGCGAGATGGTCGAAGCTCGTTACAAGGACCTCGGATCTTACGAGAATGATCCTACGCGTGAATACTCGCCGAGTAGTCGATTCGATCCTCTTGACCGCAGAGTCTCACATCGACAGGCGAAGAGAACGTCTTGAAGGCCAGGGGGACAGATGGAGGCGCAGCAGTAGAGCTGTGTCCGACGCCGGTCGCCTCACAGCCTGATGGTGTGCATATGCGGGATTGCGCGTACAGCCGCCCTGCATTTGACGCGCACTCATGTATGCCCGAGGGCCCATAGCGCATGCTTTGGAACCAGGCCTTGAAGATGATTGTCACTCGGCCAAACCAATAATGAGCAATGCGGGCCGAACCGGCATCATTTGCCTGTCGATATGCAAGATGAAGCCACAGAGCGATTGAGTGCTCCACTCAGACACGTCATTGGTTGAACGCGTGCACTAAGGTCATTATCAGGACTGTCAAGACTGCTGAGAGAGTCCGTCATGTCACTTTGTGTACAAATATTTCTTCTGTGGTCCTCATGAATGAGAGCTGGGAGTGGATACGCCCGAGGACCGCGAGATTGTCAGCGGGCCCCGGCGTTCCACGTGACACCCACAGAGCGCGCGGTGTCGTCAGGGAGTCGCCAAAGAGAGCCCCAGGGATGAAAATATAGATTACTTCGCCTATGAATTTTCAGAGCTGAGAATGGCAGTCGTGTGGATTGAAACGTCAAATGCTACAGAAGGCTACGATGATTGTTGGCATCGTCGTTCCACGACGCCCGAGTCGCCGCTTCATCGGCTCGCCGATCCGAGCCCCAGCGGACGCCGAAGCACTTTCATGCCTTCAGAACTCTGGCAATAGTTCAGATGGAGGCCTATGAAATGCAGAACACATAAGACGTGCCTGGGCTCCATAGGTCTGAAGGATAGCATTGCTTGCCACATGATATCAGTGTAAATTTCCGCGAAGATTCCAATTTGATCCATCGCCAGTCTCCCAAGATGATGAGGGCCGTTCAGCTTCTGGGAACCCCGGAAGCCCCGAAGATAGTTCTGAACGAATCCTTACCGCGTCCACAGGTCTCAGGAACAGAATTGCTCATTGAGGTCCATGCAGCTGGAATAACGGCCGACGAGGTGATGTGGCCTGAGGTCAAGAATTATCCCGCACGAATTCCCGGGCACGAGATAGCGGGAGTTGTTGTCGAAACAGGCCCGGATTATGATGGCCCCCTCAAGGTTGGACAGGAAATGTGGGCAATGATCACGGCTGAGCGTGAAGGCGGTCAAGCGAGCTTCGCAAGATGTCTCGCCAACGAAGCCGCAGTCAAGCCTCAGTCCCTAAGCCATGCCGAAGCAGCTGCTCTACCAATTCCACTTCTCACCGCCCTCGAGGCATTGCGAGATCATCTTCGTCCACAAACCGGCACCACTATTCTCGTAACCGGTGCATCTGGAGCAGTTGGTAGGACTTTCGTTCAGCTGGCTGCACGCCTCTACCAAGCGAATGTCATTGCTCTGGCCTCGACGCGAAATCATGAACAGTTGCGAAAGCTAGGCGCTACAAGGACGATCGACTACAACAGTGCTGCTTGGCATCAAAGTATCCAAGAGGTGGATCAAGTATTTGATACCGTTGGCGAACAAGTGTTGTCCATGGCTTGGAAAACTGTAAAAAAGAACGGGACGATATTGACTGTCGCGGATCCGCCGCCATCTTGGGCATTTGGTGAAAGTAGACCGAACGAATCCGTTGACTTCCCGGATGTCAAGACCATCTACTTCATTGTATCACCAAGCGGAGAGCGCTTAACTGAAGCAGCTCAACTACTCCAATCGGGAACGCTTGAGAAGTTGCCTGTCAAATGTTTTGATTGGAAGGACGCTGAGAGGGCCTGGTCAGAGGCGAAGGAAAGGGGTCGCCGCCACAAGGTGGTCATATCTTTCACATAGCCAGAATATTGGAAGCTGCCGTAATCTTTTTGAATAATTTCCAGTGTTCCTCCGACGGATTCGCAAAATCCATACATTAAAGATCTGGGCATCGTCTGAACGTGTTTCATTCTACGTGAGCCTGGGGTTACCAACCACAAAGACCGCCGAGGTCATCCACCGAAATTAGACTGTTCAAAGTCTCGAGATCTGGGTCGTCAGGCCCCATAATCCCAGTCATATCGGCTCCGAAGTCGTCTCCAGGCTCGTTACCAACATTTTGTAGGCTTTCATCCATCCCCAAAACACGACGGGATATGGTCTGGAGCTCTTGAAGATTTGTGGCAACGCGAGGCCAAATGCCGGCCATTGTCTTGAGGCAGCCGATGGTCATTCTGATCTGCCCTCTCGCTATGGCTAGGTCGCTGCCCCTGTGCACAAACTTGCATGCTGCCAAAAGAGCCAGTGTTGCTTCATTGATCATGCATGTGACGAAGGGTCCGTGGTTGAATGGTCTCGTCGGTAGTGCAACAAGGCTGACCTGGGCATCTATCGAACGTAACACGCGGACCGTGTGGACATTGACCAGCTCTGGGGTCGGAGCATTTGGGGAAGATGGTCTAGAACAGCTGGAAATGCCCTCTAGAGGATTGAACCTTAGATGCGACAATGGTCTGTGGAGACCAATCGTGATTCTGTGTTGATGGGTAAGTCTAAGCAGGTTCTTCCCAAAAACGAAGCGATGTTTGGCGGCAATTTTGCTCACACGTTGATCAACAATAGAGCTTGAAACATGAGTTCATCGACCTGGCCCTGACTGTTCATGATCTCGCGATACGACGTGGGCAACAATAGTAGCCAACCGTCGATGCTCGAGTCAGCAGCGCGGATAAGATTGTCTGATGCCGTATTCTGAAACACTGCAGAAGTCGCTTTCACCGCTGCTGCTGAAGCTTTGACTGCAAAGATAAGGTGAGCAAAAGAAGAGAATGGGATATCGACAGAGCTGAACTCCCGGGTCTCGTACTCTTTTACGGTTTGAGGTGTTGGGATTGCCTGATACGTGTGTCAGCTGTGCATCGTCCAAGACCCATGGAACAAAATTCAGAGGCAGACAGAAGCCGAGAGCATTTCAGCGCATGGGATGACAGAATTGGCCATCGAGAACAGTGAGCCTTACACCAGCTTCGTATGAATGCTCATCACAAGGTAAGCATATGTCACCAGCAGACTCGATCGTGGTAAAATTCAAAGTGCCGAGCGTGCCCGCAAGATAGGCGTCAATGATGAACAGCATCCACCAGGTACGCCTCCAGCTTTCCGCAACAACCGAATCGTTATTGGCTTGCTCCTCGATAAAGAATTCGTGGTCCATGCAGAGATCTTTAGCGAGCGATTTCGCAGCGCCAATCTGCTGCTGAGCATCCGAGGTCCGCCCGTACCAAAACAATGCAATACAATAGATGATCCTGCACTGAACAAGCATTGGATCTGAGATCGGCGACTGACGGAGCGCGCTTTTGAGTTGTTCTTGGAGAGTGGATGACCACGTGCGATGATGTATAAGGTGACCCATAAAGCGCAAAGTAATGGAGAGAAGCGAGAGATTGACGCGGCATGCTGGGTCTTCCATTAGTATCAACAAATGACGTTGGGGTACCACCAGCGGATGAAAGCTGTGAAACTCTTGATAGTAGTGGTCAATCAACCCATCTGCGAAGGGATCGAGCTGATCGGCAGTAATTGTGATGCCATCAATTTCATGATTAAGTTCAGCCTCGTCCGCTGCCTTTTGCCCCTGCGATTGAGCTTCCAGACGTCGGCGTCGTTCGGCTAGTGCTGCACGGTCAAGCCCGCCCCTCCTGGATTTGATGTAGTTGCATTGGCCAGCATTCTGCAAGCAGCGGCTACATTGCGGACGTCTGCCGTCGCATTTGAGATGGCGAGATCGACACGCGAGACATGCCAGCGAGGACTTGTTCTTCGGATCCGCCATATCCAGAAATGGTCCTTGTGTTGCCGCCTTCAGCCGCTTCACATGGGGGTGGACCTGTTCAGTCTATGGCATTATGAAGGATGACCGGGATATTTTCGTGCGATCAAAGCTAAGCAACCGATTTGAGGTCGAGGAATGACTGGTAGTCGATATGTCCATATTCGAGTCGCAATGACACGTTTGGTCCTTGGGCTTACTACCTACAGTGACGTGACAGAAGTCCGTAGACACTACCCTAACAAATTTCGCAGGAAAGTGTACACAGACTTTTGCCCTAGTACTGTAGATTTTTGATGTCTTACTTCTGATAATGTAGGTAGACTTGCCGTATTTTCATCACGGCCACGGTCGAGTCAGGATTGAGCGACTTCGCGACAGCAACTTTGAAACAACCTAGGCGGAAACGCGTGATCCTTGGGGCTATAAATGATCAGTCTCATGACCTGCAGTTCTTTTGCTTTGACTGAGAGAAACGACTTGGACTCACCAAGGCTGCGAGATACATCAGGCTCAGTCGTGACTCAGTTTTGATTCCAGAATCGCTTAAGGGACGGAGAACGTATACCTTGAACTCATCATGAAAGGTCGCAGTCTTGGGTCTATATGTACTGCACTCGATCGGCTCTACTCCTGAAACACGGGATTGGGGCTAAGAGCCACAGCAGCGTTCAAGGGTACAGCCTCGTCGTTCCATAGCTTGGATCTCTTCTTATAAATGTCCCGCTGGACTGCAGATCTATCTGTTCTCGTACAAGATGGACAATATGAATCATTGAGAGCGCTCTCGGAGTTCAGGCTTCACATCCGTTGAGATGTGGTCGGCAAGGTATCTTGCGCGATAGGACGGACGACGCATCACTTGTCAATCTCCGCGAATCTGACAAAATGTCGTATGAACTTCTTTCCCTTGAAGATGATCCAAGCGCGCCCTCCTCCTTGAAAGGCCTACTTGCTCGACGACAGCCAGCGGCAGAAGAAGAAGAAGAAGGAGGAGGAGGAGAAAAAGAAGAAGAAGGAGAAGGAGAAACCTCGTCAGAGGCCGGAGATCATCCTCTGAGTTCCGAAGCCCCTGTTGAAGGCAGGTCACAGAATAGCCTAATTCGAGCGAGGACATGGCGCGCAAACATCCTCACGGCTAGTATACTTAGTGGGCTTGTACTGATTGTAAACTCCATTCTATTATGCGTGTCTTCGCGCTTCCGCAATCCCCTCACTGGGGATATTGAGATTTTCTCTGGAGACTGCCACACGTTGGTTGAAGCTCCAAATATAGACACATGTGGAATGCGCTTACGTCCGATCGCTCCAGGTCAAAATCCGTCTCGATAAGATGGCACATTGCGATCAACGTCTGTAGCACCATCTTGCTGGCAGCCAGCCATACCGCGATGCAAGTTAGTTTCGTTCGTCAGCATTGACTGGATGCGAGCTAACAAAGTTGAGATTATCGGCTCACCAACGCGAACCGAAATCGATCGAGCTCATTCACAGATGCACCGACTTTATATCGGTATCTCCATGTATATCGCCATTGGTAGATAAGAAGCTGCTGACCATCGTGATAGGCGTTCTGGACTGGCGGAACTTTTCCCATCAATTTGGTTACAGAAAGTACGCGGCTCTGGTATTAGGGCTCTTGTCCATTCCGCTTCATCTATTGTATGTGTATGGTCAAAGCTTCAGCAGCGATGAAATTAAAACAAATGACACCCAGCATAGTTACAATTCAACTGTGTACTCGACAGCCTCGACTTATGACACGTTCCAGTTGGGCGTCACTCCCTCCTTCCTGGAAGGATCTTCTTATAGCCTCTCGGGTCAGTCTAATCATTCGAGTATGGACGGCCTCGAGATTGCGAGACTGCAACAGCTCTATCAAAGCGACAAGTCTCAGTTCAAAAACATCACTGCCAAAAATTGCTCCGCTTCGTTTGGATCGTACCAGGGTTCCATTATCGAAATCGCAAGTGCCAGTAGACTGAACGATTACAACTCGATCATCATGATTGATACACCAGCGCCTGATTTGTCGCCGCTAGCGAACACTTCTTCAGTCATATCGCATCTTGTCACTGGCTACGCAGACTGTATACCAGTTGGCGCTTGGTGGGCTGCAGCCAACAGCACACAGCCCATGTCCATGGAGAATGTGACATTCTGCCCGGGCAGCTTCCCTACTGGATATCCATTTCTCATCTCATCAGAAAACGCAACCATGAATCTTGTTGCACCAAATATCACCTATTGTCTTGCAACTGAACCAATAGCACAGTGGTAAGCATCAGCTTGAAAATGTTTGTGTACTTCATCATTAATGGAGATTACACAGCACCGTTATCTACAGTCAACTCTTTTCTGGAATAATTATGGCTTGTAATACTTTAAAGCTATGCATCCTTGTCGGTTGCCTTATCATCCTAGACTTTGACCCTGTTATCTGTCTTGGGGATGCTCTATCGTCATTTCTCGAACATGAGGATCTGCTCACGAAGTACTGGGGCCCCGTAAATAGCCGGCAGGTTGCCTCTTGGCAGCGAATTCAGAAGCCCCAAATGTCTCTCAGCCGGCGAACAATGCGGTATGCGATGCTGAAACAACGGGCGACGCTGGGACTGCAGTCCGTATTCAGTACTATGAGAATCGGCTTGGGATTCAAAGACGAAAGATCCCCCGCATCACCGAACAGCATATTTTCTGGTCCAGGAAAAGGGCTCGTAAGATAGTACCAGAAAGTACACAACGAGAGTTAATATTGACCTAGCAATCGAGTATACAGGTGTGGAAGCAGCGCTCAGAAGCTATATGGGCTGGCAATCTTGTATCAACAAGCCGCTGGCAAATATTCGTTTTCTTGTAAGAACACAGCTTTAGGAGCTCCTCCCGAGGCATGGCCTGCTGAACTAATAACAAATCCTCTCAGGACTGCCGGCTCATGCTTGACAGTGATCGTGCTTGTCATAGTTCAAATTGAAACTCAGCTAAGCACGGGTTATTCGATTACCTGGTTTACTAGCGGTACCAGTACCAGTAACATTCTTTCATCGATTCCCGCAGTGTTGTCCGTAGAAGCGGCAGCGCTACTCGTCAACTCCCCGCAGCTTATCCTTTCGGTAACATACGTTGCGTACTTTGGCATCATCAGTGTAAGGACTCGAAATACTGAAAATGATACTACCAGACTGTCCGCTAAAATCTTCGAAATATAGCTTATATTCATGGATCAAGAATTTTTGCGCCTCACAACTCGCACAGGTTTTCTCAGGGTCTCAAACAGGCGTGGTATGCAGCTATATGCTCAGTCCTTAGGCGTCCCATGGTCAGTGGGGCTTTCAAGCATGCTCGTTTGGGTTCTGTTACATTGGCTCCTGTCCGAAGCCTTGTTCCTCGTTGATATTAGGGAATACACGTATTGGGGACAGTACTCGAAGCCCGTAATGACGACAGTGGGATTCTCTCTTGGGCCGTTGATTGTTATGGTGCTCGTTGGGTTCCCATTGGTGCTTGCGATTCTTCTTGCTCCTATGTGGTCAATGTCCCGCAAAGCGCCAGCGATCGGAGGCTGCAGCCTCGCTATATCAGCCGCTTGCCACCGAAGTCATGACGAGGGGCCAGGTATCAGGAAGATGGCGGTTCGGTATGGAGTCCTCACACATGAAGTTCGCTGCGGGACCCACGCCGTCGGGTTCTCCGCATTGGAAGATGGAGTCTCAGATTTACAAGAAGGCGAAGTCTACATATGATTGAGAAAAAGTACTGGGCTTGTAATGCAGCTTCTCGGGTAACGAGTTTTCTATCGCTCACGAGACTTTCCTATCAAATATGTACATCATCTGATCTTGTGATTATGCGAACGGCGAATCGTGTGTGAAGAAGCCAGCTCGTCAAACCTTGAAGCATGAAGAGGCTCCAATCCCGACGTCTAGTCAGGGTACTGAAAGTCTAGGACATTTTTCCGACGCGACTGGACCAGGTGAGTTAAGTGAGGTGGTGCAGCGAATTGCCGAAATGGAGACGCCTGATCACGTGTCTTCGCGTTTCGGTCGCGAAGTCCTTGCTGAGGGGTAAAGATGACGCGTGTCGAGTGTTCAAGGAAAGAAAGAGGCAATGTCCACCAGACATATCGTAGAGGTATGTTATCACAGTATTCATCCATAGTGGGTGATGGTAAAATCTATAATTGCTCCTTTCAAATCAAAGCAGAGTCTGTCATACGCCCTGATGCGGCGATTTTCCCCAGCCGACGGAGACGCGTTGACTTTATTGCTGCGTGATCAGGCTTGACTTGGCAGCAACACAGAAAAATGAACCGCAAAAGAGCGTTCAAGATATACTTGGAAGATGAGAGCCCTCATACAGACTCAAGTAGGGTCCAAACGAAGTCCAAGAAGTGGAACACGTCTTTCCAACATAACGACAAGCACAGTAGTCCCCTACACCTACTTCCAAATCGCAACCAGCAAATCACGGCCACCACAACATGGGCGACAGGCGACGGTTTCGGCGATTCAGCCAACACAATTCCTCGAAAGACCCCTTTTAAAATGCCGAGACCTCTCAGCTCGAAGCAACAAGTCAACGCTCAGCTACCGACTCCAGGTAGATCATCGCCGATTCCTCCAAAATTCTTGAAACCTACTACGCCAACAGAGCTACATGGTAGCGAGGCGGCACCATCTTTGAAAATTTCTCGAGATCGCCAAACTTTTGATGTGCAGAAAAGTCAAGAGACTGAGACACAATCGGAAGGATCTGGAGAAGAAGAAGAGGATGAAGAAGAACAAGACGCCGGCTCTGACCCCCCTTGGCCGTCATCGCCTTCTCATATTCGTGAGACCAGCACATATCGACAAAGTCATTCGGACGGCGTAGGGCACTCTAGACCGATGACTGCCCAATCATCGTCCCCGACGCATTCTATTTTTGCTCCAGCCTTTGCGTCCTTTCCCACTCCCCTCTCTAAGACATCGGCATCTATGACAGACACGACGACCACGCCCAAGTTTCGATTTCGGCCAACACTCAATTCTTTAGCGGCAGCTGATACCTCAGAGACCGCCAGATCCGCCAGGCAACGGCCCCCCCAACCTTTTCAAGCCCCCCAAAACTATCTGGGAGCGGGGTCAGAAAGTTTGCCGGGAGGCAATTCATCAAGACCGCATTTCAGGCAGACTCAGCGGGCTTGTGCCCAGGCAGGAACATCGGTGTCACCCGCTTTGATTGTCACAAACGGTCTTGCGTCGGAACAAGGACAACAGACGGGCTTGAACCCCCTTTTTATCCACCACATCTTCTCGCCGCATGCTAAGCGAAAAGGCCAGAGGTTTGTGGCTGGCGGCACTGCAGACACGCTGAGGAAATGGGTAGTGGAAGCTGCAAATGGCATCAACATCGATGTCGACTCGCAAAGATATAATGACCAGGCAGAGCTCCTGATCTCTGTCGACACTGGCTCGTCTCCTGTCTTCTTGCATGGTGCTTCGAACATGATCGCGCTACTATCGCCACGGCTTCCTCAGCCAACATCGCCGTGGAATTTGCTTCGTTCATCGATTCTGCTGCTGGGCGCCCCTTCTTCAGGGCCGTCCGCGTTGCCCGAGGGTCTAGGGCAACAGGCGCTCGAAACGGGCGCGAGCGAGATGCTGGTCAACATCAGCATGCCAGCCTGGACTCTGCCGTTAGCCATTCGCTGCCTAGACGCTAAGCCGAGGGCAGACCTCAATCAGTCAGGAAAACGGTGTTCAGGCGCAGCCGAGGGGTTGGTGGGAGCTGGCACCCGCGAATCTCCTCGCGTGGCCTGGGAGAGGCACATCGTCTGTCCGTGCTGGTCACTCGCGAAACCGGCGGAGGCCGCGAGCCGCCAGTGATGATGGAGGAGGTGACGAAGCAACGGCTGGGAGACGGCAATTTCCAGCATTGGAGGCAATGATGCACTACAGCGAAAGATCTCGTGACTGTCCGGACAACGACCCCGATTTTCTTTTCCTTTACGACTTATGAAGAACTAGCAAAGACATTGCAAAGACGAATGCTTTCCATTGCTTTTCTGTTGCAGAGATACGAAGCCATGCCTGTGGACGGCTTTGAGGGGACTTTGTTCTAAACTTTGATACAGAGTGCCGTTTATTTTGACCGAGCAGCCAGTGTCACATACAGTACATTTAGCGCTTGAGATTGCTGGTCCGTCTGGTCCAGAGCTACCTATGTACATTTTGGGCACTAGCATGGAAAGACAAGCGCTTTAATTCCTCTTTGAGAGGTCATCTAGCAGCGTCGTCGCGGCCAGCTTGCCCAGATTGTTGGATGCCAGCGGCGAGTCGCCAGTGATGACGTACCGATCTCGATGGGTCTCCCCGGTGATGCCAGTGTTGACGGGAATCACGCCGAGCTTGCGCAGCTCCTCGCCCACCAGCCAAGGCATCTTGCCAGGAATGTAGCCGATGTCGATGTTGGCGCCGGTGTCGAGCGAGTCCGGGAACACAGCCACCTTGTAGCCCTCGTAGATGTACTTGCTGCCGTCGGGCTTGCCAACCTGGGCAGCCAGCATGCTGGCGGGTCCGTGGCACAGGGAGATGTAGTAGCGGTTATTGGCGTCGGCCCAGCGCAGGATCTCGCCGACAGTTTGGGAGAAGGGCACGTCGTTCAAGACGCCGTGTCCACCGGGGATGAAGACGCCGATGTATGGCGTTTCCTTGTTGAAGCCATTGCCCCAGACCTTGTTCAAGTCTAGCGGCTGGCGCAGCTTTGGCTTGTACTTTTCGAAGATCTGCTTGACCGCACTGTCCTCCTTGGGGAAGGCCCACATCTCGAATTTGACCGGGTCGCCTGACACGGTGGCAATGTCAATCTCGAAGCCGGCGGCGTCCAGGTGCAGCACGGGTAGCAGCATCTCGACCGGGTGGTTGCCCGTCGAGAAGAACTCGCCACCGGCCATGCGCAAATAGCGCTCTTGTGTTGCGATTAGCAAGATCTTCCACTTGCCGCCTTTGTACGCGTTCGGGTAGTCTGCGCCATCGAAATCCGTCTTGGGCGGGACGTACTGGGTGAGCGAATGGGGGGAGGGGAACCAAGCGTCGTCCTCTGCCTGGTCAGCCACGGGGGCGCGGTCGCCAGTCGGTCTGCTAGACATTATTGCTGCAGCCGTTCAAATGCGTTCTGTGCTCGGGGAACTGAGATAGGATGGAGGACGAAAATTCTGGATTGGCTTTCTCCGCGAGCAAGAGGCTTTGGAGGGGTCTTTGGGGAGCTCCTGCACCTTGATTTTGCTCCCAAGCGCCAGACGTCATAAGCATAGGTCCAACCATGGTTCATTGGTTGAAAAACCGCAGCAAACAAAACCAAAACTGCATGCACAGCGCCGAAGTAGTTAGGGCCCTGGGGTGGTGGCATTCTTTTGACGAAACCGCTCTCCTTACATGTGAGGCAGACTTTGTCCGGTACACGCCACCAACGCGAGGCCTCGCCTCCTGCAGCGATCGACGGCCGTCCATCAGCAGCCTGTCCTGACTTCACGGATGCTGTCTGTTGAATGCCCACTCGCTTGATCTGGAGCTCTTGGGGTGACGCTACGAAATGTCGAATGTTCTCTGTTTCGCACCTTGCAAGTGTCTGGTGTATCGACGGCCATGATCGCACTATCAGGTATCTTGATTGCTCTGTGATGCTTCACATGAACACTTGCATGACTGGCTCGGCCTGGCTACCGAATGAGTATTGTCCGTGTCCTGATCATTGTGTAAGTGCTCGCCACAATCATGGGAAGAAAAAGGACTATATCCAGATTGCGGTCGGTCATCATTGTTGACTAATTGGCGTCCAGCTTCTCTTTTCGCTCAGTCGTGACTCAGTCGGCATCTATGTATCCATCGACTCGAGATAAGCTTCGCTCCGTGCCAAGTTGAGCGGATGATGTACATGTCTCGGTGAAGCATTCTGCATTTCGTAGGACCTCGCCCTGGATAGCTTGTACCTCACCCACTTCTCAATGTATTTCACGCGTTTTTGAGGAGATGCAGTCGCACAGACACGAATACAAGCTGGGCAAACCAGTCTTTTCCCAGCTCCGAGTTAGATTGAAAGAAGCCTGAATAAGTTTCGAGATCATGGACCGTACGGCCAATTACTAGACTACGGTCATGACCAGAACTTTAATGCAAATGGCTGTTCAATCCCGGTATTCGCATGTGTCGCCCCTGCAACGAGGGTCCGATTTGACGTCTCACCCAGTCGGGGAGAATCTAGTATGATGGGGATTTTAACGGACGACCGCCGGAGGTACCAATTGAATTAGTGGGCCGCTTAGCTGTTCCCAGCTTCGACCAGTGCCTTTGCATACACAATTTCATACATTATGCCTTAGGAGTGCCGCGTGAGGACTGTATGTCGACTTCCGTAACTCTCCGGGACAAAGTGACCCTCCAATGCAAATGCTGCCATCTGGATTTGCGCTGTCAGTAAGCTCATACAGCTTGACTTTACCGGTGAGGCTTCCTCACATTTTTGCTGGGCACGATGCCGTTGGTTGCAATGATTGTCACGCGAATAGATTTCAAGCTGCATGCAATGTGAAACGATCACTTTCAGAGCTGATAGCCACCGTAGGTGGAGTGTCTCACAAGAAGTTCATTTCGTATCAATTTACGTAATGATCCCCGGCCTTCTCGCTTGGATTGTCCTCGACTTGTTCAGGGCTGGACGCTAGCCGAATCCGCTGTGGCAGGCGTTATGGCGTTGGCGGCCCTAAGCTGCTTTGATATTCTTGCAACAAATCTCCGGGGCTATCTGTTAGGAAGGAGCACAACGGCTAGTCACGTGACTCACGGCAGATATAGTTTCTTTCTTATGTCAATCCGTTAGAATCACCAGAATCAATCAGGTAGCAATACAATTGACTGATATCTCGCTTTCACAGGTTGTAAGACTACGACCTGACACTATCGCACAGCAACGAGCACATTCCAACGACTTGAAGTCGAGCCGTCTGAAGTCTGGACCGGTCGGACTCGCTAAACCGCACCGTCATATTCGTCCAAGATCAGCACATCATCCATCAGACGGGCTGCGTGACTGCCACGATCCAAGCCATCCCCGCGTCAGCTGAAAGTGTGAGACCTGCATTTCGCTCTTTCCAGACCGCTCGCACGTTTCTTACCCCGCTCGTCGAGCGAGACGTCTATGCAGACTCATCCTATCATCACACACAAATCAGCCTAAAGATGTCAGCCAAGCCCCTTCAGTTGACCCCAGAATCCCCTATTGGCTGTATGGTAGGTTCATGGCGCTGCTGCGAGGCGCCTAGCCTTGTGAAGAATGTGGACCCTGTGTCGAAGGTGTTCTCGAACGCGGTCAGTCTGTCTCTATTTAAGACTGCCATATTTCTACCATTAAGTCTGAAGCTTTCATAACTCAACCTACTGCTGCTAGATTTCAGCCCTGATTGATTCTGGCGCTTTCAGCTGAATCTGATCAAGTTTAGTTTTGTATATCCCAGCCCTTGACTCACCTCTTCTTTTCGTCTCCTTCAAAATGACGACGATAGCATCCGACATTCGAATCGATGATCGGCTTGTCGATGATCGCTTAGGAATCATTCGTGATACTATGGTCAAGAGCGAGAAATGCGACACATCAAAGCCCGGCAACAGCGATCTTTTGGAACTGCTGAACCAGTACATGGATCCACAGTTCCAAGGACTCGATGCTATCGACTTCCTTCGAGGAGTCCTTCGCGTGTACAAAGAGTCACAAACAGACACCGCTTATCAGACATTTCTCAAGACCAAGCTCACGAAAGATGAGCAAGCGCGCCTTGATGCTTTCGTCGATGGCAAAACGGCTGCGCAAGCCGGCGAAGATTTCGAGATTCCACACAGCGTCGGAGTTCGCGAAGAGCTCGAGGCGCAGCGCCACGCCAACAAGGCCGTCATTATCAACGCCCAAGCAGAAATCAACGGTCCTGCCAATCCTCAAGGTGGCTTCAAGGGCTTCGTCCACAAGCTGGTGGACTTCTTCACTCAACACCAACACAACGATGAAGTGAAAATCTGGGATAATGTGCCCTTTGAAAATTGGGGTAGAACTCAGGCGTTTAAACCCAGATATACTCTTTGGCCGCGGACCACCGCTGGCGTCATCAACATCGTCAAATTCGCCATCAAGGAAGGCTTCACCGTCCGATGCTCTGGCTACCGCCATTCATGGTCCCCTATCTTCGGAGAAGAAGGACAGATTCTCATTTCTATGTTGGACCCTGAAAAGGTCTCCCACCTGCCAGACACAACATCCCTGCCGATCTGGCAATCGGCTGCTACTGAGCTGGAAAGTATCGAAATCGTCCGCGATAGTAAACTTCCTGTGTCGCCTGGCAAGACACTCGTTCGCGTCGGTGCAGCGTGCACGAATGAGCGACTACGTCGCTGGTGTATCACGGAAAACAAAGTCACTCTGCCCCTTAATGTCATCATGGTCGAGATCACACTTGGCGGCTCTAACGCACCCATCTGTCATGGTGCAGGCCTCCGCCACCGAACCCTCAGCGACCTTGTCCGCAGTATCGAGTACGTTGACTGTCACGGCAAGCTGCAGACCGTCACGAATCCTGCACACCTTCGAGCTGCAAGCGGCGCCTTCGGTCTTCTCGGCGTCGTGACGCATATCACGATGGAATTTGATCCCATGACCTACGCCAACCTTGAACCAAAGAAAGTAGACGTCATCCGTGCCATCCCTCCTCCTGATGGCTACGAAGACAAGGTTCCACCGATACTGCGAGTTCCGGTTACGCCCGCTGAACGACAACAGGACATTGAGGCTTTCGAGAAGCACTGCGAAAACGACTACTATTGCGAATGGTTTTGGTTCCCGTACTGTGATCAAGTCTGGGTCAACACTTGGAACACTACAACCGATTCCCGTGGTGTCGTCGATTTCCCCAGCAAAGTTTCAATCTTCGTGCAATGGGCTGGCACTGTGATGTTCAATATCGCACAGTACTCAAAAGTGCTGGACACCATCGGAGAGACGATTGGCGTTGATTTTGTGAGCGACACCATCATCTCCCGAGCAGCCATGTGGTTACTTGGCGACAAAAAGGTGAAAACTTACTTGACGGATGGCCTGCACTTTCAACGCGCGATCCAGAATGTGCGTGTTCGGGATCTGGAGGTTGAGATTCCGATACCAGCGAAGCAGCAACACATATCCGCGGCAAATGGACAAAACGGTGCTGGATCTAAGCCCAAGCCCGACTGGACGGTTGCTCGCCAGGCATGGTGGGACGCCATCATCGTTGCCTACAAGCATACAGACACCCAGCCTCAGCGCATGCCGCTAGAAATGCGCGTCATGGGCGACAGCGACGTGATCCTTTCGCCTCAGCGGGGCAACATCCTCGGCACCTGCTCGATCGAGGTGCTGACCCTCGAGGCCGAACGGGACAAGTGGAACAAGTACGCCCAGGAGGTGCTCGACCGCTGGATGTCCTACACGGACGGGGACGGCACGCCGCTGCGCACTCGGCCGCACTGGGCCAAAGAGTGGTCAGGCAAGACGGTGGGCGGCGTCGATTGGCCGAGCAAGCTGAAGGAGCAGTACAAGGACGAGGTCAAGGAGTTCAGCGACGTGCTGGCGGACATTGGCCGCACGCAGGGCTGGCAGCTGGCCGACTTGAGCAGACGCTTCGCCAACCCCTGGCTGCGCGAGTTCGTCTTTGGTACGTGAAGCCGACTGGCCGCCTAAGCCCTCCCTCGGATGGCTGCAACAAACACGTAGCCATCTAGCTAAGTTCGCGTGCGCGGGACCCGGCC
The DNA here is from genome assembly GCA_037013595.1 of Dicorynia guianensis. Classification (NCBI taxonomy): domain Eukaryota; kingdom Viridiplantae; phylum Streptophyta; class Magnoliopsida; order Fabales; family Fabaceae; genus Dicorynia; species Dicorynia guianensis. The sequence goes on from JASUAB010000019.1 coordinate 1,205,553, forward strand.
GCTTCGCGTGCCGATGCGGAACTTCGCTGTCTGGTCGGCGAGGCAGCCAGCCAGAGTGCATGCTCGTGGCCCGGGTCGCTCCTGCGCAGATGGGCGGGGACAGCAAGACGGGCGCCGCCTGGCTACCCTCTGGAAGCGTGCCTACAGGGGGCGACTACTGCTTTCGGGCGATGGTCGCGAACTCTATTAACATCAACGATACTACCAGCAAGAACTCACGTTGGCCAGCAGGCGTGTTCGCAAGAGCGTGATGGACGGCGCGTGGTCACTGGCCATTGTGATTATCGAGGCATGTAAAAGACATGATTGGACGTGAACTGGGAAACGGAGGTGGAACCGCCAGATAGTTATGGATCGCTTGTGGACAAAAAATCCCCACGCATGATAAAGCCACGCAAACACCGCTCCCTGCACCCCTTGTCGCTCTTCAATCCCATAGAAGAAAAGTTTCGTTTCTGCCATTTCATCGGCCTACGCGCGTCGCGGCAGGCCCGCTGTTCGTGGCGCCCGGCATCTCGCGGGGGCCTGTCAGCCTCCGCTGGCCGCTCCTCGCTGCCGCCGCGCCCAGAGCCATCCTGGGACTCAAATTGTTGTTTGGAGAGTCCGTGCGATCGACTCCGCCTCTCCCGCTCGTGTTGCTGCCACTGCTTCCCATCCGCACATGGTGTATGTTGCCATTGTTATGATAGTAACTGTAATCCCCGGAACCGTCGTTGATGTTCATATTGCTGCGTCTGCTGCCGCTTCGCCGTGAAGTGGGCGTCGACAGCTCGCTTCGAGTCATTTCCAAGCTGTACCTCTCTTCTATTGGAGCCAGCAGCCCGCCGGGCGAGTACGGGCTTCTCCTTCTCTCCAGCGGGATCGGTGCAGGCCAAGTCGCTGGATCCGCGCCCTCGTTATCGATCGTCGCGTACGGGTCGTTGAAGTGCGGTCGGCCTCTGTACGCCATACGTGGACTGCTCGCGTCCGCTTCTTCGCCGGATTCTACCGACCTCAATGACTGGCTTCCGGCAGATCGTCCGCCGGGAGACATCTGGACCACGTGAGCCTGCCCGATGTGGTACTCGTCTCCAGCCGAAGCCGCGTCCTCGTCCGCGTAATCGCCATCCTCTTCGTTCTCCGATGCCGCCGATATTGCTTCTGGAGAACGGCTCAAAGATTCTTGGCTGGCTGCCCCATCTAATTGAGGGGTTTTCACTCCCCCCTTGTTTCCACCTGCGTTTCCTTTCTCCTTGGTTGGGATGAGAGGCCCATCATCGTAACTCAACGTCCGATACCCTCTGGATCCGCTGACCGTCCGGTTCTTCGCCAGAGCGGGAACTGAACCAAATGCGTCGATGTTGTCGATGCTGCTCGTCCGGGAAGAAGCGTCGTCTGCGAGGTTGCGCCGTGAACCGTTCGAGTGAGCGCTGCCAGCGTAGTTGAACGCTTCAGTCTCCAGCTGGTTTTGATGTCGCGATGTCGGCCCCTGCCGAGGCTGCGGGTGCTGCAGAGGCAGAGAATGACGATTCGAGGTGTATTTGGGATCCTCCATTGATGCTCCAGACGCATCATCCGGTATAAGTGGAGACGGAGATCGCATCTCCGCTTCACGCTCCTGCTCACGGTTGAGCGAGTTGGCGGACCTTAGTCGGTCGTCGCCGTTGTGATCGTACACACCCCCCTGGCCAGGCAATACGTTCACTTGGGAACCGGATCGCGAATCTCCTCCGAAAGAGTAAGGATGATCCCCTCCACTCGACGTCGTCGTCGTCTTGGACCACCTCGACACTTTTGGAATGCTGTTCTTGAACGAAGACGAGTTGGTCGATTTGTGACGGTGCGATCGCGTCGTCTCACCCGTGTGTGGCGTGGCCGGTGAGAATTGCGTCGGAGGTGTATCGAAAGTCGCTTCGGGCAGGCTTGCTATCCCATTGACATCGCCTCTTCTTTGAGCTTCTTGCGTGGGCGTCCGCATCCCATCGTCGTTTTCCTCGCCACCAGGCGCTTCGTCGTCTTCAGGCACAGTGCTGAATCGAGCCCCAGGCCGATTGTCGTACCCGGAATGCATCCGTTGTGAGCTCTCCGAGAAATTGCGGGATCGATTCGGCGTCGACCCTGTGCCCGCTTGGCCCTCGGGCTCATATCCAGAATCCGGCGCTGCCCGCATTCGTTCGTACGAGTCCATGCTTTGGGCCGGCTCTACCGATCGAGCGGGTCGCGCGCTGCCTGCCATGCTCTGCATCTCTTTGAGCATTTCCACTTCTTCCAGCAGCTGCACCAGCATGTCTTCCATTCGACCAAGGTCTTTCTCATTACGCGACGTCAGGCCGCGCAGCGCTCTCTGGAAGATGTTCTTCCTTTTTCCAGCGTTGTCGTCCATCGTGCCACTTCCCGATCGGACAGTTCGATTGATATTGCCCGGAGAAGTCATCCCCGGCTTGGCCATCCCAGCCAGTGTTCTGTCGATCGTGCGATTCGCGTGGCTCTCGATCGCCTTCATGTTGATGTCGTTTTGCTGAGCCATGTGCCTCTTTAGATCGTCGAATGAGTTGTGCATCTCGTTTGCGCTCCTGACCAGTGTCACCAGTATCTCGTGGTCGCGGGCGTTCCGCTCCCCATCCCGGTTCTGCAGTTGATCCATTAAGGCCACAATGTCCTTGGACTCGATTCCTTCGGCTGCTCCACGGCTGGATCTGAACTCGTTAGCTACGAACATGCCGCTTGTGCCCACAGAGCCGCGTGACTGCCCAGGCGTGTTCTTGATCGATGCTGGAGCTTCGCTTCGAAACAGCGTGGGCGGAGGCTTCGAGAAAGATAGTGGACTGTCCGCGCTCGGGGAGTGAGGCACTGCCGCAGACGAATATCCCTCGTCTCTGAGATGTGGAGGCGTCTGACTGGCAAAGTTGGCGTTGAACTTGTTTGGCTGTGGCTGGAACTCCCTTCGAGAAGACCCGCCGAAGGGATCTTCGCTGCTGTTTCTTCTGTGGCTGGCAGCAGCAGCACCAGCAACTGCTGCCGCTGTTGCTGCCGCCACCTCTTCTGCTTTCGTCATTCTACCAGCCCCGAACTCCTTGCCTGTCGGCGTAGGTGTCGAATAGAGCCAGCGTCCCTGCTTTTTGCTTTCTGCGTCAAGCGGTCCTTCGATAATGGAAACACGGTGGGGGTCTTGGTTGAACAAGGAAGGGTTGGTGATGTCGGATGTGTCATCAGGAATGGACGAGAAGTCGACGGGAGCCTCGAAGGTGGCACCGTTTTGATGGCGCGCATCCTTTCTCAAATCGTCCCGATCTCTGTACGATCCAGAATCGCTTTGGCGAGGAGACTCAATGGATAGACGCTCCTGCGACAGCTTCTGAGCGTTTGCCCGTATCGCATTCCATCTGTCAAAGCTGGTTTTGTCGTTCAAGCCAACGTTTGATGGTGTTCGAACATTTCTGGCCTCATCCAAGGTCTCGACGTCAGGCTTGTGACTCAGGAGGTGCGGTGGCTGTTGACGACTACTGGATACAAAACTTGTCGAAGCATCATCTACGAGGGAAGCGACGACAGACTCACGCTGTGGCACATCGTGCACGAATCTGGCTTGGCTGGTTTCGACACCTTTCAGTTGTCGAGTCGGATCGCTGAACGAAGCCCCTTCTTGAAGCTGCTCATCCTCTCCAGGCAGATCGAGCATTTCAACATCTTCATCCGCATAAGCCTGGCCGCGCTCGAGCGACGTACGGTATTTGTCGTTGACCTCGTGCTGGTCTTCGTAGAATATGTCCGCGTCTTCCCTGTCTATCGGTTCGACAGGATTCAGAGCTTGGTCCATAGGCTCCAGGTTAATACCCTCATGACGTTTCTGAGTTAGAGGATAATCTCGGCCAGTCGACGATACGGATCTCAAGGATTCGCGCGACCTAACGGATTTGGACTCTCCCCCAGTGCGCGAGTCCGGTGTGGCAATTCTTTGATGGTCGCTTCGCTCGTTGATCTGGGTCTGGCTTGAAGCTTCGCGGGAAGAAGAGCCCTTGCGGCCCTGAGAGCCTGCAAGCGCGGCGGTACCGATGCCAACGGCAGCACCTGCGGCTGCGGCCGCCAACGCTCCAGATCTGTCCCCTGTCGAAGTGCCGGTCACTCGAGGTGGCGAAGTGATTTGCTGCGGGGACGCAGTGAAGTTGCGAGGTGATTCGAGAACCCGACGCGGTACAGCACTGATAACGGGTTCTGCGGGGGATGGGTCTTGTTCGTAGTCTACGCTCTCAGCTGACAGGATCGAGTCCCTTGTCAACTCTGAATCTTGGATCTCACTGTTCATCGGCATAGCTGGGATTCTCCGAGCTTTGTCTTCGTCGCGGTGATACTCTTCTTCGACAGACTGGCTCCGGCTCTTCGTCCGTTTCTTCCTCTTCTCCCGAATTCCCGAATCTATGCTGGACCGCGAATCGTGAGATCGCAAAGCGGCAGCTGTCAGCTCTGTCCGCCCCGCGGCCTTGATGCGTTCCTTTTCAAGCGCCACACTGTCTACCGATCCAGCCCGGCTGCTCCTTTCGGAGCCAGACTCACGGCTTGAACGACGGTGGGGTCGGATTCTGGCTGTTCTGTCAAGCTCGCTTACGTCGCGGCTGTGGCTGCCTTTGGGTTTAACGTTGGGAGCGCTCGAGGACTTGGACAGTCTCCGGTCGACAGGATCGAACATGGACGCTTCGGTGATGTATGAATCTCGTCTGCTGTCAAAACTGTCGCGAGCGGAGCCCTTGCCGATGGACTGGTGGCGACGAATCGTTTCGATTTCTGGTAGGATCAAGCGTCGCACGACATCTTCAACGGTCGCCAATAGCTTGGGGTTGTTCAATGAGTATTTCGAGGCATTCGAGACATTGGAATCCATATCTTTGGGTCGCAGTAGGCTTGATTCTGTGCCGCTGTCACGATGGCTCTTGCTCGAACGGCGACTTGATTTCAGATCAGAGCTGTGACCATCGCCCGCGCGGCGGCGTGACTCGTAGAGAGCGGCGGCTTCGGGGCTGTGATCGCGTTGAAGCTTCTCGATAGCTTTGCGTGTGATCCTTTCCTTGCTGAGGCTCCGTGTACGGCTGATGTTCGGAGGCTTGAGGGTTGCACCGACCTCGCTATCACCATAATCGTCGCCTTCTTCGTATGAACGGTCTGAGGTCGTGCTTTGCTGCTTCTGCGGAGAGATTATCTTCACAGGGGCGTCGAGGACGCTGTCAGCTGGCATAGAAGACACTTCGGAGGCATTGTAGGGCGCGGCAGCGGCAGATCTGTCGGTGATGTTCGACATGTCGCCGCGAATATTACTGTCGTCTTGTGGGAGAAGCTCGGATATGTCCGAGTCGCCAAAGGAGACAGTCCGAGAGTAGGCGGGCTGTCGAGCGCTCCCAGCTTCAGCGACCTTGGTTTGGCTGGCCTTTCGTGCGTGACTGCCGGACGGGCTGACCTTCACCCGTATGCTCGGTCGGCCTTGAGCGGCTTCTCTGCTGGCCTGGTCGGTGGCTTCGTAATATTCGATGAGGATAGATGTGTTGGATGGATCGCTATCCTTCCTCGCAGCGTGCAATCTCTTAGTTGCGATGGTCAACGGTCTTCCGTCGTCGGGGATGTCGTAGGAGGTGTGGTCGGTGCGTCGGGAGAGGTCGGTGGCGAGGTCGTCGCGTTCGTCGGAGGCACTATCGTTATCTACGAGCGAATCGGTAGGGGCAGGTAGAGGAGGCCTTCTGCTTTCGAATCCCATTGCAAAGTCCCATGCTAGGCTGAAAAGGCACGATGGCTAGCTCTCGGGACAATGGGGAAGAAAAAAAAATAAAACAAGCAAACGGCCAGCCAGTTGCTTGGGTGCGCGAGGAGAAGGAGAGATAGGGAGATCGGAGAATAACGACAAGGCCAACGGCTGGGATGGTCAAGAGGTCAACGAGGGAGATGATGTCGTAGCTGGGACAGAGCCTGGTATCAACGGCCAAAACGAAAAAAAAGTTTAATGATGATAATTGGTAAAAGCGGTGGCGGGGGAAAAAAAGACGATGGGGACCCGATTCGGCAGCGTTAGGCTCTTCAGCCGTTTCAAAACTTCCGGGGCCAGTCTGACGAAAGCGCTTTGCAGCAGATGTGACACAAGACAAGAACAAAGACCAGATGGGCGGTGGCGAGCGAGATGAGAGAGAGGGAGCTACAGGGAAGCGTTCACTGAGAGCTATGTCCTGGCAACACTGCCTACTTTTCTTAGCAGGTCGTTCGAGATCGGGCGTCGACAGCAACAACCAAAGAACAAAAAGGCAGGCGGCGGGGGAACCGCGCACGCTAAGGCCCGGTGAGAGTTTCCGTTGGAACGGCATTTGATTGGTGCTCGCGATAAGTCAGCGCGCGTGTCTTCCGTGCGCACTAGTACCTATATGGGGATAGTTAGCCCGTCAGACGCCATTGGCGCTTGACTCGCCTTACGTCAAATTCGGTCGAGTCTTGATAGATAGATTTGGTGATGAACTTATCAAAGTACCTAACATTGACGTATTTAAGGTCCGGCCGATGTACATGAGAATCGCTTCTAGTCGTCTTGCCGTTTCCTCTTGAATCTCGCGCCTTGCTTAGGTTGACTGCCATACGCGCGACGACCCTGCACCTTTTTGTCGCGCGACATACTGGCCCCCAGCTGTATATCAACACGTGGTGGTACAGGAAAGCCAAAGGATTTGGCAACTTTTGCAAGGTCCAAGCTATGGACGTCAAAAACAGACCTCAGGCTGTGGCTAGCGTATGCGTGCAGGTATGATCGAAAGCCGTCCTTGGCGGACTTGTTGAGGTAGTAATTTTTACCCACAAGATTCTCGAGTTGCGATTGGATATTGGCCACTTTGGATTCGGGGAATTCAAACTCGACGAGAGGCACCTTCGCTTGCTTGAGATGCTGCAGCAACCCGATCTCTGATGGCAGAAGGAAAAGCAGGCTCTTGCCCTTGGCATTGGCTCGCGCAGTGCGTCCGACTCTGTGAATATAATCTTTGGGGTCGTCGGGTGGGTCGAATTGCACTATCCAATCCGTTGCCGGAATATCCAGCCCGCGTGCAGCGACGTCCGTGCAAATCAGAGTTCCTCTTTCGGCGTTCTTGAATTCCATAAACACCGAGGTTCGCTTTTGCTGTTTCATATTACCATGCAGAGCCAACACCGGGCAATCGATGTAATTGAGTAGCTCTGAGAAATAATCCACACAGTTGCAGCTCGAGAGGAAAACGATTATCTTCTTCTTATTCATGTATTTTCTCAGAAACGAGAATAGTAATCGAAAGCGCTTGTCGGAATCGCAAATCACAAACCCCTGCTCAAGCGTATCGACGGTGCTGTGTTGCGCGTCCTCGTCCACGCTTATGAAAACAGGTCGTTTCTTTAAAGCCAATTTGGCGAGATCATCGATCCGCTGCGTCTGCGTCGCTGAAAAAAGCATCGTCTGCCGATCATGCTCGTCGGTCCGCGGCAGTATCTTGACTATAGCACGCACTTCATCTTCAAATCCGTCATCCAAAAGGCGGTCAGCCTCGTCGATAATCAAAGCGCGGATGTTCTTGAACACGAAACTTTTCGTAGATTGCAAATGATCCAATAGCCGGCCCGGAGTCGCTACGAGTAGATTGACCCCCTTGGACAGCTTTTCTTCTTCAGCTCGTCGGTTTGCTCCGCCCATGATGATCCCGTAGGTTTGAGAATGGTGGGCCATGAGAGAACGCGCCACTCCAAAAATCTGCAGCGCTAGTTCGCGAGTTGGAGAGACGATAATGACGCCGGTGCCATTGCGAGGCTTAAATTTGAGAGCGTGCAGCATTTCTACAGCCGGTATGAGGAACGCGAGGGTCTTGCCGCTACCCGTTTTCGCAGCGCCCAAGACGTCCTGGCCAGCGAGAAGCGCGGGGATCGCCCGTCGCTGGACCTGGGTCATAGTGTCGAACTGCATGTCGCTCAGGCCTTTGATTGTCTTTTCAGAGAGGTCAAGGTCTGTGAATTTCGTAGGTGCATCGTTGACGTTGGGTAAAGAAAGCTGGCTGTCATTGGGTAGCTCTAGTATTGCGGAAGGCGCTTCATCATCGACTGGAGGGTTAGGGAAGCCCACTGTCTCTTCTCCCAGCGCTACCTGTCCAACAGCTCGTTTGCGCTTCTTCTCGTGATGTGAAGTCGAGGTGTCGTCAACCCGCGAGGCATTGTGTGAAATTTGCGGATCCCGTTTGCGCTTCTTTAGCTGGGACGGTTCCTCCATCTGCTCCTTTGACATTCCGCAGATTGCTAGCGAGAGTTCTGGTGAGTCAGCGGCGATGGTCTACCAGGCGATTGAACTGAACGGTGCAGAGAAAATGCTGCTTAAAAAAAAAATTCGGACTAGGTTATTACCGTCGGCATCTGTGAGCCCAGCGTGCTCGGCGGTGGCAGAAATGATGGCCGGCCCGATATCTCGACGTACAAAGTAGGCGGTGACAGTATTCGTCGGCTGCCTGATCAGGAAGTCAGAGATCAGCGTCAGCAGGACACCGCGAGGGAATTTGTTTTCAGCGATTGACGCGTCACTGATCGGCCTCAGCCTCGATCGGAGCGCCCAAGATTCCGGTCGCCCACGGCGGTTGGCGGAGCAACAACGGCTACGATGAATACCGAAAAATAACTCTGACGCGCAATCGTTGATTTGATTTCTTGATCCTACTACTCTTGAAATTCAACGATTTGGTGTTCATAGTCTGCGAGTCTATAGCAAGGCTGAGAACAAGAAATTCGAAATTGCGACGGAATAATAACAATTACGAGGTGTCTTGCCTGTTCTGGAGGCGCCTAGCCCAAAAAGCGGGTCGCGCCTTCCCTTGGGTGTGGCAAGGTTTGTGTCAGGGGGGCCACGAAAGAGCCGATTTCACCTGAACCGAACTCTCCGCCGTCTCGCCTCCGCCCTTCTCCCTGAATTTTTCCTGCTAAGCTGGCCCATCACACCTCTCCTGTATCCTTCCATCCTTTGACATCTCTCTCCAACCCCTCCTCTCTCCTCTTACTCTCCTCTAGCCCCGTCAAACTGCCCAACTTTCGTTTTTTATTTTCCTTTTGATCCTTCCTTTGGGTCTCGTCGGGCTCATTCCACGGACTCAATACTAATCCACAGCACACTCTCACTCGTTACACCACCCCAACGGCGGATTACGCGGGCGGCTCGCAACAGATCGCTGCTCCCCTGATCCGCCACCATACGGCTCTTTTCTTTTCCTACTGGCCACATCAAACAAAGAACGTCCTTTCACGAACGTCCCTCGATACCGTCCAGAGTCGAACCACTGTTGACTTCTTTTCTTCCCTGTCCTCGAACAACTCCAGATCTGCCGTCCGATACATCCAAGTTGGCCACTCTAACAACAACCATTCAAGATGGGTTTGAATCACGGCCATGGCGCCCTGTGGCGCTCAATATTCGCGCTGTTGCTTGTCCTTTCATCGTCGCTCGCATCAGCTACTCGCATGATTGTTTCTGAATCGCTCAACAATTGCGCCGCCAACAGCAACGAGACCGGCTTCAGTGCCTCGCTGTTCCAGGTCCGTTTTACCCCGGACGACGGAACAATCGCTTTCAACGTTTCTGGCTCATCCACCATCTCTGGCAATGTTGTCTTCCACATCGATGCTGTTGTCTACGGATACAATGCATTTTCGACTTCGATCAACCCTTGCGATAGCGAGGCGCTCAGTGGCGTCTGTCCGATGGTTCCTGGCCCACTCAGCCTTACCGCGACTCTTGTCAATGCAGTTCCACAAAGCACCCTCAAAAATATCCCGGGCATCGCTTACACGATACCTGATCTCGACGCAACTATCACCATCCGCATTGCTGCTGAGGATGATCCTGACACTGAGCTGACTTGCGTCGAAGCCAGCCTGTCGAACGGTAAGACCGTCTACCAGGCCGGTGTGGGATGGGCGACCGCTGTAGTCGCTGGTCTAGCCCTCGTCACCTCGGCCGTCGTGGCTGGCTTGGGTCACTCCAATACTGCAGCCCACGTCGCTGCCAACGCGCTTTCTCTTTTTGGCTTCTTCCAGACTCAGGCTCTATTCGGCTGCACTGCCGTTCATCTGCCGCCCATCGTGGCCTCTTGGACCCAAAACTTCCAATGGAGTCTGGGTATCATCCGAGTGGGCTTCCTCCAAGCTATCGCAACCTGGTATCAGCGCTCTACTGGCGGGACTCCATCCTCGATCCTCAACACTTTGTCCACCACTTCAGTGAATGTGCAGAAGCGAAGCCTTGAGGCCGCTGCTTCGGTTGGCTCGGAACTTGTCAAGAGAGTCAACCAAAATGGCCAAGGAACAACTCTGCAATCGATCACCATTCGCGGTATCGAACGTGTCGGTTTCGTTGCTGGAATTGAACCCACGGACATATTCCTGACGGGCTTTATCTTCTTCTTGGTGTTCTTCGTGGTCGTCGTAGCTGGGGTTGCCTCGTTCCGGGGCATCTTGGAATTGCTTGCTCGATCCGGGAAAATACGGTCAGAAAACTTCCAGGATTTCCGCAATGGATGGACGACCGTTCTCAAGGGAATAATGTTTCGCGTAGTGCTGGTCGGCTTTCCGCAGATGGTTGTGTTGTGCTTCTGGGAGTTCACCAAGGTCGATTCGGCCGGTGAAGTGGCTTTAGCTGTCATCACGATCGCCACGATGCTTGGATTGCTCGGCTTCGTTTGCTTCAAGATTGTGTCGATTGCACGGCGATCCATTCTTATGCACAAGAATCCTGCCTATATTCTCTATTCAGACCCAGTCTGCTTGCACAAGTGGGGATTCTTGTACGTCCAATTCAAAGCGGCTTCGTACTGGTTCATCATACCTCTTTTGGGCTACAACCTGGTTCTGGGCATGTTCGTGGCCTTTGGGCAGAGTGACTGGGTTGCGCAAGCGGTTGGGTTTGTCATTTTGATGGCAGGTCTGATGCTGGCGGTGTCCATCCTCCGACCGTACATGGACAAGAAAACCAACGCCTTCAACATCTCGATCTCTGTGATTAACTTCATCAGCGCCATTCTATTACTCTTCTTCACCGAAGTGTTCGGCGTGCCCGCGCTCGCGATCGGCGTCATGAGCATCGTCTTCTTCATCCTCAACGCCGTCTTTGCTCTGGTTTTGATCATCCTGGTACTTGTTGCCACTGGTTACGCGATCTTCTCAAAGAACCCCGATGTTCGATACCAGCCAATGCGCGACGATCGTGGATCTTTCATCAAGTCGCACTCAAACCTCAACACGGAGCTCGACGCTCTAGGCGCGACAGCGCGCGGCGAAAGTAAGATGCCTTACAAGACTACGATCGAAGACGACTCAGGTTCCTCCAGCTCTTGGGAGCAGGGCGGTTATAAGCGCTTCAGCAACGGAGGATACAGCAAGGATCTCAGCACCGTGGAGAGCTCAACATACGTCGCGAACTCGCAAGATAGGACGATGTCGATGAGATCGGACATGTCGCGGCAACGACAGCAAAACAACGCTAGCCCCTGGCAACGGGGAGCTGGTTACGATCGATGATGGTGAACCACGTTCACGATGTGCGACATATCCTTATTTTTGTCTTGCGCGCCAATGTCTCTTTCTTGTTGTCGGAGTACGGTCTGAGAGGCATGACGCAAATTCGGCGTATCGCGGGGGAGACAAGCTTTGTAACGTTGTCACCGGGAGTCGTCTCTTTTGAAAGCTTCGCCTGGCGTTTCATCTGGTACGGCTAAATTGAACGGGGTTCCCTTAACCCATGGTCAGTGGCATTCTTATTCTTGATGGCGGCGGCGGCGGCGAAAAGAAGCGAGCCCCGGCATGGATCTCGTCTTAAGTTGTGGTCTATTTTAGCAACCATCAACCTGGTAAAGAAGATCAAGAAGTGGACGTCCAGCGGCTATGATATTCTCATGATAAATCAAAAATCAGATACAGATCTACAAATTAAGCATACCGAAGAAGTCTGGACTTGGGGATTTTCGGAGGCAGAAGTTGACACGAATAATAATCAAGAGACGACAGAGCCAACCACCACTATCTGTCGATCGATCGGGGGTCGTTATTACTGTTTTCTCCTGTCGGTCTCGGCCGGCCGTTGTCTTCTTGCATAGGAAGACGAGGAGCACACAACAAATAATAAGCATCCAGCCAGAGACATGTCTATAATACCAATATTATCAGCTCTTGCAAACGTGTTTCTCCGTTAGGACGATGTTGCTTGGTAAATGACTTTTCGGCTGATTGTACACTGGAAAGCCAGCTCTCGCATCATCAGAACTTCCGCGGCGCCGCAGAGCCACGCGTACGAGCCTCACACTATACTGGGCACGACTACAGACTCTGTTCTGTGCATTCGCCTAGTAATGTACAATCTGCAAGGCACTAAATTGAAGTCTTCAGCAAAGTAAGTTTCGCAACACCGTATATCCAGCGAGATAGTTATCTTGCTTCCGAGCGACTTCATTCATCTGAATAGAAAGCTTCAGTCCTGACTTGTGGTCGTGATCGGTCTGAAGTATTGCCATACACGCCAAACCGTTCCGTGTGCCTAGATTTTGGCGAGCTAATTATGTTGCCACCTAAAGTATTTTGGTGAGAGCCCACCGAAACTTCTACTTTTTAATAGATTATTACACTTCAATTTTATTCTTATGTTCTACAATTTCTACACCAGGATAAGAGAATCTCTTAAATTTTTTAATTATTAAATAAATACGGTCTGTTAAATAGATAGAAATTAAATATAATAGTTTAAAGATAAAGTCTTTTATTTCTCCCTCTAGAATGCCGGATATTATAGGCTGAGCAAGGTAGCTAGCGGCAACGACTTGCGACAACCCGCCTCGACGCGGCGGGGCATGAGCAGGGCTCGGCGCTCGCGATTATTCGCAGTGCATCCATCCTTTCATTAGACCTGACGGCTACGTAATGAGGCTGTCATTCTCTTTCACGTTCACCTCGCTATGGCTAAACGCCAAGTATCTGCAAGCGTCCAGAGAGGACCGAAGTCTTCACCCTCTCACGGAGCCAGTAAGTCCTGCCCAAAAGCCAGTGACGGCAGCTTGCTGACGCTAGGTGCAGAGAAGCAGACTACAAACACGCGCAGAGCGAAAGCACGCGAAGTCCGCAGAAGTGCGCGCCTGAAAGCCGTATCACAACTTGAGGGTATCGGCAAAAGAAAGCAGCAGGAATCTGGTTTATCGTCAGTCGGTGAAGCTTCGCGAGATCAAGCGGTAGGTATCTCTCTGGCTGTGCTGGCTACCTGCTGATCAACACCACGTTCCAGCAACTCGGTACTCCTAACACACCTTCCTTGAAACGAAAGAGAGGCCAGAAGGCTCCTCGTTCGTCCCTTCCTGCGCAAGATTCGCTGCCTTCGAAGCGGCCTCGAACATCGACTCGACGCATGGCAGAGGAACAAGAGATTGAAAAGCACACTAGCAAGACTGTTGCCGACCCAGTCCAGAGCTGGGTTCTGAACGAGACGTGGTCCCCTGAGTACTTCAAACCAGACGAACAGGAGCAAGAAGAGCTTTGTCACCACGATAGCTGGCTAATAGAGATGATGGCACAGCCACCTATACCGGTTGTCCAATATGTGGAAAGAAACGGCTTCAGATATCCAATGCCTGTGAAAAGAGTTCCTGCATCGCTCCGACGAAAGCGATCAGATTCAAGCCTGACTGGGTCTACTGAGAAGAACAGGGAAAGCAAGAGCACGCCATATCGAGACACGCGTTACACTAGGATGCTTGGAACCAAAGGGAGTTTCTTACGCGACTTCGACCATAAAACCCCTCAAGCTATCTTGGACATCTGCCAGCGCCTGCTCGCTAGAGAGCAGATTATACCTCAAAATTCCTTGTTCCGCGATGACCTTTTTGGCAAACTGTGCTGGAAACTACAAGAAAGGAACGAAGCGATGATTATCCAAGACGTGACTCGTCTGATTGTTCCATCGGCGATGAATCTGGCAATCTACGGTGATACACACCTCGACTCCTTGATGGAAAGTGTAAATGAAGCCTGGATAGGTAGTATTCCAGTGGAGGGTCCCAGGCCACAACCGGACTATGCCGTCGGGTTCGACCGATCCGCGTTCACGACCGAACAGCTGAAAAGGCTCGATCCACTCATTGGCAGCGTCTTCGATACCTCATACTTTGTTGCAACCTACCGGATGTATTTTCCGTTTCTCACCTGCGAAGTCAAGTGCGGCGGTGCGGCGCTCGATGTTGCCGACCGACAGAATGCCCACAGCATGACGATTGCTGTGAGGAGTGTCATCGAGCTCTACAGGGCCGTCAAGCGAGAAAAAGAGCTCGACCGAGAGATCCTCGCCTTTTCTATCTCGCACGACCACCGATCAGTTCGCATCTATGGTCACTACGCTGTCATCGATGATAACCAAACTAATTTCTATCGCCATCCGATCAAGACGCTTGATTTCACAAGCGAAGAAGGTAAAGAGAAGTGGTCGAGCTATAAATTCACCAGAAATGTCTATGATGTTTGGATGCCGACTCATCTCCGACGAATCTGCTCAGCTATCGACCAGCTGCCATCCAGTCTGGACTTTGAAGTTTCCAAAAGGCCTGGAGTGTACCCAGAGGAGGCGAGCGAGCTACCACAAGACACGAGCAGCCTTCTCTCAGGGCCGTCCGACATTGACATTGCTTCACAAATGGGCCAGGTAGATGAGCGACTGATTCCCGTTGTCCCGCAAACGGTCACCCCAGACACCTCAGTTTCATGAACAACCTAGCCAGTACGCTTGCATATCAAGACAAGCTTGCTGAAGCAGTGTTATTACAGTAACAAGTACTGCCACGATCCACATACACTCTGGGCGAAAACCATCAGCATACGATCCATGCGACGAACAACCTCGCGACAACACTGGCAAGCCGAGGCAGGCTACAAGAAGCGGCACTGATGCCAGGGAGCAACGTCCGGTTCTTGCGTGATGCCATGGGAGAAGATCATTTGCTGACTCGGAAAACTGCACAGACCTTGTCGATGGTCCTCCACTTCCAGGGTGATCTCGACTGAAAAGATGTCTGTTCGGGTTTTATTGGCAAAGAAGATCAAGAACACAATCTGTCAGATCAGCGCGTCACATAAACGCATGGGATGTTGGCTCGAGAGACGATAGCAGCCTTGCTACGTGCCTAGCCGGCCGCTAATAAATTCGTGCCACCCTCTGCGCCAAGCTTCCGTTATCTGTCTAACTGATCCGGTAAGGTCACACACGAAAAGGGTGAATGCTTAATGCAAGGCGGGAGGGATACATAGCAGACCGAGCTCAGCCGAAGATCATCGGCGGGAATTGGAGCATCATGGCCAACCTTCTCAAGCCATACGACGCAATAGAACGATCGCCACGATGCCAGAAGTCACCTCTCCTACCATACGACTTTCTTCGATTCATCACCAGATCGATCTACCCGAATCCTGCAACGAGAAAGCCAAAGGGACGTTATTTATCCTCAGGACGACGTCTTGCGACAGTACAGCTGTGTCCCAAGCCTTGCATGCCGTGAGAGAGATTGAATCCATCCATGTGGAACATAAATCTCGCAAGAGACTTTATTCCTGATTGTTACGAATACTGAGCTGTGCACAAAAGTTTGTTGTTGGAGGTCCATAGATGGAATAGAGTCAGAAGGCTCCTCACACACCAGGTTGCGGACCAGACCGAGATCGGAATCGAGGCCGGGGCCGGGTCTTGATCATGCAGAGAAATTCGTGCCCCTCAAGCAATTCACCAAGAGGCCAGTCCCGTCCTTGTCGGACCCAGTTCAATGCCTCAAGCGGTTCGGCATGATCAACGTAAAAATTAGTACAGACGGACGAAATAACACCACTTGTGTTATCAGGGTCGAAAAGCTCGCCACGAAGCTCAGCATTTCTGACATATTCAATTGGTGATTGCTTCATGACAGTTTGTGCATTATCGCGAATAAAGTCGGTTGATGCCGGGATGATACCGCCTAAGAGAGATGATGAGTTTTAAAATCTTTTAATGAAAAGGGTTCATGTATCTCTTACTTCCGAAGGCCTTTGCACCGGCAAGGCAGGCAGCAGGGTGTGAGCTCATGATGCCAAAGATGTTGTCGTCATCTTGTCGGAGGCAATTAAGCAGGCCGGCTGCAAGTCCACGCTTCCTATAGTCGACATGTACAACGAGTTGAGTGATCCAGCACACCGTTTTATCATTGACCTTCCACCGACAGGCAAAAGCATTCCCCGCTAGGCGATCCTCGATTGTGACCTTTGCGTAGGAGCAAGCGGCATTCTCGGGTAGGCATTGGGCTCGAAGACGGTCTTTGCTCAGCTTCACACGAGTTCCTACCCTGGATATCAGAAACACATGGAAACGGTTTCGGTGCAACTCGCCTGGTGCCGGGTTTGACCGAGAGATAGCAGGACCCGTCCCCCATATTCCGTAATTTTCGTTGAAGAGAACAGCTGCTTCTTATAACATAGAATCCGTGACTTCGTGTCCGTCAAACGTCTCAAAGAGTAGCTTTGCTATAGTTGGTCTGTGAGACTTGTCAATGTATTGTATGGAGGGTTCACTGAGGAAGTCGACTGTTTTTCGAGGAGGGTGGGAGGACGACATGATGGGAGTAGGAAGGCGCTTGATGTAATCCCACAGGGTCGCATTAGCGGCTGAACGAAGGATTTAAGCAACAATCAAATGAAAGAAGGTGGTTTCAAAGCTTGCTGACCCACAAAATTTCAATGCTGGAGAAGGGGCCACCCGGTTCGGCAAGCACACCCCACCGAACGCAGCCCGGCAACAGAACACCATCTGACGCAAAATGAATTCATCCAGATGTGAGATGCGCGCCCTGGATATCAGTGTCCGTAACGTGCCCAACTTTGTCATCAATATCTGGCTCTACCATGCCGCTGTGAATATCCAAAAGCTCACTGATGGCATCCTCAGCCTCGTCGAAGACTGCTGGCTCTTTCACGGTTGATCTCACGTTCTATCATCTCCCTTCCCTGATTCAGATATTGCAACTGAGATTCCGATATAGGGAATATAGTTCGTTGCATGTCGTCCAATTCGCAATAGACATCGGAGAGATGGCATAAGACCAGTGTCCGCTTCGATCTTGGAAGTCCAGGCGTGGAGAGGCATCCTTCAAAGCAACACCTAGCTCCGTCAAAGAGCTCTCCTGTAGCATCGAATTTCCTGCATCTAGTGAAAGATCGAACAATGTCTTCATAATTCTTCTCTTCGCCAACGACATTCTCTTGCCTCATGCGCCACTGACATGTCTTAGCTGCATTGCTCAGAAACGAGTCTCTAGCTCTCAACTTTTTCGTTTGTCGCTCCGATGATTTCGGATGCTTCGATACTTCCTTCCTAGGGAGCTTTCGAGTCTTTCCCTTTGGTGCGACATCGTTGAGCGGAGCGGCATAGGGAATTTCGACATGACCTTCACAAAGGAAGGCGCGCTGTGGGACACTCAATTGGGGGCGGTCCGGATACGGTGACGGATGAAACGTCCGATGCACTTATGTAAATCTGGTTAGACGGCGAGCGCGGCTAATTCTAAGCGTAAGTTGTCGTACTTTTTGAAAATGCCAATGGTGAGACTAAATACCTGAATGTTGTGAAAATTGCTTGTGAGGGTCTGCACGGATTGGTGGTCAAGACACCGATGTACGAAGGTCCAAGGAGATCGGTCGCTCTCAATATCATTGGCACACACGGACTGATGGGTCTCGAGTCTAGCGCAAATCATGCAGGTTTCCACAGCCAAATCTATCAATTGAGGTATAGATGAATAGCTGGCAGCGGCGGCTGCGGCAAGCAATCCCGCGCATGTGCCGACCAGGGTGCGATTATGGCTGACTTGGCCTTGACTAGACGCGGCGTAGCTATACAAAGGCTATGTCAGGTCAAGTAGCTCAATAAGGACGTTGAATACATACCAGATCAGGTAAGCCAACTGTAACATGCACAGCATGACGGGTTTGCCCGACGGCAGGTACATCCGATCCCGCAGAGGGATGAGCCGCAGCTTCGACTTGATATCATGATCTTGATTCAGAAACAGAGCCGGAGCAACGGGTCAAGAAGTACTGCACGGAGTTGTTCGTTTCAGCAAGTCGTTCCAGCATCCCAGCGTCCAGTAGCGATTTCATAAAGGGGAGCCGACTTCCCCATTAGGGGTTTCCAATAAAGTGCAGGGTACGCCGGATCCTCTGATCATCTAACATGCACTGGAAGACTAGAAGCAGCACGAATCATCGCAACGGGCCGATCGATCGGGTCAATGGGCCAGTCTGTCGGTTAGTTAGTTAGTTATTCCGTTAGTTAGCTCGTTAGTCCGTTGGTTAGTTCGTTAGTTGGTTGGTGGGTCGACGTTTCCGGCCACGTCTCTCGCCACGTTATCGGTACTGCTATATCTATGACGAGACTAGCCTTGCCAAAAGGCCACAGCCTCTTGGTATTAGTTCTCAATGAGCATCACAGCACTTGGGGACTAGAAACGCTCACATCTCCGTCATCTATCAATTTTTTTGGTCGCACAATGGGTTACCTCACCTCCCTTGCTGAAGATCTTCTGGCCAAATGCCAGTTTCTTGATGGCTACATGGACAATAATCAATTAGATTCAGCGACACTGGCCCATCAGGCAGCTGAAAAGGCTTTATCGTATCATGAACAGCTCCGAAATGCACCGGTGGAAGTGCAGGACCAGCATTCTGCTTTGCTGGATGCCGCTTCATCGTTGCGAAGCGCCGCCTTGCCTCCGGAGGACGTGATCAGGGAATCTTCCTTCAGCGTGAGTTGCAGTGGTAGTAATAGCACCGTTAAATGATTCAACTGCTCATTGGCAGAGATCCTCATAGTTCGTTACCCAGGGAGCGATCAGCGCTGTCCATCGACATGGATTTGCGTTGCACCTCGAGCCTGGTCCTGCTTCGCCAATTGCGCATGTCGCCAAGGCATCTGGCGTCCCCGTTGAGATCACTACGCGATACCTCAGGCTCGCGGCTGTCCATCATATATTTTACCTCCCTACCGCTGATACGGTGGCTCATACCGCAGCATCACTTGCGCTGCGTAACCAACCAGGACTCCGAGATGAAGTGAACCTGCTCACTAGGGAAATTGCTCCCTCAGTAATGTCTCTCGATCGTGCCGAGAGCACTTATGGTGACGACTTTGCCATTGAACCAAACAAGACCGCGTTCAATATTGCCCACAACACCCCGGATTCGGTCTACATTACATTAGCCTCCGATCCAGCACGAGCGGCTAGGTTCGGCTCCGCGATGTGCTACATGACCTCGGGATCTGCCTACTCCCTTTCGCACCTTAATCACTCTCTCCAGCATGTCTGGGATGACATTATTCGGCGCAACGGCGTTTTGGTCGATGTTGGAGGTGGTCACGGTGCTGTAAGCAGTGCCTTGGCCATCTCTAACCCTGGTCTTCAATGCATCGTCCAAGACCGTGCGAATGTGGTAGAGGCCGGCCGTGCTGCTTTGCCCGAGCTTCTGCAGCCACAGATTGCCTTTGAAGCTCATGATTTTTTCGATGCACAACCAAAGCGGCCTGGGCTTGTTGCCTACGTCTTACGATGGATCCTACATAATTGGTGAGCAAGGTCTGCTTTCTGTCTTGCAGCTTACAGCCGCTAACAGTGCGTCTCAGGAGCGACAAATATTGTGTAGGCATCATCCGCGCAATTGTTCCAGGCCTTAGTCCTGGATCACGCGTCATAGTGTACGAGTATGTACTGGGAAACACGCCATTACTTGGCTCGAGTCAAGACTGGTACCGACACGCAGGCGACCTGATCATGCTTTCAGCCTTCAGCGGAGCAGAGAGGAATGAAGAACAATTTGCGGAACTTTTCCAGCGTGCAGACGATCGTTTCAAGGTCAGTGCAGTATGGCGTAGCCCGAGAAGCGCTTTGGCTGGGATAGAAATGATCTTTGAAGAGGATGCACTGCCTCACAGCCAATGAAGGCTACTTTGTGACATACACGAATGCCAACGCCCTCTTTCTTGTTGGTGAGCAGCTTTCTGCAGTCCTTTTTCTAACGTAGTATCTTCTTGGGTTGCGTTTGGGCGCTTGTCTCAAAGAGCAGTAAGGCCTGGACTACTGCAGCTCCTGAGGGCGCAAGCTGCCGGTAGGAGATCTGAGAGTGGCTGGTCCGTGCATGGACTTTGCCGGTAACACGGAAATCGATGGCCCAATAGCAGGGATGCTAGCGCAGATGCCTGCAACAGTACGCTCAGCGGCGGTCCGCATGACGAGTGGGATAGGCTCATTCGTACCATCGAAGCCAGTGCTGTGTGGGGCGGTAGCCGCGATCGTCTTGGGCAGGACGCAGACGCAGACCATGTTGCGCCAACGGCGAAGATCATAATGAGGTGGCGTAGGAGGCTATGGCTATGGGAACTTCTCTGCAGGATGTAACACCGGAGTCATCCCCGGTGTGATCCTCCTCCCTTTCAGGTATTAGATAGATTGATAGCTTTTCCTCCTTTTATCAACAAACCAGCCACCCTTGCATGCATTGGATTTTTTTAGCGGTTTGTAGTGAGTAGGCATTCGCGAGTTTGAGACCAAGTACCCAGCTACGGCGGCTAGCACGTCATCTACGATGTACGAGCGTTATCCGCACGGTGGATGCTTGGGCCCTGCTTGATTTCAAGGTTACCTTTTCTTCTCTTTCTTCTTTCCGAATAATCCAAGTCGCTGAACAAATATCACGTCACCTTCAAAGTGATGATGATCTCCTAAACGAGTGCACTCCGAGTGGTCGAACCCAAGAATGTCGAAAATGACGGCTGGGCTGAGAATGAGCTTGGCTGAAGGCTGCGCGTATAGAAGAAAACCGCCGGTCCTAATCATCTCAAGTAAATCAAGTCAGGTGGAAGGAGTGGGCAGGAACTATAACCGTTAGCCACGACATATGCAACGCCTTTCACAACAGCAACCCGAAGAGTGACTTTAAGCCTGTCGGGGACACCCGATCTCGTCGTAAGGACAGGATATCTGTGGCGCAGGGTCCTTACGGAAAAATGTTCTTGCGTAAGATGTAATGGATGTGGACCCGGCGGCGCTTCCGTAGTAAGATTTCAAGCTGCCGAAAACGAGTCTGATACGTTATCTATCATTAAGCACACCGTATCACAGGCAGCCTGAACATTCGTGGCTTATAATTCTGGTCATTTGAGGGCCGGTTTGGCAGACACTGGATTCGCTACATACAGTCAGAAGCCTGTCCGGTCTAGTGCCTCGGGTCCGTCTTCCTCTGCCGACTTCACATCCGAATTCAGATTTATTCCCGTGTAGTCTCCACCACGTCGCTGCAGACAGCCGGGCATTGGTGAAGTCTTTCTGAATCCTTCAAGGCCCCAGATGACATTGATTCGTATCGCTGCTCCCTCATTTACGCGTCCAGAGAACGCTTTGCACGAGCTGAGTATGAAGCAAGAGGCCACGGGAAGGGACGAACTTATTAGCCGGGGGAAGGTTCGGGGAAGGAGACCCACATAGGCGGTATCCACTATTGTTATAGGCACTAGGCTTGCACAGCGTCAGAACGGCGAACTCAATCTGCTAGGCCGCGAAGTTACCACAGCAAGACCGGCCGTGAGTTGCCGACGCGCATAGATGCGTCAGAAATCCACTAGCATCTACGAACGCGCTGCCTCAGCATCAGTCGAGTGGTGTCGGATATGAGCAGCGCTAGCAGAACACGAGCTATCACTACCCGCGCACGCTTTTCTCATTGTCGTCTCCGATCTTGATCGCGACAGTTGGTGCTGTGTGATGGATTGCGTCTGTCAGAGACCAGCAGCTTGAAGCTCGAAGTGCCTCAAGATGTCGCGTGATGTCCCCAAGACGCCGCCGCGAAATAGGTGTGGACTATGCGGCGGCGGATTCCAAGTGGAGAGACTTCGGCCAGGTAGGTGTATGAAAATCAAACCAAAGCAAATCACCTTACGCATATGTCTGCCTACACGAAATGGATCGTGCATCACAAGTGAGAAAGTGATCATTTCACACACCCGCTTGCGCCTTTGAAGGCATAGCTGATCGAGGAAATCCCCTCAAGGATTCGAAAATTCTGCCGAGCTATGGAGCGCAGCGCAACGTCGACGGGCGCGCAGCGGATCGTATCCTCTACTGTATCCCCGCTGAATCCGACCCTTCCCAATGACAGTCCCATAAGCGGCGCAAATCCAGCTGCTCTACATCCTGCTGGCTCTACCAGGGTCCACAATTTTTTTTCTGGCAGTCGTGGCGCCGGCATAAACATTGGCTACAATGTTGGGCCCATCAGCGACGTACACTTCGCTGCACCTGGTACGTATACACGAATCCAAGGCGCCAACGCCTTTCACTAAAGAGGCTGACTGACGCCATCCAGAGCCTGAGCGCCCGATCAAGCTGTCTATGCGTTGCTCGCTGTGCCGCAGAGCCGATGGCGCTGGATGGGATCAGTCGATACGCTGGTGCACCGCGCATCGCAGGCGGATCTGCAGTTCGTGCTGCAACGACAAGGGGATATGCAGTGGCCGTGGCTGCATCACACGCCAGCTGTTCATTGAGCCCACGAACGACGCCGGCTTTGCAAGGAAATGCAGCAGCCGGCACCTGATCAAGCCGCCGTCTCCGTTCGTTGGCGTTACGTGCAAGAATTGCGCCAAGGTCAGCTTCTGTAAACTTTGCATGAAGGACAAGCCCAGGGCGATAGCAGAGCATAGTTGCCTGGCAGATGG
Source organism: Dicorynia guianensis (assembly GCA_037013595.1). Lineage (NCBI taxonomy): Eukaryota > Viridiplantae > Streptophyta > Magnoliopsida > Fabales > Fabaceae > Dicorynia > Dicorynia guianensis. The sequence goes on from JASUAB010000019.1 coordinate 1,228,303, forward strand.
TTCGGAAGTCGGATGGATATGGCAGGATTGATCCGAGGGGCCTTGCTCCGTCCAGCAGCATCGCATTGACATGGTCAGATTATGATTCTCGCACAATACATGACATCAGACTTTGACCGACGCGAAAACATTTCAACCAACGACACATAATATTATTGTTGATTGATTAGAGACTGCAGAGGGCTAAGCCAGCCCTTGAAAGATACGAATGACATATAGCGAAGATATAGGTCGCCCCACCCGCACTCAAACGTGCGGTTTTCTTAACCAAATTACTGTCCTGCAATGCATCGACACCCTAGTGTAGGCTTTGGTACCGCCTTCCTGAAGCACTGAAGCTTCTCCAGATCGTCCTCCACGTAGGGTATATCCATGCAAGCCTGCCTCGACAGTCGGAAATTAGTCCAGCGTTCGCCAACTCCACATTTGCCTGAGAGGACTTGCCAATTCAGAAAGGCAAACACTACGTCGGCAGTCTCGCGCGATTTGCTGCTGCTACTCAGCTCATCGCAATACACGTCGCAGTGATACACCGTCGATACCCAGGACGCTTGGACCGCTCCAGCGATAAGGTAGAGGGCGCAAGTGACAGAGCTGCACAGCGCTACGTCCCACTTGTCTGGCATTGCGCACGGGCTGCGGAAGAAGCGTCTGCCAACGCAGTACAGGATTGCGACCCAGGCCCAGCAGGACTGACGATGGTTCCAAGAATAAGCGCATGCCTCTGCGGTCGCATGTGCATGGCACTTACCACTCCAAACGTAAACTTGAGGGGCGCCCACGATGAGATTGTGTAATCGACATCGTTCGGATCAGTGCCCAGCTTTATGACACCTGAGAGGGATCCAAGATGACTGTCAGTCCAGGTGAACGAGGGCAGTAAAGTGGTAGTCCATCACTTACCGTGCAAGGTCATGCCAAATTCGATGAGGTTCAGCAGCGTAATTACCGCATAGGCAACCCAAAAGAAGGGTATGTCTTCGTCCATATTTCGTAGATCGAGCAGTCACTGATGACTGCCAGTGGTTAATGGTCAGATTACCAAAGTTAAGACTGGATGTTAAGTATTAGCACTAGACATGAGCGAGCCACTTTCGCCTCCCGGGCAGCCTTGTCCCAGAGCTTGCCAAGCCTCCGCAGGCAGCCTTGGACGACGATGTTGCCGCCTTTCCCTTTTAGAGCTGGCGAGAGAAGACAAATGCTGCCCTCATACAGCCTTGCCAATTACGTAAAATAATGTCATAAATCATCCAAGACTTGCTCCACTCCCACAGCGTATTGCCGTTTCGTCTGGATATAGAGGGGAAACAGACCGGACATCGTCATGTTTCGAAAATTTCGCCGGACTGAAGCTCGCAACGCAGAGCCGACGGTCGCAAGGCAGACTACAGCTTCCTCGACACAACTGTCAGAATCACAGCGTCCTACCAGCACTCCAAGCGATGCTGCAGACGAGATCAGTCAGAACGTTGCCACATCTACAAGTTCGGATGATTTAGAGTATGGGCTCAGCGTCCTGCACGACGATGGCGTTGAATCAAACCTGGATATTGTCTTCGTCCACGGCTTAACAGGGGGGCCTCGTAGCACTTGGTATCACAAGGCGTCAGGCACGTACTGGCCGAAGAACCTGTTGAGGCAAGACTTGCGTGGAATGCGTGTTATGACATATGGCTTCGACGCGGACATTGTCCGCATCTGGAACCCCGTATCACACAGCAGGCTTACTAACCACGGTGAGAGCCTGGTCGGCGACCTTGCGCGCTACAGGGCCCGCAGCGGTACCACAAAGAGGCGCCTGGTGTTTGTTGCCCATAGCCTTGGAGGTTTAGTCGTCGAGCACGCACTCTTCTTCTCGCAGAAGTGCATTGAGCAGCATCTTACTCTCATTGAACGGTACACGACCGGTATCATCTTTCTCGGAACGCCACACCACGGTGCAGACCTTGCAGCTTGGGCTGTCTTTGGCACCAGCATCTCCAGAGTGGTCCGATCAACCAATCAGGATATAGTTGCTGTACTAAAGCCTGGCTCTGAGATGCTGCACAATGTTGAAAATGACTTCCATCTTCTCCTGCGGAAACGAAAAAATGAGGGGACAGAGCTTAGTCTTGTCTCTTTCTTCGAAGAACTGCCGGTCGCTGGAATCGGATTTGTAAGCGTCGAATCATCTTAAGCGCGACGATGGAAGTTACTGATCGGACGAAGATTGTACCATACCAGTCTGCTCGCATTGTGGGCTATCCTTGCTACGGCATCCACGCTAATCATAAGGTTCGTCTCAAGACCAAGCTCGTATGTTTCAGAGGCTAATCAGGCTCAGAACATGACTAAGTTCGCTGGACGGAGCGAGAAAGGCTATGACCAGATTCTGGGCGAGCTGTTAAGGCTTCAGGAGAGCCATTTACGAGCTGGTACGATAGTGTTTCTGCCAGCGAGATACGAATGCAGTCGATACTTACAATCACTTGTCACGACAGATGAGGGGCAGAGCCCGGCACAATCGAGCATTCCAGGGGCATGTGCTTCGAACACAGACCGAATGTTCTGAACTGACATACAAGACACACAGGTCAATAATACAACGATCCACAATACCTTCACGGGCACCAGCAATAGCGGTGTCAATATTGGCTATAATAACGCACCTATCAGCGGCTTGTATTTTGGCACGCCCCGTACGTAAACAAAGAATGGGCAGACATTTGATGATAACAATATCAAGGTGAATTTTGAATCAACCAAGGAAGTAATCCAAGATAGGACGGAGATTATGTTTCATACTGTAGAAAACATCTACCGGATATTCCTAGATTGCGTGGAAAACAGGCTCAAAAACGTTATCCCGTAGGCACCGCCACAGATTAGCTGTCCTTACGCCAAGACCAGGGTGTCCTCCTAATCGAAAGTCTCTTGCTCAGACCTCCAGCTCTAGCGCCTAATTTAATCATTTGTGAAGACGAGCTCACCGCAATAATCGGTTGCCCGGAGCTGTAGTGTGCTGTGGCTGGGTAAGGGAGCTGCGACCTCCCGACGCGTCGTCTCGAAAAAAACCCTAAACAAATAAATAATTCACCCCATGCAGCGCTAGTAATCCGAAGACTGGCTGGTCTCGAGAGGAGAAGAGAGGCAAAGAGATTGTAATTGTTGTGGAGTTGTCTTTTGACCTCATTCGCCGTCTCGTAGAAGAGTGTCTGTTCTGGGATTGACTCGTACCTCGAATCTCGAATTTTTTCTTCACCTGCGTACCGCTACCGTCAACACGAGACGATGAACTAGACAGACCGTGCACGCCGTTCTGCCAGTTCCATTGCAAAGACTCGCAACCACAACATCTAGACATGGCTGACACTCTCCACAATGCCACGGTCGTTCTCGACAATGGCTCCGGCACCCTTCGTGCAGGCTATTCTGGCTCCGACCAACCTGCAATAAATTTCCCCAATTTGATCGGAAGACCGAAACACCCGCGTGTCCTCGCCGGCGCTCTGGAAGGAGACTATTTCATCGGCGGAAGAGCGGCGAAAGAGCTGAGGGGGCTGCTGACCATCAAGTATCCTGTCGCACATGGTGTGGTGACGGATTGGGACGACATGGAACGAATATGGCAATACGTCTACAACGAAGAGCTCCGCACCCTTTCCGAAGACCATCCTGTCCTGTTGACCGAAGCGCCCCTGAATCCGCGCCGAAACAGAGAAGTTGCCGCCCAGGTGCTGTTCGAAACGTTCAATGTACCGGCGCTGTACCTTGGCGTGCAAGCGGTGCTTGCACTCTATGCCTCCGGTAGAACCACGGGCGTCGTTTTGGATATGGGCGATGGCGTCACACACTCGGTGCCCGTCTACGAAGGTTTTGCTGTCACAAACTGTATCGGCCGCACCGACATTGCGGGCCGCGACGTCACCGAGCGTCTGCAGGCTCTCATGCGTCGTGCCGGCTGGACACTGCACACCAGCGCTGAGAAGGAGGTCGTGCGCCGGATCAAGGAGAAGCACTGTTTTGTGGCTGCAGACCCACGGAAAGAGGAAAGGGAATGGACTGCAATCGCGGGTGTGCTCCAGGCACGCAACATGGCCAAGGACGGAGAGAGTCTACGAGGGACTGAGTTCGAGCTCCCTGACGGTCACAAGGTCAAGCTGGGTCCCGAACTGTTCCGCGCACCTGAAGTGCTATTCAACCCAAGCTTGATCGGATCCGAATACCCAGGCGCCCACCAGCTATTGCACGACTCAATCGTCCGAGCGGACCTGGACCTGCGAAAGCCTCTGTACAACAACATTGTGCTTTCTGGTGGCACCACGCTGACCAAGGGATTGCCGGACCGGATCCTGAAAGAACTGCAGAATCTGGCTGTGCGCGATATGAAGATCCGTATCCAGGCACCGCCGGAACGGAAGTACCTGACATGGGTCGGCGGTAGCATTTTGGGCGCTCTCAGCACCTTCAGGAGGATGTGGGTCAGCGCCGAAGAGTGGGCCGAAGATCCCGAGATCGTGCACCGGCGCTTCAGCTAGGCGATCGCGTTGGCAAGATAGGCTGTGCATCTCTGAGGAAAGGAAAGCTTTGCGGACCAGAGCCTTGTGGAGGACACGCTTCGACGTAGTGTGGCAACAGTGCGGCAGCATCTCGCCAATCGCGATCCGCACCGATTTCGCGCTCGCGCATTTGGCGCACGGTTTTCGGGTCAGCTCCGCGATCTTTTCCAAGGAGGGCTAAGCAACTGCCACCAAGTGACTCCGCTGGGCGACTTCGGCAAAACCTGTAGTCTATGGAAAACAGACGAGGCCTATGGCGTTGTTGTCGGTTCTTGTCCATCCTTATGGGACGTCTCTCTCAGTTTCGACGATACAGGCAAGACTATGCCAAGTATGAAGTCTTCGAGAGGCCTGGAGCACAAGTACAGGATACCCTGGCTGAGAACAGAGACAGAGCTTCTGTGCGAACGACACCCGATCCCTCCATCCGTCGACACTCAGCCAGCGAAAGTGTGTGCTCCAGCCGGGGATCCCCAGCACTACTGCACCACTGACCGAACATGATGATCTTCTGGAGAAAACGCGAGGCAGTCGCCCGGCTTTTGCACGTGCAGGGCTCGACAAAGACGAACAAAGGAAGAGAGGCTCAGGTGCTGGGGGATATTCACTGCTTTTGTCGCCCCTGGCCTCTGCTGACTAGGAAGAAAGAGGGCAGATCGCGAGACACCAACAAGGCACTTGAAGACCAAAGGGGCGAACGGGCCAGCCGACTGGGCCCCTGGCCTGCTGCACGGCGCATCGCTGTCGCGCACACCGAGGGCCGGTTCACGCACAACACACAGGACTGACAACCCAGAGCAGATAGAGAAATAGGTAGCGGCGCTCTGAGCCAGACGATCAAACAAGCAAACAAAGCCAGGTGCCACTACACGTGTCCGTTCAAAGCTGTCACTCTGCTCCTTCCACCAACGGAGTGGGCCTACTGGCCGCTCGCCGCCGCCGCCGCCGCCGCCAGCGCGGCGTCGGCGCGGATCGCGTCCTCGAAGACGGTGGCGCCGCGCCGCCCGTCGCCGTCGCCGCCGCTGCTGCCGCTGTGGTCGCTCCTGTGGCCGGGCGCGCTGCCGTTGACGGGGCGGGCGGCGCTGCCGTTGCTGTTGCTGTTGCTGTTGCTGGCGCCAGCGGCCGCCCAGCCCATCGGCTTGAACACGCGCACGCCGCCCGTGCCGATGCCCATCTCCTTGCCGATGATGATGCACTCGCTGACGCCCTGGATCTGGTCGACCGCGCCCTCGGTGGCCGCCTCGAACAGGTGGTCGGCCGTCTTCTCGAAGCTGGCCAGCTGCAGCACCGACTCGCGCATCTTGGCCAGGCCGAAGCGCGTGATGCCCAGGATCTCGCCGCGCGACGTCATGACGTCCGCCAGCAGCTGCATGTGCCGCGGGTCGATGTCCATCTGGTCGCCCATGACCGCCTTGAGCTCCGCGATGATGGTCGAGCGCGCCGCCTCGATGCCCAGCACCGAGCAGATCTCCAGGATGTTGTTGGACGTCGTGCGCCGCCCGTCCACGCCCTCGGTCGTCATGCACGCCTTGAGCCCGTACCCCTCGACCATGATCCGAGTCTCCTCATCCTGCGTTTCAGCGTTCTCGAACTTGGAGATGACCGCGCGAGAGGCGTCCGGCAGGCCTGCAACGGGCAGGTTCGGGAGGAGCCTCTTCAGGTTCTGGATCTGCAAGAACGGATCGTCTTCGGCCGCGGCGCCAGCCGCCGCTGCAGCTGCAGAAGCGGCTCTGACGCTAGCTGTGACGCCCTGCCGGCCCCTCGTCCTCTTGGTAGAGGTGGGGGTGGTCGTCATGTCAATCGAGATCATTCCAAAGCCCTTCCGCTTGACGTTCTCCGCAGAGATCTTGAGGCCGCGTGTCTTGACCAGTAGGTTCCGGATGTCGCGCATCTTGATGTCGAGGTGCAAAGCCGAGATAGCTTCATGGTCGATGTGCAATTGCAAGCAACCTCGGTTCGGCTCCCAGGACTCGTCAATCGACAGCAGAATATCGCGGAGATACGTCTTGGCAAGCTTTCCATGCACTGCTCTCGCCGCGTATTCGGACTTCTTGTTGAGAAGCTCGCAGGTGATGACGGGTGTCGAGATGTGCTTGGACGCGTTGATGATCTCCCTGATGCGAGGCACGCCCTGAGTGATGCTCATGCCGGCAACACCCGCAAAATGGAACGTCTTCAGGGTCATCTGCGTGCCGGGCTCTCCGATCGACTGCGCACCCACCGCTCCAACAGCGTGTCCGGGTTGCACCTCGGCTCGAGAGTATCGTCGCAAGCAGAGCTTGAGGAAGTTATGGAGGATTCGTTCTGAGATAGGCGCAAGCTGTGCGTCCAGCTCCAGTTCCGGATCTGCCACACCTGACATCTGGACATCGCCGTCGTTCGGAGCGTTCTGGCCGCTCGCTTGTGCCGAACGTTGCTTTGCGGCCTCGACTTCTCTACCTCGGGCGTCGACGAAATCTTCGAGCGTGCTCAGGAATCCACGCTTGCTTTCATACTGGTCGATCCCCAGATCGCTCTGGTCACCGTACGCAAGCGGCTCTTTCTGCAGCGTCTCGCGCGTCAGTTTTGCCTTTTCGCGCTCCAACCGAGTGGACGTGAGACGGCTCATTTGTTTGGCCGTCAATCGTTTGTCATCGTTGCGGTATTTCGCGGATTGGCTGTGCAGAAACATCCTCTCTAAGTTTACTGGCTTGGCCTTGCCTTCCATGTCAACCGGATCCAGGCCGTCCTCGCCAGATGAGAATTGGACGATGCCATTAACGGCGTTGCGGATCGTTTTGTCGTACTGCGCGCTCAGGTCCTCCAGAGACTTCATAAGCCTTCTGGACATGTAGCCCGTTTCCGCAGTCTTGACCGCAGTGTCGACAAGACCTTCTCGCCCAGACATGGCGTGGAAGATGAACTCTGTCAGGCTGAGACCGTCAAAAAAGCTATGCTTGACAAACCCCTTGGCTGCCGGCTCCCTGGACAGCTTTGGGAAATGCGGAAGCGTGCGATCTTCGAAGCCGTCTGCCACTCGGGCCCCACCGATGATCTGCTGTCCCACCGCCGAGACCATTTGCGACACGTTGATGTCGGATCCTTTGGAGCCACACCGAGCCATGGTCACGGCCGAGTTCCACTTGCTCAACGACGCGAAGCAGAGTTTACCTGCCTCATTACGCACTTTGCTGAGCAAATTAGAAACCTTGTGTTCCAGCGTCTGCGCTTCGTTGCATCCAGACATCCGACCCAGCGTGCCGTCTTCATAGCTTGCGATCACCCCGGCGCACTCCCCATACACGTTGGTAATGAGTTCGGCTTTCTTCCGCTGGAGCTCTTCTCCTGGGTACACGTCGTTGATCCCGATCGAGAAACCTTGCCTGCTCAACCATCTGGCAGAGAGACGGGCCAGCCTGTTCATCGCCGCCACTGCAGCCTCTGGCCCATAGTCTCTCAGGATAACGTAGAAAATGGAGTCCTTTTTACCAGACCCCAAAATGTTCTTGTCCATGCGGCCACACATAACTTCAGAGTTCCGGATGCAGACCCAAGCATCCTCTGAATCAAACTCTCGAGGCTGGTTGGTGGCCTTCTGGAACATCTTGCCCGCAGCGTCCAGATTGACGAGCACCTTGGATTTCGTGCTGGGTCGCATCAGGACGTTGAACACCTGCTTGCCCGTCCACAAAGCGTACGGCTTGACGATGGCAGGATCGGGGAGGTCGATATCCAGAAGACCCTTCCGCCCGTCTTCCAAATCTCGGTATCGCTTTTTCTTCGGGTCTTTGATCGCATCTGCATGGAACATGTATGAGACGATCTGGCAGAACTGCGACCTGGTGAAAAATCGGTCCTTGCTGCTTATCAAGTAGGCGGCGGTGATAAAGTCTTGTGTGGCCGCGATGATTGGAGTTCCATCCTTGGGCGTCACCAGGTTGTGCTGGATACCCATCAACTCCTGTGCTTCCGCCCGAGCTTCTTCCGTTTGGGGGACGTGCAGATTCATCTCGTCGCCGTCGAAATCGGCATTGTATGGAGTACAGACACACTCGTTGAGCCGGAATGTGCGATATTTGCGTACCTTGACCTTGTGACACATGATACTCAACTTGTGAAGGGAAGGTTGTCGGTTGAATAGAACAATGTCGCCGTCTTCGAGATGGCGCTCGACGACATCACCGACTTCCAACTGCGAGGCCGCATTCTGCAGCCTTTCCGGCCGATCGGACAGCAAGCTCAACATGATCTTGTTACCTTTTTTCTTGATGATGAAATTCGCACCAGGGAATTTCTTGGCCCCGTTCCGGATGATGCCTCTCAGCTTTTCTACATTTTGGGGCTGGACGCGCTCAGGATATGTCAGCATCATGGCGACTTTTTCAGGGACGGCGACCTCGTCGATGGCCAGGTTGGGGTCGGGGGATATGACGGTGCGGGAGGAGAAGTCGACGCGTTTGCCGGAGAGATTTCCTCGGAATCTGCCCTGTTTGCCCTTGAGGCGCTGAGTATAGCCGCGCAGGGGCCTTCCCTCGCCCTTGATGCCAGGGCTCTCGCTGTTGATCAATTTGGCCACCTCGCCCTGGATGTAACGCCAGTGGTCCATGATCGCAGCCATCGAGCTGCCGTTCTCGAGGTCACGACGTATGCAGCTGCATCCAGCGAGGAGCTGGCCAAAAACGGTGGTCAGGTCATCCTCGGTGCTGGTGGCGTCCTGAGCGACTGAGGGCCGTATTCCGACAGGAGGGATGAGAATTTCTCGGATGATCAAATTGGCAGGATGGCCATGGATGGCCGGCATGCCGAACAATTGCGCATCCGGGGCGGAGATTTTGCTGAAAAGGTCGTAGACGGTGAGAGGGGTCATGTCGTGGACTATCTTGCGGGCGTGGCGTTCGAGGTCGGGATTGGCGTTTTTGGCATCTCGGAAAGAACGGTCGTACTCTAGTTTGCCCTTTGGAGGCCTTTTGCTCTTTGCTTGAGATTGGTTGTACCAGCGGTACTTGTCGTGAATAAGGGTCATGGGGGCGCCCGGGACCTTGCGGATGGGACCGTTGACGGTACCGCAGCCAGGGCAGAATTTGACCTTTTTGCAGTCAGCGAGCACTTTCTTGACGATCGATCTTCGCTCGAGCCCTTCCAGATCCCGTTTCTGAAGCCTGACAAGATATCTATGTCTGGCTTTGTCGTCGAGAAGGCAACGAGAGCAGTGTTTACATATCGAGCTCAGAATCTCGATGGTCTTCTTGAGGAAGCCGACGTGGAAGACCGGAAGGGGTAGTTTGACGTGGCCAAAATGACCGACACACTCTTTGAGTCCAAGGCCGCAAGTCTGACAGTTCTCTTGCTGACTTGAAGTGCCCAGCCGTTTATCGAGCGGCCCATGTGAAGTGGTCGGTTTCCGACCGCCATTGTCGACGACATCGTACATCTGCCTGTTGACGATCTCCAGCGGGCCCTGGCGGACGACATCTCGAGTGGACAGCGTTCCGAACTGGATCGCTTTGATTCTCTTGGGGTTGCAATCGCTGTAGACTGGAGGATGTGCATCCTTGGATATCCTTTTTGCTTCTGCGGTAGCCGCAATGGCTGAAGTCGCCATAGTAAACTCGAACTCAGCTTTCTGAAATGTTCGAGTCCGTAACCCTATGTACTATCCACTTGGCGGAAGGCGATCCGCGAGCGTCATCCCATCGAGCGGCGTTTGTCGATGAACAAGTCTCCGAGTCCGCCTCCATGTTTAAGGTGTCAATGAACCTGGAAACTCGTTTTTCGATACAAGCACGTGACGTGCCGTTCTGACTCACTGCTTGCTCAGAGAGAAATTAGGGTTAGGTGATTGTTTCCCCGTAGAGTGCATCATCGTATGATTATACAATACCTCCCAAGTCCCTGTAATACAACTCAGTCGATGGGGACCCATATAACTAATTTTAAGAGTTATTAAAACAGCTATTAAAAAAAGTAAGAAAAAACTAAAAAATTCAATAATATATAAAAAAGATATATATTAATCTATAAAATAAATTAATAATTAATTCTTTTCTGGCTTATAAACTATATATAGTGGCTTGCCTCTTTAGGAAATTAGTTTACTTGTGCCGTGCTTGCGTTGCCAGGGGCGCGATTCGTGCAGTCGACAGCATCCTGGGAAAGTCGCTCCACGCCAACCATCTTTCCTTGTGCTGCATCGACGCTGCTGTAGAACGGCAAGGGAAGGAGCAACCTTGTCGAGATAGAATCAGGAAGTAAGGAGTCCCCAAAGCGGCCACGGCCTCAGTTGCCCCATACGCGTCGCCGCGAAACGCGAACGCGACGATAACGTTGCAAAGAAAAAGACGTCGACCCAAATCTCTTTGAGTGTTTTCAAGGCAAAAGCTCAGAGAGACTGTGCCGCGGCTCTGTAGGGAGAATGCCGCGCGAGAAGGAAAAAGAAGCGAGCAAGGACAAGGATCGACCAAAAGTCCATAAGCTTGCGCTCAAAGGTGTGTCGTCTTCCACGCCAATCCTCATACAGTGCGCTGATGCTGCATATCGACTAGGTTCCGCCAAGACTGTCGCTGAATTTGTGAGCCTGTCGATGATGAACCACTGATTATCGCACCCAAGCTGACTACTGGCCCAGTTCGAGTTTTCCATCAACAGCATTCTGTGAGAATAATGGCCGATCGAGTATCCATTCCATGCACGAACCACTGACAATGACACCACTCACATAGCTTTCAACGAGGAGTCTATCCTCCAGATGATTTCGCTCCGTAGGTTGTGCTCTCGAGACGACTCAAGCGGTGGCTTACAAGCTACCTCCAATAGAGTAAAGAAATATGGCTTGACGATGATGGGTAAGGTCACTCGAGTCGTGTTGTTGCAACTATCTACTAATGCTATCCGAAAGTGTCTTCCGATGATCAGATCAAGGCTTACATCAAGAAGATCATGTCCCAACTCAACAAATGGATGGCTGGAAGCAAGATTTCCAAACTGGTCGTCGTCATTTCCAGCAAGGACACAGGAGAGCCCATAGAGCGATGGCAATTTGACGTAAGCGCAACCCCGCCATTCTAGCAGCTCAAAGGAATCCAGCACTCATCACGTATTACGAAACCAGATCGATGTGTTTGGCAAGCACTCCAAGACCGCGGCCAAGACTTCATCGAGCATGGCAGCTGGCGACAAAGAGAACGCTGGAGGCAAGGATGAAGCCGGTCCGGTGGAGGAGGAAAAGTCGGAGGCGCAAATCCAGTCTGAAATTCAAAGCATATTCCGGCAGGTCACTGCCTCGGTCACTTTCCTGCCCATGCTGGACGGCAACTGTACTTTCAACGTGCTTGTGTACGCCGACGCCGACAGCGATGTGCCTCTGGAATGGGGCGACAGCGATGCAAGGGAGGTTGAAGATGCCGAGAAAGTACAACTGAGGAGTTTTAGCACGACGCAGCACCGTGTTGGCGTTGGCGTGAGCTACCGGTAAGTGATCTTTTGTCTCATTACCCTCGTGCTAGACTCTATGCTGAACCAAGAGGGAAAAAAACCAAACAGATTGGCCGACTGAACGGAGCTGAGAGATGTCTCTTCTAGTAGAAAACGCTTGTCGACGCGCCTGGTCATCTAAGATAGAATATGCTCTCAAGGTCGCGTGCACGATTTGCGAACAAGGCAAACCGGATGGTTTGCGGACCACGGCGTTTGTTCTCTCCTACTACAGCTTGATGGCCTGGAGGGTTTGAATGATTGAAGCAAAGTCAGCCTCGTCGGTCTCGGCGGCGACTTGCTCGCTTCTCCGGAGCAAGGCGCGCACTGCATCACGATAGCTGTCTCCTAATCTGAAAGCGACTTTGTACAAATTGTGCCCCCGGCCTTCATCGAGCATGCATGCCTTGACCTTTTGGAGACTGCGCACGTCGATGGTGGCGTCGCTATTGAAGTCGAGCAACTTCTCTTCCTGCAGGATGGCTTGCAACGGCGTCCAGCGCGCGATCTCACACATGACCAGACCCAGCGAATAGTCGTCCTTGTCTTCGGAGAAGGCTTCGGTGGGCTCGCCGATTGCTTGCGGATGGCGGTAGATCTCTATCTTCGGATCTATCCGGGGGCGCTCCGAGATGGCCAGTGGGTTCGACTCCCTGGCCCAGGTGAATCCGCAGATGAAGGGCTCGCCCAGAGCTTCCTCGAAGCGGCACGGCTCGTTCAGGGCGTGGAGCGGGAAGAAGAGAATGTTGTCGGATCGTATGTCCTTGTGGAACCAGCCGGCGATGTGGAAGAGATGGAGCGCTTCGATCAATTTGTGCGCCAACTTGACCCGTTCGGAGGCGCTGGGCAGTATGTTGAGCCTCCGCGACATGGCTTGTTTCAAGGTGATGGGCTCGACCAGGTGATTGTCGGACAGTTGGCGCGGATGCTCGAAGACGAAGCCGACTCTGGGCGGATCCGACTCCTCCAGCAAGCCAATACACCTCAGGGACCGGAGACGGCTCAGTTCGGGCGAGTGCAGCAGATTGGCCAAGTTCTGCACCCGGCCCATGATCTTCCTTCCGGAGACGACACCGTCCAGTCGCTTCCACTCGACAAACACAGCGGATCCATCGTATCGGCACACTTCCCTGTCTCTCGGCTCGGTGCTTGCTCCTTGCAGAAGCTGCCTCTTCAAAGTCCGCGCGGGCGTGCTCTTTTGTTGTCGCGGTCGTGCCGGCTGCGCTCCCGGAACGCTTTCGTCGGTCATGCGCTGGGTCTTGGCGCTGACCGCACTCGCAATGTCGAGATAGCGGGACCTCTCGGACGAATTCGGGGTGACGTCGCTTTGGCCAGAGGCCTGATCTGTCAGAGCTTCACGCAGGCTGTCCAGCTCGGTCACCTTCTCGTCCATCCTCACGACTCGCATCAGCGTTTGGGCTAACAGATCCAGCATGTCGTCCTGCCGCAGCGCGCTGGCCAGATCCCACAAGTGCGAGATGAAGAGGTCGATGTCTCTCAGCAGCTCCTCAAATCTGCTCTTGTCCCACGCCGCCCACCACAGCCGCTTTGGCATCTCGCGCACCTTCTGGTCCAGGCCTGCGGCCTTGAGTATCTGCCAGCGATTTCTGTCCGAGGTAAGGCGACCTATGAAGCCTTCACTGCTGGATTCTTCTTCGGATGGCTCGTCGGGAAGCTGGGCCTTTGGTGGGGTAGTCGACATCACGAGCTTGTAGCGACTCTTGAGCTTGCCGCTGTCCTGCATCAGCTCCATCAGGCGTGCCAGACCTGCTTCTATCGCTGCTCGGTTCAGGCGAGGGTCCAGCGTTCCACCCAGCGATTCCACTAGACCTGCTCGGCGCGCCCACTCGACCAATTTTATTTCTTGAAGGTTCAGGCGGCACACCAGCGATGCGCCGTCATGCCGCATCTTGCAAGCGGTCGACAGCAGCACGAAACCTTGAACGCAGCCACCCAGCAGTTGCAAAGCCAGCGATATTTCCCCGATCGCTGCCATCGCTGCTGCTGGTGAGTGGGCTGCACACGCTTCTGTGAAAAAGGGGAACAAGTGAAGGGAAAAAAAAAAAATAATTGAGAAGACACAAAGGAAAAAAAAAATGTATGGGCGAACGTCGATATCACACTCTGCGTCCATGGCTTGCTGCTGCTACCCCGCCGCCACTGCCAGGGTCTGGGCCCCCAAAGATCGGTCAAATGCAGTTGCAGGGCGGTGATACGACGCTGTCATACACGTGTTTTCAAACTTACTTGCAACGGCTGGGGTGCTGGCGATACTGAAACCTTACCAAGAGACTCTCAAGTCGAGCGTGTAAACACGATGAGCCAGCTGGAGTCCGACTGGCGCGTGACGTCGCGTCCGCCAGAGCAGGCGTCAGCCGACTCGTGGTCTCTGCCGACTCGTCCGACTTCTGACGACAAGCCCCCGAAAGCCAAGTCGTCCGATCAATGGGATCCGCACCTCTCCGACTTTCTCGTGCCGTTACGCAACGCTGAGAAGTACGGCAAGCGCGACGTGCCGCAGCTGTTCCGAAGCAGCGACTGCGTCGATACCGGCAAGGTCATCGGCCGCGGCGCTTCGTTTGTCGTGTCGCGACAGACCCTCCCAAAGGCTCCTGCTCAGCGTGTCAGCGCCGAGTATCATTTGAGCACCATGACCATCGTCCACAAAACCGCTTCGACCACTCGGCCTTCCCACGTGGTCTACAAGACGGCAAGGCTCAAGTTCATGCCGGACGGCCGTGTCGATCCGGCTTACAGGCTGGCAGCCGAGAGCATCCTCACCGAATTCTTCTCGCTCACCCATCCGCCTCTGCGCGAACATCCAAACATCGTAGACTATCTCGGGCTCGCATGGGGGACCAATCCGGAAGACCCCGCGCAGAAGCTGCCCTCGCTCATCATCGAGTACGCCGACGCGGGCTCGCTCGCAGACCTGCAGAGGGAACGCGACCTGAGCGGTGTGGAGAAGCGCTCGATATGCTACGGGATTGCCAGTGGCATCCAGGCTCTGCACGAGACGAGCCTCGTCCATGGCGACATCAAGGCAGACAACGTCTTGATGTTCCCGGACGGAAACGGCTCCTTTACGGCCAAGCTGGCTGATTTTGGCTTCTCGATCGCCCAGACCGTAGAATCCGCTCCAACTCGTCGGATGGGTGGCACTCGCCCATGGATGGCCCCAGAGGTCTTTGGCGAGCTTCCCTTGCAAGATCTGCCCAAGACCGATGTATACTCGTTTGGCTTGCTGGCCTGGACTGTTGCGATTGATGGCAGAATGCCCTTTCAAGTGATTCTCCCTCCGATCAAGGGCAGCTACAGCTCCGAGGATCTTCTGCTTAGCTACGAAGTGATCAAACGCCACCAGAGCTTCCGCCATATGTGGCCAACCAGCTTCTGGTTTGCGCGCTGGATTGGCGCAGTCATGTCGATCGCACGCGCCAATCCCGACGCTAGCAAAGGTCTTGCATGGCATCATTACAATCAAATCATTCAACTCGTCCTGGAGGATCCGGAAGCTGTCGCTGCCCTCGGAGCAACAGACGCTAAGCCTCCCACAACAGCAGAAGAGTCCAAGCCGGCCGAACCGCCTGCACAGGCGCCAACAGCTCAAGGCGCAGCATCAGCCCCCAGCCAGCGGCCGACCGATCCAGCCAACAAAGTCCCGAATATGATCGCCGATAGCTTGCGGCGTCCTGGCTCTGCCACGATATTCGCGTGCTTGGACCGGGTCCTGAACGCGTGCTTGAGCATCGACCCGCAGACGCGACGCCTGGAAGACGCCATCAAAGCTCTTGAACCGATCGGAGGACCGGCAAAACCCGCGGCAAACCCTCCTCGAAGGTCTGCCGCTGACTACGGGTTCAGGACCGTGGACATGGGTCCAGCGGCTGAGAAGTCGGCAGAGGAGCAGCACGGGCAAGAGCCCGCAGCAGATTCGAGTGCTATCAATGCGGCTGCTACTGCTGCTACTACTCCTGCTGCTGCTGCTACTACTCCTGCTGCTGCTGCTACTACTCCTGCTGCTGCTGCTACTACTCCTGCTGCTGCTGCTACTACTCCTGCTCCGTCTACAGAACAAGCAACTGGTGCTGACGATTTACAGAAGCGAGGGTCACCTGATGCCCCTGTCGCTGATGGCTCCGACATGGGAAACGGTGAGCTAGCCCAGAAGCCACTTCACTCACAGCAAGAGCCTATCTCAGAAGGCGACGGCAACAAAGATTGGCTAACAGTCCGAAACGAATCGGCGGAAAAAAGGACCTTTCAATTGGTGCGGACGGCCAAACCAGAACCGCGACCGTTGCACGAGGGAAGGCCAGACAAAGTAGCGGTAGCGTGGAGGGAGAGAGGTTTCAAGCGCTCCAGCTTGTCTTGGCAAACGGTCCGAATCCTCCCGCTGGCCATCCAGATCTTCGTCTTCACCCACTTGATCCCCGCCTACGGGCCTCATGAGATCGTCAAGAGTGGCCTCCTGCTGAATGGCTACGGCTCAGACGTCGACCTTGACCAAGGTTGCAGCCTCATCAGGGACGCGGCCGCTCGGGGTCACATCGCCTCCAAAGGCTATGCGTACAGGCTGCACAAGGGCTGTGGGGTCGCCATCCCGGACGACTACCCGATAGTGGCAGATCTGAAGCTCGCTTCGATACATGGCTCCAGGATGGCCCTTCAGGATCTGGAAAAGGTGGAGCCAAAGCTGGCCGCTCAGGTGATATCGCTACAGTACGCCGTCTATTGCTTCCAGGGAGCGCCCTTTTTCGAGGACGCCAACATGCTCGACGGCCTCTTGCTCGTGCATTGGCTGCAGCCTGGTTTCATTGTGGAAAAAGCAAAGGCGTCTGGGGACCCGTCGAAGATGGTGGTGAACCGTCGGGGAGACGGCATCATGCATCTGGCGGCGAGCTGCGGGCGGCACCAGGAGCTCAACGCTCTGATCAAAGATTTCGGCATGGACGTCAACCAGAGGAATAGGATGGGCGAGACGCCGCTGCTGTGCGCTGTACGCGCCGCTTGCGGCAAGTGCGCGGCGCTGCTGCTAAAGCGCCACGATCCAGACGCGTCAATCGCGGCGTGGAACGGCGAGACGGCGATGCATTGGCTCATTCAGTTCGAGGATCAGTGGATCCCGCTGCTGGGCGCGGATCTGCTGAAACATGGCGCCAAGGTGCACGCGCTGACGCATCAGCAGATCAAGCACTCCAGCTTCCCAAGCGGCATCGACGTGGATTTCCAG
The DNA here is from genome assembly GCA_037013595.1 of Dicorynia guianensis. Lineage (NCBI taxonomy): Eukaryota > Viridiplantae > Streptophyta > Magnoliopsida > Fabales > Fabaceae > Dicorynia > Dicorynia guianensis. The sequence continues at coordinate 1,245,523 of JASUAB010000019.1, forward strand.
ATGCCCGGCACGCCGCTTGCCTGGGCGGTGCACCACAACCGGCCCGGCCTCCTGCGCTGGCTGCTGGAGAACGGAGCGGACAGCCAGGTGTTTCCAGAGCGAGCGGCCCAGTCTCCGCTGGCCATGGCTGCGTACTACCATCACCACGAGTGCCTCAAGGTGATGATCGACGCGATCGAGGCCCGCCATGCTGCGTCCTCAGATCCGTTCCGAATGGATCCCCGGTTCGCGGTCTTCTACGGGCCGCTGCTAGGCTCGGCCATCCAGGCAGCTGATCGCTTCTCCATGATCTTCCGGAACGGCGGGGACGGCTGGCTCGAGGCGTTGCACAAGACGCTAGCCTATCTGCGGGAGAAGACGGAGGAGAAGATCAACGTCACGATGGGCGGCGACGTGACGCCGATCTTTGCGGCGGTCCAAGGGGCGCACGACGAGGTGGTGCGGTACATGGTCAGGGAATCCTGGATGACCGCGCATCTGAACAGCCCCGTGCAGCCGCTTTTGCTGACGCCAATACTTGAGGCGGTGCGGTGGAACAGGATCGACATAGCAAAGCTGCTGCATGGGCATGGCGCGAACCTGCTGGTCAAGTCGCGGAACCCGTACCAGTACAACGAGCGGGACTTCTCGGCGCTACACGTCTTTGCGCACGAGGGGCACGACCAGAGGCTGGAGATGGTGGACTGGCTGTGCGATCAAGGCATCTCGGCCGAGGGGGAGATCTCGAGGGATCCTTCCAACGGCAAAGCCGGAGGAGACCCCAGAGGAATTGTCAACGGAGAAGTCGACGGAGTAAATGAGGGGGTCAGCGAAGACAGATCAATCACCATCCACACCACGGAGACGCCGCTCAGCATCGCTTTCAGGCGAGACGCCTTCAAGCTGGCGGCCCGACTGCTGGCGCACGGTGCCTCGCTCAACGCACTCGCCCTCAGCGCCTCGGTGGCGGCGTCCACTTACCCGCTCACCATCCTGGGCCATGTGATCGCGACTAACGCGCGACACTCGGCCCGCCGGCTGCGCGCGCTGCTGTTCGACTTTCCGGGCGCGGACTTCGTCGTCGAGCCGGCGCGTCGGCTGACGGCGCTGCACCGCGCCGCGCTCGCCTGCGATGGTCTGTTCGTGGCCACGTCCGTGGACGAGCAGCAGACGGATACGATCCTGGGCAAGGCGGAGGCCGCTCTGCGCCCCACGACGCCGATCGCGCGGCGCGACTACGACCTCGACAACAACCGCGCCGTCACCTATGAGCTGCTGCAGCGCTTCGACGATGCAGCCGCGCATCTCGACGTCAAGTGCGACCGCGCGTGCGGCGGTGGCGCGACCGCGCTGCATCTCGCCGTGCTGGCAAGCAACGCAGGCGCGGCCGAGCTGCTGCTCCGGGCGGGCGCGTCGCCGACGGTGCCGCGCGACAGCGACGGCGCCACGGCGGCGCAGCTGGCAGCGATCACGGAGCAGGCGTTGCGGGCGCGGCGGGCCAAAGCGCAATCGGCGGCGATGCGGCGGGCGCGGGCTCGGATGATGCGGCAGATCGCGGAGCGGCTGCGGCAGGGGGGCTCGCTGGGGGTGTACCAGACGAAACTTAACCTGGACGCAGTGGAGATGGGGGCGGACGATGGCGCGGCGGACGCGGAGGAGGAGCAGGTGACGGAGGAGTGGGTGGAGAGCGCGGCGGCCATCTCGCGGATGCTGCAGCAGGCCGAGGCAGGGCCGGGCGGCACCGCGGCTGAAGCTGCGAGCGGCGACAGCGGCGACAGCGGCGAGGCCGAGCCCCAGCCAGAGGGCGATCGGCCGAGTCACGCAGCGACCGGGCAGAGCAGCGAGTAGACGGTCTTTCGGGGAGACGACGGCTCACGAAGGAGAGCGTGTTGAAAGGAGAAGGGGCGTTTTTGTGATTGAGGTCTAATGCATTTGTGTCGAGTGCGCCGCTCGCCCGACCCCTTGGCTACATGTATGTGTTCAAGACGTCCGCCCCCTGAGCCAGACGCTCGCCAGACGCTCGCCCGTCGCCCGCCCGTCGCCAGCGCCCTTCACTGCGCCGCCCCGCTCCCGATCCCCCGCACCGCCGCCGCGCTGCCGCCGCGCGCCCCCGCCGGCCGCGCCGCGCTCCACAGCGCCCCGGCCCTGCCCGCCGCGCCCGCGCCCGCGCCGCCGCTCCGGCTCCCGCCCGCGAGCGGCCACCGGCCCAGCAGCAGCAGCCGCCGCGCCCGCGCGACCACGTCCAGCACGAGCTCGTCCAGCCGGTCCGGCGGCAGCCCGCGCCAGCGCAGGTACGCGCCCGCCAGCGCCAGCAGCAGCAGGTCCGTGGCCACGTGGCGGAGCAGCGCGCCGCCCAGCCGCGCGGCCGCGCGCCACAGCCAGCCGCGCCAGGAGGACGGCGGCGAGGCCCAGCCGCCGCCGCCGCCGCCGCCGCCGAAGTGGCCGCTGCCCGCGCCCGCGGCGCCGAGGCCGTGGCCGCCGAGCGCGGAGCCGCCGGCGGCGTTCAGGCCGGCGCCGGCGCCGCCGAGCACGATGCTGCCGTCGTCGTAGTAGTGCGAGTCGAGCTGCTCACGCAGCGCCGCCACCTCGGCGTTCATCTTGATCAGCGCCGTCTCGATGCGCTTGTGCCACTTGCTCAGCTCGGCCGCCGTCACCTTGGCCGCCGCCGCCTCCTCGGCGCTCTGGCCGTTGCCGCCCGCCTCGGCCGCCTCTCCGGCCGCTTTGGCCACCTTGTTGCTGCTGCCGACCAGCGCCTGGCTGGGGTGCTGCGCAGCGCCCGCCGCGCCCGCCGACGCGCCCGCTGCCGCCGGAGCCTCGGCCGCGCGGCGCGCGCTCCCCAAGGCTTTCGTGACTGGTCTGATCAGAGCTGCGGCGGCAGCGCCCGCGGCTGCGGCGGCGGTGGCCTGCACGTTCGATGCCGTGGCCACGGCTGGGGGCGCTGAGCCTGCACCTTGGTCGGCTCCCGTGATCTGCGCGGCGCCGCGCCTGTGTTTTTTCGCGGTGCTCCCTGCCTTTGCGGCACCCCGCCGGGCCTTGGCCATCGACGTGGGCGGTCGCAGCAGCTCGCCCGCCGTCTGGGCGCCTGCCTCGTCTTCTGCAATCTGGCTGTCTCGGGCATCGACGAAGCGCTCGATCGCCGCTGGGGTCTCCACCAGGCCCCGGTCGTCGCCATAGTGCTCGTCCAGCTCATCCTCATCGACTTCCGACAATTCCGCCTCTTCTTCTTCCTCCTCTTCCTCCTCCTCCTCTTCTTCTTCAGATAAAGCGTCCCCCGCGGCCGAGGGCGACAGGATGCGCATAGGCTTGTTTTGCTTTCGATGCTGATGGCGCGTCGAGCCCGTGCGGCCGCTGCCTGGATTGCGCGCCCCGCGCTCAGACATCACGGGGTATATCACTGGCATGTCGGAGCCTCGGCGGCCGATGCCAGACAGGTGCGGCGGGTGCGAATCCAAGTCGGACGAGACGTGCGATGCGGCCTGCGACCGCCGCCGCCGCGCGCCGCCTCCGGTACTACCACCGGCTGTGCCACCAGCGCCCCCGGCGAACGGGTACGAATGGGAATTGTGCGACGAGTGGGAGTTTTGCGATTCGTTGGGCGAGATGGAGTTGGATTTGATCTGGTCCCAGACAAACTCCAGCTCGGACACGAGCTCTCGGGCGTCTGGCGTGGCCGAAGCGTAGAGGTGCATTGTGCGGATGAGCGTCGAGATATCTGTTGAATTTTTGGGGGGGCATGTGTCAGTGTGCTGTCGGGAACGACACGATCACTTTCGGGCGGAGCATCTTACATTGCCGTTTAGCTTCGGTGCGCGAAAGCCCTTTCTGTGCGTTCCACGCGTCCCTGTTGAGAAGGGAAAAAAAAAGTTAGCTGCAGCAAAAGGAAAAACAAGGAAACACGGCCACACACCATTTCTCCTGGTCGCTGCGCACCTCCTCGCTGGCCCCCACCGGCCGCTCCATCACCCCGTCCACGTCCCCCTCCATGCTCTGCTTGTACAGCCCATACAGCCGCAGCCGGTCCGCCGGCGGCGGCCGCGCCGACCCCAGCCGCGGGATCTTCTTGACCGTGTTCAGCGCGTGCACAAACACGCGGTCGACGCTGTCGGACATGGCGGCGGCGCCCTCGTCAGGCGCTCAGCGGCGCGGTTCGCTCAGCGGCGCGCTCGGGCTGGCGGCCGCGGCCGCGCAAGCATGCCGACGCGCGCGGCGCGGGCGGTCTGGGCGCGCAGCTGGCGGTGCCGCTGCGGAGGCTCGTCTGTGCAGTCGAGCGGGCGAGCGACGAGACGATGGCGAGCGGCGAGCGGTCGAGGACGCAGCACTGGCTGCGAGAGCGAGTGTTGGATGGCCAGAGAGCAAGCGGATCGATGGCGTGCTGCTGGCTGTTTGGCTGTTTGGCTGCTTGGCTGCTGTCTGCTTGGCTGCTGGCTACTTGTTGCTGTGCAGAGTCGCGGGCGAGTCGCAGATGCTCGGCATGTGTCGCCTGCGTTCGATGCGTTCGATGCGTTCGATGCGGTCGCGGCCAGGAGCGCCATCTGCGTGTGCGCACCGAGGGCAGGAGCCAGCTTGGGGTGAGCACCCCGCGCTCTGCCCGGACCTCGGCGCAGCCGGCTGGAGCCTGAGAGTTTGGGCGTCGGGCGTCCAGATCGAGTCACGTGATCCCTTCGGAAGGAGACGGAGCGGGCGGCCCAAAGAGGCAGACAGCAGCGGGCCGTAGAGAATCGTGTCGAAAAGGCTTGCTTGCACAGGGTTTGGTCGTGAATGATCGTGATACAAAACTACCGTCTTGGCTCGCTGCTGGCGGCCAAGAGAGGCGATAAACGAAAAGCGCCCGTCGAGTAAGCCTCCGCAGTCTCGACAGGCTGCCGGCGTGGAGCAAGCCCTATCCCTTTTGCTGCTCTACCCCTTTCCCTCCCCCCTCCCTCCCCCCCCCAACCCCCAACCAGAAACCCCCCAAAGAGAAAACAAGGCGTATGCCCAGTCTTTGATGCCTCAAGGTTTGCTCGCGCACTCGCTCTCTCTTTTTTTTTCTCTCTCTCTCTTGCGCCCCCAATGAGCCGTTCCCAAGCACATAGAGTGTATGCGAGCTTCTGCATCTCTTGCTTGATTGCTACTCCGAAGACCCCTGCCGTGAAATTTCCCCGTTTTACCGTTCACCATTGCTGTCCTTCTTGTTGTTGTTATTGTTGCTGCTGCTGTTGCTGTTTCTTTTCGTGTCCTTTGACCATAGTTGATCAAGTAGCAGCCTCGCCGTGTTATGAGACAGTATCTCGTCGTGAAGTGATGGCTCGTCAGAAACCACCTCCACCTCCCCCGTTGTGAAATCCCGCGCTGTTCCCGTGTCCTGATCGGAATTCTCCTCCACTGGTCTGTCTTTGAAGCGTCGGACCTGCTGGCATTCTGACGTCCGCCGCGCCCATCAACCCGACCATCCCAGCATTGTTGCGTGAGAATTGTTGCATTCCCACTCCATTGCCATAGAGCCCGCCTCGAGCCAAGCTCTGCTGCTGCTGTTGCTGCCCCATCCCGCCACCTCCTGTACCACCACCGCCGCCGCCGCCGCCGCCACCACCGCTGCTGCCCGGAGCGCTGCTCGGACCGGCACTCGCAGGAGGCGAAATGCCACTGGCAACCGAATCGCTGCTCAGCATTCGCCCAGAAAGGCCAGGCCGCATCTGTGCCCCAGCTGGCGCTTGCAAGGATGGCGTTGCTGCTGCCGCTGGTGCCGTCGCCGCCGCCCCCATGATTCCGCCGCCAGCCATCGGCTCTTCGAAATAGCTGTAGCTCACCATCGTTCCCGGCGTTGGCTGGATTTCTTTGACCTTGCGTACCGCCAGCGGCGCGCTCGGGTGCTGATAGTCGAACAGGACCGGTACGATCCCCTGTCGGCCATGAGGGTAGGGCGGCGCTTCGCACAACAGGGCCGTGTCACCCCAGTACGTCGTCTTTGCTATGGTGTCGCCGAATTTCACCTCCAGCCCGGGGCAGAATCCGCTCCCGAGAATCGTCACTTCGTCTCCGCCCGCAGTCGACCCGCTTTTTGGCACCACCCTCTGGATGGTCGGCGGCTTCTGGAAATTGATCCCCGCGGGCAACAGCGACAACGCTTCAGGCGCTGCCATGGCGCCTCCGCCACCCAGACCACCAGAACTAACGCCGTACCCTCCATTGGCATTGCCGAGGTGCTGGTGCAGTTGTGGATTGCGCGCATGCGTGACGACAGAGCTGTACGGAGATTGCTGCATCAGCTGGTGCCGCTGCGCCGAGGCCGGCGACGGTGCTCTGGATGCGTGTTGCGATGTGGGAGCGCTGTAGAAATGCGACATGTCTTCGTTTGTCGGCGAATGGAAGTTGCTGCCCCCGGGCATGAAAGGGTTGGCGTGGCCAGCGACTGGTGTTGGCGGCGTGCTCGTGAACGCATCCAATGACCCTGCAAAAGTCGCTGCCGTCGGCGAGGCGAACGAATACGCCGAGCTGGGCGCTGTGCCGCCCCCATTTCCGTACATCGACGCCGCCGCCGCCGCTGCTGCTGCCAAGTTGGTCCCGTTGGTGTCGAGTCGCGTCATCGAAAGGCCCGACGACATCCGCTGGTGGTTGTTCAGACCTCCCGACCGTCGCTTCTTCGACCCTGGCTGCCCAGAAGGGATCGTTGGTGACGCCGGCCGCGACAAGTTCTTGGGCGTTGCCGTCGCCGTACTCGTCTGCGACGGATAGGCGGAATACGACGTCTGCGGTGCCTGTTGGGATAGTGACTGCTGCTGCCCGAATGCTGCTGGGTTGCCCATCAGCTGGAGGTCGTTCGTAGAAAAAGAGGTCCGGAAGGGCAGTTCGCGCGGCCCGTTTCCCGCGTAGTAGGGCAGACTGTGCTGTGGCGAAGGGAAAAACTGAGGGTTGAACAGAGCCGGGCCGCCCTGCTGGATCGGCTGCTTGTGATCGTCTGTGATCATGATCGACCGGCTGATGGCCTGAGCCAGGATCTCACCCTGGCTGGTCTGCAACGTGAAGATGACCCTACCAAGGTTGTCAGTAGCTGCTCCAGCAACATCCTTTGCCATTCAAACAAACTAAAGGCCACATACTGGAAGCCGACCTTCTCGCTCTGATGTCGGCAGTAGCAAGCGATCCGCATAGGCACGAGAACTGTCATGGAATCCAGCTCCACCTCGCTGTCTTTGACAGACACCTCCTTGCTACCGGGGATCTGCCAGTCCTTCAGCTCCGCGCAGTTGAACACCACCACCCGTCGCGCTTCGTCCTTGGCCCATTCTTCCTCTTCCTCTACTTTCTTGGTCTTCTTCCGAGCAGCGCGCTTGCGCTCTCTGACGATGCATCCCGAACAGATCGACACCGGTCCACCATTCAGCGGGTGTTCCGGGTCGTTCTCTTTCGGCACCGTCTCTTGCGCCTCCTTCTTCACCAATGACGATGACGGAGGCGGCTCGTACGACTCCGCGCGCTGGAACGCTCTCTCCAGATTGCCGTCTTTTCGCATCGCACTGGCGCACACCAGCATTGTCTTGAGCTCCAGCGTATCCATGGACGCCTGATGCGCAGGCTTGCAGCAGAACTTGGGCTTGGAGATCGTATACGCTGGTAGGTGGATCTTCTGAATGGTGGGCGGCGGTCGGTGCAGGGTCAGCTGTATGGGGATCTGCGTCTCGACTCGCGACTTCTCGGGGATCTCTGCGACGTCCAGTCGAAACGGCCACTTCGCACCGGGGTTGCTTTCCGGCGGTGTGGATAGTGGGGACAGGCTCTGAGGGATGGACGTGGGCGCTTGCGCAGCAGAGTGTCGCTGCGGTTGAGCCATGAAATCGCTAGCGCTGAACGTCCGCGTCGCCAGAGAGTCCGAGCTTGTGAACATCTGGGAATCGGTGCCAAAGTTCGCAAAGGGCGAATCGTCGTTGCTATTCATCAAAGCCAAGTCGTTGGGCGACTCCTCCCTGGAATCGCCGAGCGCGAACATCTTCGACGGCTGCATCGTACCCTGGGGCGACATCTTACGGGCCTGTGGTTGTTTGATCTGCCCGAGGCCAGAGGCTGCGCCAGGCGTCGCTGGCTGGATGAGGGAACCATCAACCATGTTCGCGGAGCTGAAGGGGGATGGCTCTGAGTTCAGGAGCGCGGCAGACAGTGTGTCTGGGCTATCGGCAAGACTGGCGCCATGCTGGTTCCTTCCGGCTGAAGCGGTGGCAAGCGCGAGGCCAGATTGATTACGAGACGCGAGAGACAGACTACCCATGCCGGCGCCGAAGCTTGAGTCGATCATGTTGTATTCATCCGGTTGGTCGAGGGACATTGTATCGCCAGAGTACTTATTGCTGTTGTTGTTGTTATTGCTGTTGGTGGTGGTGTTGATGGTGGTTGGGGCAGCAGGCCTGTGAGCGTGCAGACCTGCAGTGGAAGAGGAGTGGGAGTCTCCGGGCGAGGAGCCTGGCGGCGATTGACGAACGGTATTGGATGAATGTGCGGAGTTGGTGTTCAGCTGAAAGGATGTCTGCTGCTGCTGCTGTTGCTGCAGAAACAGTGACTGGGCAGAAATGGGTCGGTCAAAATCGAAACCGACCGGATCCTGTTCGAGTTTCAGGGAGCTTTGAGTGGGCGAGCCGGTAGCATCGCCGCTCACATGTGGCGGAGTGCTGTAGGGAAATTGATCGGTGTCCCACTCTCTGCTGGTGTCGGCATTGAAGAATTCGCTGCTCGAAAAATGTGACATGGTTGCGGCTGGTCGTCAAGACGGTACGTTGTATGGAGGAAAAGCGTTCCTTTTTTGGAAGAGAGAGAGAGAGGGAGAAAGAGGGAGAGAGTAGAGGACGAGAGAGGACGAAAACAGAGGGAGAGACGGTACAGGGCCAGGGCATTCGCCCGGTCAGCTAAGCTCTTTGACCGAACTCAGTGTTGTTGTACAGCCATTCCGTCGTCGACAGCGGACGGTCGTGAGGAGTCAATTGCAGAAGGAAGATGTCATGTAAGACCAAGTGTTTGCGGCGCGAGAGAGCACAACAGGCGCTGGTGGCCCTTTTCCAGTAGAGAACTGGGGCAAGGGATTCCGCGATTTGCCGATGGGACTGCTGTCCGGGCTGGAGCTGGGTGACAATTTGTAGGAATCCGACTGCTCTCGCGAGCTGGTGTTCGACTCGGGCCTATCTTGGCTGGACGGAAGTGTTGGGAGTCGGGAGATCGGCAGTAACGACAGCGGAGGGAAAGGTTAGGAAAGGAAAAGAAGAGAGATGTAGGAGGTGCGCGCGATCGACAGAGGCTTCCACTGAACGAGCGACAATGTTTGTTTGAGAAAGTAGCTAAGAGTCTGAGCACGCAGGCTGAAGCGACACGCGCGCCGGGAGCCTAGGCAAGGCTTTCCCTGTCTCTGCGTGTATGCGCGTCTGTATGTGTCTCTCTCTTGCGCGCGCGCGCGCTCTCTCTCTCTCAGTCTTTCTCTCCTTGGCTCGAACGATCGACACGCGCGCGGTGCAGCAAGGTATACAGGCCTGCAGTGGAGAAGGAAAAGATCCTCTCCGTATCCTAGCGCGCTGTCAGAAACGGGAAATCCGGTAGCGGCAGCCCGATCACCGGGGAGGGTAAGAGCTCTGCGACGATCCTTCCCGCCTGAGGCAACAATTTGCCGACAGCGGGCGCGTACGTATGAGGTGGCAGTGGGCGAAAGCAAACAGCTTGACGGCTCGAGGCATAGAAAACAAAAAAACAAAAAGGTAGACGAGCACGAATAGGCAGAGTTTCCGTAGGTGGAAAAGAGGAGGGAAAGCAGCGGGGAATCAGAGTGAGGGGAGGATGAGGGGAAGAGGCCCCCAAGGTGTGGAACTGCGTGTGTGAGGGTGGGTATGTGTTGGCAGCAGCGGCCGTGGCGGTGGTAGAGGAGGAGGAGGGAGAAGAGAGGATCAGGGCAGAGGTTTTTTGCATCTGAGCGTTTTTGCCGAAGAGATGCTGCAGGTCTACGCGACATAAGCATGCAGGTGCTCTCGCACTAACGTCTGCAGCACGGCAGCGCTCTGCTGGGCACTGACGCCTCTCTGTCCCTCTGTCTCTCTCTCGTTCTCTCGTTCTCTCGCTCTCTCTTTCTCTCCGCGATCCTCTTCCTCTGCTCGCCCGCCATACATGCACTGTCCCGTCCATCAGTCCTCGACAAGCCGCCCAACAAAGCTCTTCTGATGCATCGACAGGTCATGCGCCGTCTGTCGTGACGGAAAGCGCAAGGATCTTCCCCCCACGGCCACACGTCTTCGTAATCCGACGTCCCGAAGCGTCTCGCCTTGGGCCGTGATAATAATGATCACCACCAGAGTAATAGTAAAGCCACCTGAGGCGGTTCGAGCTCGTTTCCAGCTGCTGGCTATCCGTGCGTCGGTATTCGGATGCCTGCTGCTGCTGCTGCTGAACCCTTTCCCCAATCTTGTAAGCGATCCTGCATCAGGTGTCGTGCTGGCCGGCTATCCTCTCTCGACCCGGCCGGCCGACAGGTTGGGGCCAAGGAATCGCCGTTCCGGGATGGCCTGGCGCGTGGCTCATCCGTCGCTCGGCCCTTCTTTTTGGCGTAGGATTGTTGTCGTCAATATTACCCTGCGAACAAGCCTCCCCGCATCCGGTCTTGTTTCAAGACGCTGTCATACCTGCCAACTCTGCTCATACAGGCAGAGCGGCATCTTTGTGTTGCATTGTATGAAGGGCTGTTGAGTCCTGTGTCAAAATTAGAAACACACCAGGGTGTAACATAGAATCATGGTCACGATGCTTCGCTCACGCTCCAAGCTTCTGCCCTGCCTTCCCAGCAGCCCGGATGGCCTGGGCAGCAGTTGAGGTCGGGTCCTCCGTGGTTGGTTATGCAAATGGATAATGCACCATGAATCACAGTATATGGGGTAGGTGCGGCGAGGTCACGTGGATGTGCTTGCCTGAGGCTGCGGCATTTGGTCTGCCTGATCTTGCAGTTCGAGGCCCCGTCGCTTTCGTGTATTAGGGTGGGCATCGAGGGACTGAAGGTGACAGCGGCTGCAGCATGATGATTTCAGACACTACGCTCCAAAGACAGAGGTCGTGGATGCATATACTTTTCGCCGTTGTGCAAGAATCCTCTTCAGGACGTCTACTGCTGAGGGAAAAATCTATCGCGAACAGACCAGAAAATGCAAGCAACTCCCCAAAGAAAACCCCATAACCTAAACCATCGCAAACGCTCCGACCTTTGCTGCTTCGTCGTCATTATGGACCAGTGGATCCGTCGTGCTCATCGTCGTCGTCGTATTCATCGTACTCGCCGTTGCCGGTGTTGCGTTCGCGATCCTCATAATCGCCCACTCGTCCATCAATCCCAGCCCCAGTCCTTGCCCGAAAAATGGGCCGGACGCCTCGTCGGCCTTTGCCTTGCTGTCCAAGCTCTCGTCTTCCGTGAACCAGGCACTGACCTTGGATCTCCACGCGCACTCCTCCTCCCTCTGCCGCCTGATGAATTCAGGCCCCAAATCGAACTCTTCACCCACTAGCCACTCTCCCGCGAATCCGCCATTCGCCCCATTGCCGCCGCTGTCTGGCCGACTCCCGGCTCCGACGCTGTCGATCGACATGCGGCCTTGGTCCTGTAGGTCTGGAATCCCCGCGAACGGATCCTCATCGTCTTCCGTTGAAGGTGACATGAGATTGTTCGCTCCACCCATCTTCAACCAGCACATCTTTTGTGGGTCAAACACCATCCCACCCACTACTTGCACGCCCTGCATCCCCGACCCAGCCATGTTCATAATCAGAGCTGGTCGAGGCGGCGAAGCTTGTGGCGCCTCTGCTGCAGCTGCTTCGAATGATGACAGCGCGTTCTCGTTACCTTCCCATCGGTATGCATTGGCATTCCAGTGCATGCCCTTCTTCGCCGCATCATCTTGGACTGTAATCACCCCCTCAATGTCAGTGAGCTGCCAACAGGACGAGGACGTCCAACCCCCCAAAAAAAGGTAGCGAAAATGACTCACATTGCCGGATGTTTTCTTTGCCCATCGGATTGATGAGCTGAGGGCCTTTGCGCGTACCTCGCCTCGCGCTTGGGCTGCCAGTAGGCGTTCGCGCCGCGACTGCCGCTACCCAGTTGGTCTTCGGTGCCAAGACTTGGCTCGATCGCTTCTCAGCCAACGTCGATCCTCCCAGCTTCTGCTCGCGCGCTATTCGACTGGCCGCCGTATCTTGAGCGAATCTGGGTACGCTCTGAGGCTTTGTCGGGCTTCTGGGCTGCGGCGTCGACATCTGCTCGCGATTGCCGAGCCGGCTTTGGCTGACTTGGCCACGAAGCTTGGGCGGGCCCCGACCGCTCGGCTGCTTGACAAACTTGCTCTCTTTGGCTGCTGAAGTCGGCAGGTCGTCGAACGTGTCCAACTCTGTGCCGTCCCCAAAGTTTCGCCGTTTCGTGGGTCGAGTGACTCTCATTTTAGCCGCCGCTTCACGAGCCAGAGCTGCCGGAGCCACGTCTCTCCGAGACTTTGTCGGCGTTTCTGGGCTGTACCCAGACATTCTCGAAACCGATCTGGGCGTGGGTGACAAGGCTCGGTTCGGATCCGAGTCCCTTCGTTGATGTAACGCTGACGGTTGCTGTCTCGATCGGAAAGATGCATTATGGCTTGCGAAGTTTGAGCTGTGAAAAGTCAGTGAAGTTTGCTGTCTGATTTGATGGTGATGATGTTGTTGTTGTTGTGGTTGTTGATGATGATGAGCTTGATGATGCGCGTGATGAGCGCTGTGAGCTTGCTGGCTGTTGAGCATAGGCAACGACCTCTTTTGTTTGAGCAGTTGTGCATTCGTTGTCGTCGCTTCAGGTCGTCTCGCGCGACCGCTGGATGCAGCTCCGCTCTCGAACACCGGCTCCAGCCGAGTAGGCCGCGGGTGAGGTATCGGTCGAGGGAGTCGCGTGGCGTTCATCCTCTCCGAAAAGGTCAAGCTGGTCTGAGCTTTGAGACTGCCGTTTTGCTTCTCCGATGGCTTCCACGCAGGTCGCACATTACGATTCAAGCCACGTTTCCTGGGGTCGAAAACGTCACCGGCTCCCAGCTCCAGACCGGACAAGAAGTCCTCCTTATCTGTGAACTGCACATCCTCCGTCGATGTCTGCCTTTTAACGTCTTTGTGTGGCCTGTCCTGCGTTTCTCCGATTTTTCTTTTCCGCAGAGCTGCCGCGAGGTCCATCGGGCCAGCGGGCAGCACCAGTCCATCCAGTCCATCATCTTCGCTTTCGAACGTCATATTGCTGCCCATGCTAGGACTCATAGCCGAGATGGACGAGCTACGGTTCTTCGATTCTCGACGGCCTGCGGTGCGGATACCCAAACTGCCGTCCGTCCAGTCATCAAAATCGATGTTGTCATTTTCCAAGATCAGAGGCGAAGGCTTGAGCTTCAGCGGAGTTGCCTCATCCTGAGGCAAGTCCAGATCTTCAGCCCAGTCGTCGTTGTTGTTAATCTTGGGCCGTGACTTCTTTGTGCCGAGTCGCTTGATCGAACCGCCCACTAGGGCCGACGCAGGAACGCTCTGAGGTATCGGGATGCCAGCTAGGTTGGCTGAGGCAATTGCATTCGAAGCGGAACGCTCGTCTTGCGACTCGAGTGGCAGGTTCCAGTCATCTTCGCCGACGTTGGACTCGGAGTGCGTGGATCGTCGCGACGAAACTGACGTCTTGACCGTTGACAGCGATGTCGTGAAAATTGGGCCCCCTTGCAGCTCTTCGTCGTCATCCCAATTTTCCACCTGGTTCGACCCCATCGTGGGCCTCCTTTGACCCTCGCTTGGATGCACACGAGGAATGCTGCTGCTCTGGTTAGTAAGACACTGTCGCCTCCGCTTGATTCGTTCTGGAGAGGAAGAGAGGTGTTCCGAGTGGCAGGAGCTCCGCCAACGTGAAGAACGGGCCTCTACGGCAGACGGGGGGGAAATGCGCCAAATTTTGCTGGCGGAGGTGGCTGGTTTACCAAATGCAGGTAGGCTCCGCCGGATTCCAACGAACCTCCCTCCAGCCAATAGCGCTCACAAACAAATCTTAGTCAGCATCAGTTCCCTCACTGTACCAGGTAGGCGTGCAATGAGTCAAAGTATTTTAGTGTCGGTTCTACACACCCCTCTCCACACTACAACCTGTCATTGTTCAAGGCATGCATTGTTATTGGCGGCGAAGGAGTTCAAGAAGATTTTGTATTCCATTAAGTCACCTGATTGCTGGATGCTGATCCGATCATCTTGGCGCGAGATCAGCAGGCAAGGTGATGGTAAACACAGCTGACTCTAGGCAAACGAGCCTCCGAAGGCAGCAGCAGGTGTAGTAGAGCATCGCATGTTCAGGACAGTTGGATTCCAATTCCAATTCCTTGCATTTTGCAAGCTATGACTGCGCTCGCTTTTACTGTCCTTTAGATTAGCACTATTCCCAACCAAAAATCTTCAAACATGACGGCGAATGTGCTTCGCGTGCCCCGAAGTGATGGCTCACCTGATGATTTCGTGTTGCTCCATGTCACATCAACTGAAGAAGAGACGTTCGAGCTGAACGTGATTGCTACAGAAGGAGAGCTGCCATACGCGGCGACCAGTGCGTTCAACTTCTCTCCATGAAGCGCGGAGTTTCTGACGACTGATCTTAGTCACGTCAAGAACGCTGGCTGCCCTGAGATCCAAGGCGTACAAAGGCAGTGACTCGGAGTTTCAATCCATTCTGTCATCTTTGCTTGTTGCCCACGATTCAGATTTCACGGCTGACGATACCAGCGCGGCCAGCATTGAACTTCACGCCAGTGTCACGTCGGGTGAAAAGATAACACTCGCCATGCGAAAAACCGTAGATGGGATTACAGTAGGTCATCTTACGTTTTCCCTATTTTCGCCACCCAGGCACTGGTCAATGACACTATTCCCAATCAAAGCAAAGACTTGGCTCGATAGCGATCCGCAGAAACGATGATACTGATATTCAGCTTTTCGATTGGACAGCTGTTGCAGCAACAGCAGCGAGGAGGTCCCAGAGCCGACTGCACGAGCTCGGAAAGGTTGCGCAATCCCACAAGGAAGAGGCCGCCAAGTACAAGGCTCAACTAGAAGACTTTCTGCGTGAAAAACAATCCTCGGAAAAGGATATGTTGGAAAAGTTCAGACTACTGCTCAACAGCAAGAAGTTGAAGATTCGGGATCAGCAAAGATTACTCTCACACGCCAAGATCGATCAGAGCGAACGTAAGTGATGCTAACAAGACTTGTAGAGGAACTACTTCTCATCAGGCAAACAGTTCGGAAAGTCTCTTCAAGTCGGCAGGCACTGCCAGGACCGTTCAGTCGATCGACGAACGCTGCTTCAGGGAAGGCCAAAAGGAAACAAGACGCCAAGCCAAGTACGGTGAAGGAAGAAACCGATTCAGCGGATGAGTTGATGGACAACGAGCAAGATCAGACTGACAACGTCGCGACGCCTTCAAATTCGGACAAGGATGATTCGGACAGTGAAGATGGCTTCGAGGCTGCTGCTTCGCCGCTACCGCCTGCTGCCGCAACTGCTGCTGGACAGTCCGCTGGGCCGAGCAAGGAGATCAAGTTTCCACAGGCCCGTTCGATACCTTTTGAGCGTGCAAAAATCAAAGCAACTTCTCAAGATCTGGGTAGTCTGTCCATTGACGACAGCAAAGGCCAGATGGACGAGGACGAGACAGACGACGAGCTATAAAGCCGTTGGCTGTAGGATCTACATCACTGGTTCACATATTCAGGTCTTGACCCAATGTAGTATACACATGGGTCGCTTAGCAAACAATGAGCTATTGAGGGGTACAGCAAACTTCTTTCCATGCATAACGCAGGAATAGGACATTTATTCGCTTCATAAAAGCGGTGCTCCACCGCCGCATGCGACCGTCGCTGATTGTGACGTTTCACCAAAACAGACTAGCTTCCTGCACCATTCCTCAGGCGCTTAGCGTTCCCGGGGTCGAGTGTGGCTGGGGACCTCGGACAGGGTGACGTTGGGGCTGCCCACTTCCCGGGCATCTTTAAATCTCCATCACTTCAAAGGAAAGTAGGGCTGGTCAACGACTCTGGATCTCTGGATCTCAACAAACCCAATAGCATAGTCCATAGACCTCATAAAATCCTCCGAGGCGTGTATCAGCACGCGGTGCATAGCACTGAACGTGCGATGGGCGGCCTCGCCCGGGCACGTTACCCCCTCCCTTTCAGATGACAATGCGCCATTGATTGATCAATCAAAACCATCGGGTACGCGTCTGCAACTTTCAGCAGAAGACATATTGTCGGAAGACCTAGTGGGCACGCATCGTATGCCCCGTCGACCCCGAGGAAAGGTGGAGCGCCGGCAGCCTGCCTATAGAAGCTCCTGTCGCCCGGAGCAAAATAATCATAAACAACAGCGAGATCAACAATGGTCGTACTTGCCTCATCTATTTGAAAAAAATCGCGCGCGTTTACGTTGTGCCGGCCGGTGACGCGTTCGCCCACTGCCAGGCCTCAGAATTTCGGCTTATAACACCTAGCTCTCTACCAATTTCATTCGCCTCTCTTTTTCCGACTGCCACAACCAAAAAAAAAAAAAAACCCCAAAAATTACCAAAACTTTGGCAAAGCTCTCTGCCTCATTTCTGTCTACGGCGCTCTCGTGACGAGCGCCTTTCAAAGACTATAATAGGGCCACTTTCGGAGTGCCTGGTCACTCCACCTTCGCACTAGGCCGGCATGATGGCGCCAAAGAAGGCGCCACCGATGTGGCCGGCGAAGAAACACACCACGAAAGAGCCGAGCTCTTTCAAACCCGAAGACACCACCTTTCTCGACGAGGTCGTCACCCCCTTCGTCGCCTCTCTTCCCGCCGCGCCATACGCCCTTACCACCCCTTCAGACAACCCCTACCACCAGCCAGCCCACAGGGTGGACAACTGGCGGGAGGGGTTTGCGTTCTGGGCTGCCGAAGAGGAGCAGCTCCAGCACGTCACGAACGTCTGGAGGGAACCCGTCCCCCAATCCCTGTTCGTCCTGGAATCGTCGGACGAGTCTCGTCTCCCCACTTCTTCTTTCCGCAAGTCACCCCTTCCTACAAATCCGCCAGAGACGAGGACTCCGGCGGCTCCTGCAGGACCCCGCAGGAAAATGAACCTGGCCGACTACACAAGTCGCCAGAGAGCTGCTGCACAAGCGGCTTCCAATGCGGCGGTCAAAGAAGGCTCGGGCGCGCCAGAAGACGACCCAAAGACGGATGGATCGGCGGCGGCCAAGGATCCATCCGCAACGAAGAGAAAGCGGGAAGACGACAGCGCCGTCGAAGTATCGGCGCCTGCTGCTGTCGCTGCGGCTCTGACGATTGAAGAGCGCGCAGAGGAGAGGCCTGCCAAGCTGGCGCGGCTGGAGTCATCAGCGGCCAACGACCGCAGCGTTGTTACCGTTGTGGGTGCTGACAGTCATGTCGGCACCGAACCGTGTCGCGAGGAAGCGGCGGCGGGCCAAGTTGTCGTCGGCCACGAAGGGAAGCGCAAAGAGCGCGATCCCGAGGCCGGCGACGAGGACGGCGCCGCCCTTCCTCCATGGTTCGCCAGGCCCGCTAAGAAGGCCAGGGTCAGGGCGTCCGACGTAGGACCCCTGCTCCCGCTATCCTTCTTCCTCCCACCAACGCCGCCGTCGTTGAGTGGGTCTGCGGACGCTTTCTCTGGCCTGTCCGACCCCGTCGAGGGTGGACTTGTTCCCGTGCTCTGCCTGCCGCCGAGCCCGAACAGCGACGACCGCGCCACTCCTGAAAAGGAGTCGGCCAAGAAGCCGCCCGCCGTCAAGATCCGGAGTCCGAAGGGTGCAACGACAGCAGCTGCGGCCGCCCCCGCCAAGAAGCCGGCCGAGAAGGCTCCTGTCAAGGAGCCTTCTGCGCGAGCCGAGGCCTTGCCCAAGAAGGTTGGGGAGGCTAAAAGGGGCGCTCCCGCTGCTGCTGCTGCTGCTGCTGCCGCTCCACAGACGACGGTACCGGCCAAGAGCAGGGTCGGTACCCTGAAGCGCGCCGCGGCTGACGACAGCGGCGAAGACGAGCGAGCGACGAAGAAGAAGTCGAAGGCCGCAGAGGCACCTGGCACAGCTTCCAAAGGGAAGACCGTTGCCGCCTCTGCAACTTCTGGGCCGGCCGCGGCGGCGGCATCAGGCCAGAAGGTCAAGGCCTTGGACTTCGAGTCCTCCTTGTCGACGCCCGCGCTTCAGCGGAGCAACGACAACTCGCGAGCCAGTTCCGAGGGGGTCGCAGCCCCTCGGAATCCGGCCAAGCAAAAGGCTCGCGAGGAGAGCGAGCGGCTTCAAGCGTTCGGTCGCGGCCTGAAACATCAGGCGCAGAAGAGCAGGCTCGAAGCGTCGAGGTCGGCACTCCCCCAGGTGACTCGCGATCGTCACCTGCGGTTGGCGGCCCTTCAAGGGCTTGAGAGCCTCCTGTGCTTCGTCGCGGCATTCGCCGCGGAAGACAAGTTTGCGCCCGACTACAAGGTCTGGCGCAGCCTGTACGGGCTGGGTGAAAGCGTTGGCGGCATGTGTCGCGACGCGGACGACCAGCTGCGAGGGCTGTGCTTGACCTTGCAGTCGGTCATCTACTCGCACGTCTCCGCCCTGGCCAGTCAGGCCTTGGTGGCGAGTGCGAGTGATGAAGCAGCTTCGGCTTCGGCGGCGCGTGCCTCGTGCGTCGAGGCAATCCAGGAGGCCGCCATTAAGCAAGGCCATGCAACCGGTGCGGACGGGCTGCTGAGTCGGCAGACTCTGCGGTCCAAGTATCCGGCGGCATACGGCCACGCTGAGGAGCAGCCGCTCGGGGTTGGGGCCGAACCGGTTGTCGCCATCAAGGTGGCAATGGCCATGATGCTGCAATGGGCGAGGTCTCGCAAGATGACCTCGTCGCAGTTCTGGCGGCCGACCATCTGGCCAGACAACTGCACGGCACTTCAGGGTGTCGACATGAAGAACGTGTGAAAGTTTTTCGTGTGCAGTTGGCCTGGCCTGGATGGGTCGGCTGGTTCAGGCCCCTTCGGGTCTGCTCGCGAACGACAGCGGCTGGCTGGAAGGCTTGTCACGGCAAGGCATCACAAAGGGAACAAAAGGCCAGGAGCAAGCTGGATGTGGGAAGTCTTGCTTGCTTGTTCATGGCCATTAGCGTCCACGTAGGATGCACCGCGTAGTTCGTGCGCGGTTAGTCTCAGGTCATTACCGTCTGCGGAGGATGGAGCGCTGGAATTCTCGCGCGGTTTCTCAGGTCATTGACGTGCATGAAGGATGCCACCGCTGTCGTCTCTTTGACGCGGTTCTTCAAGGCCATTACCGTCCGCGAAGGATGAACCGCTGGATTCCTCGCGCGATTATTTCAAGCCATTTCGATTCATGGAGGATAGACTGCCAGGATTTTTCATACGCCATTCTCGAAGCCATTCTCGAAGCCATTCTCGAAGCCATTCTCGAAGCCATTCTCGAAGCCATTCTCGAAGCCACTTCCGAAGCCATCATCATCCACAAGGGACAGACCTCTGGCAATCTTGCCGCGATCCTTCAGGCCATTACCGTCCATCAAGGATTTCATCGATACGATCGTCGCACGTTGGTCAAGAAGGCCATTTCAATTTGCAGAAGACAGCCCTTTGGATCTCTCACGCGCGCAGATTTTAATCACCATCCCACTCGGTATTCAACTGCAATGGTCATACTCCAACGATCGACCGCTGGCCATGTCGTAGGACAATCTATTGCCATTACCGTCCACGCCGGATAGACCGACCCAATTTCCTCGCGCGCCGCTTTGGGACACCAACTGCATCAATTGAGAACAAATCGATAAGTTTCTCACTAGCCGTTTCGATGCAAGTGCCACAACCATAAACGATGGTGTCAGTTCCGGTTCCCAGGGCTTGAATCTTTCATGGGCCCACCACCATAAGTCAATCAATCAGTCTCAGCAGACAATGTCAGGGCATCGAAATGAATTCTCCCCGGAGAAATCTTGGCGTTTATCCCATTAAATCACGATCAAGAAGAAATGAATGGATCTCGACGGTCTCTGCGAGTTACCACGCTTGGAACAAGGACCGTTGAAGGTGTCGGGTGACTATTGAATGCCAACATTAACGACTCAAGATGGAGCTCTGGATTCTACGAGCTGAGTTTGCAATGGAATCACCCTCATCACCGAATGAGTCAGCCTCGACGGTCATTCCACGCGATCGATGGATGGATCTTGGCAGTCGCTTGACGGAAACACCGCAAGCACAGAACTGACGGGTGTCAATGCCTGTTTCATGGAATCAGCATAAACTCTCGATCTGGGGATAGAGAGATGGGTGGATCTCCAGGATACATTGGTGGAGATTTTGCAGACTCGGACTATGAATGGATGCGTTATCGAGACGAACGTATCTGAGGGGGTTTTTTTTTCTCTTTTTCCCAAGCATTTGTGCTGGGATTTTCAAGGATTTTCGGTCTGGGATCGGCATTAGGGTTTTTTTTTTTTTTTTTTTTTTTTTTTTTTAATTGAAAGGGGGTTTGAACTGTACTTTTAGGATTACGGGCGACCAGTCATAGCGCTCGCCACAGAACCAGAGGCCGCCTAAGAGCCTTGATTATTTCTCGTTGCTTCTGGCCACATAGACGGCCTCGTCTCTTCGCTGAGAGCGCCGTCGACCCTCGCGACGCAGAGCTCCCCGCGCGCCAGCGCGAGGAAGGAGCGCGCGCGCGAGGGCTGGCGCGAGACAGTCAAGGCAAACAAAGCAAATGCCACGCGCCGAAAGCTCGGCCTTTTTGGTCTTTTATCTTTGTTTGCTGATTCGGTCCTGATCGCCTCCACCCACCACCACGTGCGACACGGGCGTGTGCGTCAGCTAGCTCTCGGACATGCACAGCCTGGTTCAACGTGAGGAGTGGACATCCATCCGTCAGCAGTCGCACAACGCTCTTTCTGTTAATTTCTTTTCCGAATCTCTGTTCGGGTTGCAGCTAAATTCGCGTCAGCCACGTAGCTAAGCAATGGAGCATCGGCCCAAAACGGCCGGCAAGCAGGACGAAGAGAGCAGCACGATCCAAATCTACGAAGACGAGGCTGAAGCCGCCTCACCGAGCATCCAAGGTTCGTCAGTGGCGGCGGCGGCGGCGTCGTCAGCACTCCCAGCGAATGCCACATCGTCACGTCCGTTTGCCCGGTCTAACGATTCCACAGAGGCCGATGACGGTTCGTCAGAACGCTCAGAATCCATCCGTCAGGTGATCATGAAGCAGTACACCAAAGAGCAACTCCGCAGATTCACCGAGCCGTCCCACTTTACCAAGTTGAAGCGGCTCATGGCCAGGTTCGAGAAAGCGGTGATCGAGCTTCGGGCTGCCCGCGTGACGATCAAGTACCACCTGGAGCATGCCATGACCGACGGCGACATGGCGGAAAATGAGGAAGTGGAACCACTCGCTCCCTCGAAACGCAGGCTACGTTTGCTCGCATACGACGAGAGCGAGGGCGGAGGGAAGGCCGAGGCTGATGACAAAGCTGAGGACGAAGGCCTGGCTCTGCCGCAGACTGATTGGTTCGCGCTCATCAGCGAACTCATGGACATGCGTCTCGATGCTGTTGACGCACTGATCGATAACCCGGACGATCCACGACGGAAGGTGGCCGAAGCGGAGGCGGACCTGGCCAGGATGCAGGCGCTTGTTCGCACCAAAGACATAAACCTTCACGAGATGGATGACACGCTCCTGGACCTCAAGTATCAACGAGACGAAGCTCGCCAGCAGTCACGTAAACTCTTCATAGAGATCCAGAAGCTCAAGGAAGAGACAGGCAAGGATTGACGGACGATCAGAGTCGGACATGTCAGGGCCACCAGCGAGCAGGAAAGTCAAAAAGAAAGTGCTGAAGAAAGTAAAGATAGTCGGGGCTGCAGCCTTTCGCTCCCATTTGGTAGATAACACCGATGCCTGCTGATACAGTGCATAAGCTTTTCGACAATCTCCTGCCTTGGAAATAACAGTCGGTCAACGTGCCACTGAGCCTTGAGTTTTTCGGTTGCGGGATGCTCGTGGGGTCTCGCCCGCACTTGAAACTCCCGAAGCATCGCTGATGACGGGTTAATTGGTCAAAAGCTACCACATGTACCCACCTAGTGAATTGTCACAACCTCGGAGTCGCGAATACGAAGCGGCAAGTGGCATCGGAGAGGCGGTGCGGGCCTATCGGGCTGGGCGAGCGACAGGCTGCTTGTGGGATTTTCAGGGGGGAGGGGGGCTCGACGAGAGTCCTGAATTCTGAAGCATCGCTGGTGAGGTGGTACACTTGGTCAAACACTACGATATGTACCTGCCAAGTGAATTGTCGCAAGCTCAGAGTCAGGATAGGAAGCGGCACGTGGTGTCGGAGAGGCGATAAAGGCCTATCGGATTGGACAAGCGACAGGTTGCTTGTCAGGATCCTCGTAGAAGACGTGCAACCTGAAAATGCCAATTGAGCAACGACAAACATGGCCATGACGCTGCCAATCCCTGTCCATGACGAAAGTGACTCTCTTTCACACGACATCGGTGAGACTTTGGACGAATAGTAAGCGGCCAGAGTGCACGAGCAACAGGCACCAACGCCAGCAGAGAGCGATGGTGAACGCTGTACAGGCCTGCAAGGACTTGACTTTCCGCGTCGATCAGTGCAGGAGCATGTTGGCAGAGCATGTTAGCAGAGCATGTTAGCAGAGCATGTTGGGAGCATCATCACAGGGAAGTAGTGTCGTGAGTTACCGGGAACAGGGGCAGGTTCTACCGACGGCTCGCAGTCCAACTCATGCAACCCAGCACGGGATAGCTGTCAGACCAGGGTTCGAGGTCCATGACGGAAAATCCTTTGATTGCAGGCGCCTAGGCGACTAAGGCTTGGCTTCAAACTGACGTGCATGGCAGCGCTTAAATCTGCGAGCCATGTCAGCAGCCCGCCTAGGCGGCCCAAACTTGCTCTGGCTTGGCAGTTGCCATATTGTCGCTGAAGAAAAAGAAGATCATGTCCGAGTCCCCGCTCCCGTACGAGAACAACATAGGCGAAGAGAGCAGAGAAGGTTGCGAAGGCTCTGGCCGGAAAGAGGCTCCGGTCGTTATTGTCACCATCGTCGTTGTGTTATTGCTGCTGTTGGCCTGCGAGTAGCAGGCCGCGATTGAAATGGCAAGGCGGTATTGCCCGCAGTCGATCATAGCGCCGGCACGGCCCCTGGCGCTGTTGATCCTGTCGGCCATGGCAGTCCTGCACAGAAGTTCCCGCAGCGGGACGCGCAAATGCGGCCAGGGCCGAGCCCCCATCACAGCCACTTTGTTTTGGATGCCCATCATAGACCATCAAGCTATCCATGCGCTGGATGTCTGTGAGCTCAGCTGATACGTTCGACAGGTACAAGCGGCGCGTCAACGCGCTCCGTACATCACTTCCAAAGGCCGGTGAAGAAGGAGGGCAGGTGGTCGACAAAGGCGATCAATTGCTGACTAATGATCCAACTAAATACGGAACGGGCTTGTCTCAAATACCAACCTACCTACTCTAAGTGGCTAGGCCATCATGAAACCCCAAGGCGAGGTTGTATCGAGTTGTATTTGTCGTATGTTATTGTCAGAGACACAAAGCGCTGATCACCTCCTCCGCAATCTATACAGATGATGGATTTCAGAACAGTCTCGAATACATCGATTATTGTCGCCCAGCCGAATCTGGTCACTCGAATACGGAACCCGAATACGGTCAACTTGAAATAAGGGCCTTGCTACGGTATGAAGTCACTTACGCTAAGGTAGGGGGCAGTCTGCGAGGGCGACGAGGTCGCCATGCAGCCAAACACAGAGTCACAGTGTTAAGCATGGAGGATCGTCGGCTACGCTAGACCTTTCAAGCACCTGTGCAGCGTTGTGTCGGCATGCTTCGACCACCTGCGAGCTTAGCTGATCGGTCGATTCTCGCTTGTTGGCCGGCGCGCGCTCGCAGGCTGCGGGAAGGTCGAGCAGATCAAATGATCGAGCGGAGATTGAGATTGGGAAGATTGGCCCATCGGTATCTTCAGAAAGCGTCCTTCAGAGGAATATGAAAGGCGGCATGGGAACTCCAGAATACCAGGACAAGAAAAGAAAAGAAAGCATCAAGCCCGGCGTTCTTCTCATTCAAGGCTTCCCTAGTAGCACCTTTTCAAATCATCCCAAGACCACGTAAAGGACTCGGACCGTTATCGCCAGCATGTACGTCAAAGCCTTGCCATCTTTGCTCGCGGCCTTGGCCTCTGTGGCCTTGGTCCATGCAGCCCCTCAAAATGTCGCCAGTACGTCCGCCAGTGCGTCCGTCAGTGCGTCCGCCACCCCGTCCACGGATGGGCAATCGTTCGATGCATCAGCGGCCGATGCGCCAGCCGTTACCTCTCCGCCGCCCTCCTCGACCGCTACAGTGCCGCTTCAACCGACCGCGACCTTGCTTATCGAGGAATCGCCCAACGCAGTCACCGATGTCACTGCCATGTCGACGGTGATTACCGCTGCGGAAACGCCTGCGGCCAAAGTCGGCCCGGTCACGTTGAGGATCCAGAACAAGGTGGGAACGCCGCTGTCGATCGACTACGCGAACAACGCGAATGCGCCTGCTTTCCTAGGGAACCCGCCGGCCGGCACGCTCGTCTCTTCGACCATGCTGGTCGCGCCCACTGGGTATGCGGGCAACATCGGCATTGGCCACAACTTCAACCCCGACAACTCTCTGATCGAGATGGCCTTCACGGCCAGCAGCCCCTTTATCGACGTCTCCTACGTCGACGGCTTCTCTGTCCCTATCATCTGCTCCTGCGGTGGTGCCATCGCTGCCGGCTCCAACATCGACCTCTTCAGCCGTCACACGTGCGGCCACGAGGAAGCTGGCCCGATTTGCATCAACCCGGAGCGCTTCAACAACAACGGACCCGCTGCGCCTTTCTTCGCCCCCGTCACCGAGTGCGCCTACACCTACCCGAACGACAACCGGGGCAGCTACTGCGAGGACCACAACATCCACTGCTGCATCGGGACGGCGTGCGTCACCAACCCCAAGTGCACATAGCCGGCCCGAGACCTATCCTCGTGGCACCCTTTTTTATCCCTCTTTTGGAATATCGCCAGGATTGTGGAGCTCGTGTTTCCGATCGAGACTTTTTTTCTAGATAGGCCTTTGTCACAGTCTCTCTCCTGTAACTTAACACTCGTTTTCACAACTCCTGTAGCAATCACGCTCGTTTTCACAAATCTTCTCTCTGCATATACATGTCTTTCTATATATATACAGTGACGTGACAGAAGTCTGTAGACACTGCCCTAATGGATTTCGCGGAAATTGTACACAGACTTTTGTCCTAGTACTGCATATATATATCTCTCTCTCAAAACATATATGTCTTTCTATAGGTATATATATCTTTCTCTGAATATATGTGTACATGTATACGTATGTCCATGTATGTATATATGTACAGTACTAGGACAAAAGTCTGTGTACACTTTCCTGCGAAATTTGTTACGGTAGTGTCTACGGACTTCTGTCACGTCACTGTACATTCCCTCTCTTGCCTCGCTCTGCCTGACGATCCACCCCAACCTTTCGCTTGCATCAAAGCGAACACGGCAGAGCGATCAGTGCCAACCAACCCTTCTTCTCCGCTGTTACCGCGCCGCCCTCGCTCACCCAACCTCCTCCTCGTGTTGCCCGCCACGCCAACACAGCGAGCGCGCTCACCGCGTCGCGATCGAGCTTTTATGGTCGTTGCAGCGGCACAGGGCAGCGAGGTTGCAGTGGGAGCGTTGGCGTGGGCATTGGAAAATAGAGATGAAACCACGCATATAAGAATGTCTCAGATCTTTCGGGTAGACAATTACCGCATTTTGAACCTTGCGGTGGTTCGCAGTTCCTAAAAGATTTTAAGATTTCGGGTTCAACGCCAATGGTAGTCAAATTCTTATAGTAATTATTGGTAGGTAATCATACCAGGTACGAGGCTAACAGAAACTAAGGGCCGGTCCCGGTCTTCCGTCGATGAGCCGTGTATCGGTGTGTTATGATATCAGCCACGCGGGAGTTTCCTAAATCTCCAAGTAGGTGATCACTGCTTTTGGTCATTGACAACGAAAAGGACGCCTATCAACCGGGCGTGGCCTTTTCGCGGAAGACAGGTTTTGCGAGATCTGTGCAATGCGCCCAACGAGCACGCAGCCCGCGCAGCGAGGCAGAGCCGAATTGTCGAACAAGTCAAGTGACTCCTCGGCTGCGGCCATTCATAGCAGCTGCATCATGAGATCAGCAAGGGCGAGCACATGAGTAGAGATGGAGTGCACGAAGCAACTCTCAGATCTGTTCCCCAACGATCCAAAGCCACCTAGCGAATGAGCACCAAGCCAAAGTTCGCGATACCGCCATCAGCCTCACAGCTCCGCGAGGTCCCCGAATCCGAACTGGACTTGAGATCTGATCGAGACGTCATTGCAGAACTATCACAGTTTCGGCCTGTCGTCGGAGAAAAGAATGTCAGGGCTCTCTGGGACAAAGGCATCCAGGCCATGTACCCAAGTTACCCCTTAACAGTCATAGATTGAGTCAGAAAAATGGGCCGAACTTGGACGATCCGTATTGTGGATCTTGTGCCAAAC
Organism: Dicorynia guianensis; assembly: GCA_037013595.1. Taxonomy (NCBI): domain Eukaryota; kingdom Viridiplantae; phylum Streptophyta; class Magnoliopsida; order Fabales; family Fabaceae; genus Dicorynia; species Dicorynia guianensis. The sequence goes on from JASUAB010000019.1 coordinate 1,272,142, forward strand.
TCGCCGAACAACATCTAATGTTGCGCTGACCGGAACTGGTTCCCTGCCAGCTTCAACGACCGCGCAATGGACGGGTCGGCCGCACCCCAGCACAGCGCGGACCTGGTCCGACTGCCGCTGTTGTTGCTGCACGGAGCTGTGTGGATGGACGTGAGCGACCGCCTCGGATCCAACACTTGAAATGGGAGCGTGGATCATCAGCGGCCAAATCAGGAAACAGCCGGGCAGTACCGGAAATGTCGTGTTGGCTGCGCGGAAAGGTTGCGAGTTTGTTGAAAACTGGCACAACGGCTACAAAGAGCGGTGGAGTGGCCGAACGAACGCGAGGGGTTTTGGCAGATCACATTCCGTGGATGAGTGACTATGTTGCGCAAATGCTCATCGGCGACCGCACTCGGAACCTGCTCGACCGAGATACTGGCTGGAATGGCCGCCACTTCCACCAGGACAAGTGTGGAAGGTGGAAGGGATCAACGATGACATACTCAGAACCATCAAGACCAACTTCGACGGCCGCAAGCAAGCCGAGCTGTTCGCAACGCGACTCGACGAACCCGACCTTAGACAGCGGCAGGAGGCTGAGTGTATCACAACGCGCTCAACAACGGCGAACTCGCTCTGGGCGACCTCATAAAAGTGGAAGGTTTTCGAGACGTCGACCATCGACCAGGCACCTTTGGCGAGATGTACAGGTACGGGGTACGGGACAGTGCACTGGGAGTCGACGCGTGCCGTTGTAGGATTGAGCATCACTGGAAGCGAGGACCTGTAATCCACGCCACACCCACACAAGCCGCTAATTTGTCGTGAGATGATGCCGCGAAGGTAGTCCTCGTATCCCGAAATACAACAGTCTTCATTCTTTGTGTCCATTTCTTTGCGCGAGATAAGGACTAACGGTACATTTTTGAATGTATTTCGATAGATGCAGGTTTCCAGTTGCTCTAACTGATGATTTGATGATTTGACAGAGATGTGTACAATGTCATGGTCTATGACGAGAATGTTGGATCATGAAGTGTAATTTGACTACGTAGAGGCTAATGATCCTCATGTTGTTCAATGGAGGGCGACCGATGCGAGGATAGCCACACCGCCTTCCATATCAAATAGAAGCAGGGTAGACAAATCGCGCAGCAGATCGCGGGTTTCCCTTCCAAGGTCTATTGTTCCAGGAAGCTACAGTACTACCTTAGTCAGCAAATCTGGATAAACTACCCTACCGAAATGGTACGAGACAGTGTATACAGACTTTTTGAAGGTGACTATATATGCTGGAGGATTATTAGACGTATTGAAGGTAGCTTGACAACCATCGATGTAATATATGCGTGGAATGCGACCGGCAGCATGGGCTTTGAGGCATTGCACATCTCGAACTAGCATCCGTCGAATATACCGGGAACGCAGCGCGCGATGGGCGAGCAGTCACGGTTGGTACTGCGCAAAACGAGACATTCCTCAAATACTAAGACCGTCCTGAATAGCTGCACAAGGCGGCGGCGGCGGCGGCACCCTGTCGCCCGCTCTCCTGGCCCAAGCGCGTTCAAAGGCTGAAGAGTATGCCCGATTGAACGCAGAACTCGCCGAGTCCTTCTCCCAAAGCACCGCCAAGCGCGTAGGGCCCCTCCTGACGATCGCAAACGCCTACAGATCCTACCAAGACGCCGCCGAATCCCTGACGGAGCTGCAGGCACTGCTCCGGGATCCAGACGCGGATAAAGAACTGAGGGAGATCGCGGCCGAAGATCTCGCAGCTGCGACGGAGCAGCACGACCAGGCGGCCGACCGCCTGACCAGCGAGCTCATTCCGAAGCACCCGTTTGCGTCGCTGCCATGCCTCATCGAGATCAGGCCTGGAGTCGGAGGGGATGAGGCGGCCCTGTTCGCGGGAGACCTGCTAAGAATGTACACGGCATACTGCGCGCGACGAGGCCTGCAGCACTCGCTGCTCAGCTACTCGGACAGCGCGGGCAACAGCGCGTCGGGGACCGGCGACAGCGAGGCGATGCTGCAAGAGGCCATCCTCGAGGTCGCTGATGAGGGCGCGTACGAGGAGTTCAGGTGGGAAGCCGGCGTGCACCGGGTGCAGCGCGTGCCGGCCACCGAGACCAAGGGCCGCACGCACACGAGCGCGGCTAACGTCATGGTGCTGCCCAACCTGCCGGACGCGGCCGGCGGCAGCGACCAGGACCTCGAGGACCCAAGCAGCGATCACTACGTCAGCAGCGCCGACGTGCGCATCGACACCTTCCGCAGCAGCGGCGCCGGCGGCCAGCACGTCAACATGACCGACTCCGCCGTCCGCCTCACCCACGTGCCCTCGGGCATCGTCGTCAGCGTCCAGGAGGCGCGCTCGCAGATCAAGAACCGCCAGAAGGCCTGGACGATCCTGCGCGCCCGCCTGGCCGCGCAGCGCCGCGACGCGCGCGACGCGGAGCTGCAGGCCGTGCGCCGCGCGACCGCGGGCCACGGCCAGACGGGCCGCGCCGACAAGATCCGCACGTACAACTGGGGCCAGCAGCGCGTGACGGACCACCGCAGCAACTTCAGCAGCGCCCGCCTGGCGGACGTGGTCGGCGGCGGCGCGGGGCTGGAGGAGGTCATGGCCAGCGTGCGGGCGTGGGGCCGCGAGGCAGATCTGGCGGCGCTGGCGGCCGGCGAGCAGTAGGCGCGGTAACGGGCGAGCGTGTAGACGAGCAGCAGGCGAGCAATGGGCGAGCGAGCGCGTAGGCAGGCGTGTAGGCTAGAGACGAGCGGCTGGGCGAGCGTAGAGACTCAGTCTGCCAACACAGGCGTCTGCCTCGGTCAGACAGCAGTACATCACAGACGGGCGTCCCCACAAGAAGTAATCTTATGGCAGTTTGGTTGGCTGTGCAGCACACGCCGGCCGGCACCGCGAACCCCGAACGCCCAGGCCTCGACGAGGTGCCGCGTGCCGGAGGGCGCAGGCAAGCAGCTTTGCAGACAGTCAAACTCCAGCGTGCGAGCGTCAGAAGGGAGAGGGCGTAGGGCACAAGAGCGAGCTGTGAGCACGTTTGAACAAGAGGGGAAAAAAAACGGGACAATATAGAGTGCGAATGTGGAAATGCCATTAGCCTCGCAGGCCGCTGCCGTGCCCGGCCGCCCCTGCGACCGCCATATATTCATTAGACTACTAAAGACATGTGAAGAGAAGCAGCGCCCCCCAGCGGACTGTGGAGGCTTGATTGATTTCGGGTCTCGAGCTCGGTTTCTTTAACTGAACAAAAGTGTCCGCGAAGCTTTGTACAAAGATTCGAGGAGAGCGAAAGGCAAGTCGAGACTACGGCCACCAACGTCCATCCAGAAAGGTGAGGGGACAAAACCCAATGCAATGCTTTGCCTGGTGTAGAGAAAGAAATCATCAGTCAGATGCCGCCGATGTGATTAGGGAGAATCGGCATTTTTGGGGAGTCGGATGCAATCGCTGACAGGAGCCGCCAGATGCTGCGTCTACAAGGCGAAGAGGGCAGCGACGAAGGCAGCACCACCGACGACACCAGCCTTGGCGCCGAAAGCAGCGGCACCAGCGGTGTACGAGGGTGGGTAGGTAGCACCGGTACCGGTGGCCATGGTCGCGTTGCTGGTACCGTATGGGCCAGTGGCGACTGGGGCGACGGTGGCAACGGTAGCCAGGGTAGCCGAGGAGCCGTAAGCAACGGTCGCGAGAGTGGCGGACGAGCCGTAGACAACTGGGCCGACGGAGGTGGAGCCACCGTAGACGACGGTCGAGGCGGGAGCGACCGAGGACGACGCAGCGTAGACGGTCGTGTAGGCACCGCTGACGGCCGTGCTAGGCGCGTAGACGATGGTGGTGGCCGGGGCGACCGAGGTGGAGCCACCGTAGACGATGGTGGTGACCGGGGCGACCGAGGTGGTGACTGCGTAGGTCTGGGTGCATGGGCAGTCGGTGATGGTCAGGGTCGACGAAGCAGTGACGGTGTAGGTCTTGCTGTTGACGGTCACGACGGTTGGGGTCGAGCAGTAGGTCTCCATGCTCGAGACGACGGTGGAAGTCCAGTAGACGGAGCTGCTGCACGACTCAGAGCTGGCGGTGGCGCTCCAGGTGTAGGCTGGGCTGGAGGAAGAAGCGTAGTAGACGGCGCTGCTGGTTGGGGCTACGTAGACGCTGGTAGGAGCGACGTACGCGCTGGTAGGAGCAACGTAGGCGCTGGTGGGAGCGACGTAGGCGCTGGTGGGAGCAACGTACTCGCTGGTGGGAGCGACGTAGACGCTGCTGGAAGAAGGAGCACCGTAGCCGTAGTCGCCATCAGCGGCGGCCAGGGCGAGAGCCGGGATGGCAATGGCGGCAGCGATGAATTGCATTTTGATTGATGATTTGTGGGTTGGTTTTAAAAAAAGGTGGATGAATCCCTGCGACAAGTTGGAGAATGCTGTTGTCAAAAAGAGTGACTGAAGTCTTGAAAGAGTGACTTGGGTTGGGAAGGATGTGCAAAGACTGTAGTGAGCTTGGGAATGAGGAAAGAAAAAAAAAGAAGAGGAGAAGGTGTAGGCGGTTAGGACCTGATATAGGGCGTGGAATGGGTGATGCTGGATTTGGTGCTGTCCCAAAGCGCCCTCGCACAAACGCCCTACCGAAGGGAGAGAGTTCCTGCAGCCGCCGACGCCGTAGCCGTCAAGAATAGGAGACTAACCCCTGTTGGGTCCACCAACCCACCAATCCGCCATCCCCATCCGGACACAGGACGACCGCCGCCCCGGGTTGCGCCGCCAGGAATTGCCCTACTCAGGGGAACAAGCCCCCAGCGATTCGCTGCGGCGTCCCGGTACCGGTCACGTGCTGCGCTACTGGGAAATTGCAAGTGTTCACGGCGGGTTTAGCGCGCACAAAAAGTCGTCAACGGCCGAACGGGCGTTGGCCGCTCGCTGTGTGTGTGTCGTTCCCCCCCTTTCAGAAGTCCTATCGTCGCTCCCTAACGCTGTCTGTTCTTTCATCATCTTTTGCTGTATGAGGAAAGAAGAGTGCAGATACTCATCACCGAGCACTCGCTTCCATCGGCCGAACTTTTGCCACAATGTTTCTCCCGCAGTCACCTGCCGCCAATAATGCAGCGTGGCGGCCAAGAAATCGGATGGGTCCTTATCCCCTTGCGTCCTTTACTTGCTCAACTAATTAATAATACTGGTTCCTTCAGGAGAGCGCATCTGACGCAAAACGATCCCGATGATACATCCAGATTCCAGAACGCCGGGTTCCCATGCGCGGCCTTGTGTTTCCTACGAGATTCGGGTGTACCAACCTTACCAGCGGCCCAAGTTTCGGAAACCCCCTACCGATCTACCTGCCAATTCTCCCACTGTATGCTAATTATCTGCAACGTGACGGTTGATGATCATCCCATGAGGCTCGGGGTTTCAAAGGCCAAGTGCCCCTCCACCATTATAAAACGAGCCTCGTCCCGCTCTTCGTTGCCAAAACGCCGCCGTTCGGACGAGTACAGCAATCTCGCTCCATCGATCTGTGTCGAAGCTGTTGCCAACAGCTTTTTCTCTGGTCTTGTTTCGAATGAAAATCGATGTCCACGTTGCCCCTGACACCTAAGGAGGAAATTCCAAGGCTCGGCGCTCCGCTGCGCATAATCCCTCGAGAGCAGCTTGCATTGCCGATTGAGGCAGACACTGCTGGCGGCAGGGAGAGCATGCATCACAGCAATAATGGATTGTCGCACGTCGGCTACTGATATGGTAGGTCGACGAGTGATATTTCCATTTACAGAACAACACATCCTTGTTTATTGGCAGCCGCACTCCTCCCAGGCCGATCCCTATCTGCCAATGGAAGGGACACAAGGACATTTGACTTTATTGCCGGGTATCAATGCATCTCCGGTTGCTGCCGTCTCTCGACAAATAGTCACGCGTCCTACAGCCTGGTGGCATTGCCCAAATGAAAGCCGTCAATCGCCAAATTTCTCCCCGAAATGCGTGTCGCAAAACTGATGCGTCAGGCTGCGAGCCGCGTAATGCTTTGCGTAATTTAGAGTCCTGGTTGACGCTTCACGAACGTTGGGGGGTTGATGATTATTAAAGTGACAATTAATTTCCATCGTGGCTGTACACCGACCTGCCTGACGAGTCACGACGATTGCTCATCCGCCCAGGAGGGTATGTTAAATTAAAGTGGCGTCATCTCTGCCTTGCTCGTCAATTCCGACCTCCTGCATTTACAGTGACGTGACAGAAGTCTGTAGACACTGCCCTAACAAAATTCGAGGAAAGTGTACACACACTTTTGTCTTAGTACTGTACAAGCCTCATTCATTATAACAGCGGCTTCGCTTTAGCTGTACCTTGACTGGACAATGCGCGTCGCTGACCTGTAGCCGCTGCAGCAAAGGGCGCGCTCCCATTGAATCTCATCATCGGGGTAGGATATGGAGGGTACGGACTTCGGCGCTTGAGCTCGCCGCTCTCCGATGCCCCCTCGTACTCGTTCGACAGCGTCAGAGAACTGAAACTATTGATTCCCCCTACAAGTCTCGATGCCGCCGGAAGACTGGTCACAACTTCGATCGAAGGCAATGTTGTTGTTTTGACCGCTGGGTGAGCGGAAGTACCCTGGACAATTCCAGTCATGCTTTGCGGGCCACTGCTGATTCCTGCAGTCGTTGTCATAGTCGCTTGAGCACCAGCCGTCACCACACTGGGAGCCCCCGCTGTTATCGTGCTGTGCACAGTGACCGTTTGCGCTTGGACGATTGATGTCACGCTCACTGTAGTGATGCAACACGGTGTACTTGACAACACCGATGTCGTCAACGTCGTCGCCGGAGGCTGAGCCGTTGATACCATTGTGACTGTAACAATTGGCGGCGTCGAATAGATGATCGTTGTCACCACCTGCATCGTTGAGCATGGCGTCGTAGAGCTGGTTGTGGCTATTGGTGGTGCTGGACACGCCGCTGTAGCTGTAGCTGTGGCTGTAGCTGTCGTCGTGGAAAGCTGCGTTGTTGTGAATGTCTCCGAGGTCGTACTGATTTGCACAGTAGTGACTGTGATTGTCTGCATTGACAGTGCCGCCGGCGCTACAGGAGTAGCCGCTGGCGCTGGCGCGATTGGTGTGGCCGGACTGGCAGCCGCTGGAGCTGGCGTTGTAGGTATTGCAGGTGCAGGTGCAGGTGCCGCTGGCGTGACTGCGACCGTGGCCATGGTTGAGGGTGTCGTAGCTGGGATTGACATCGGTGCACCTGGTGTGACCGGTGCCGAACTCATAACTCCAGTCAATGCAGAGATCATTGAAGCTGACGGCAACACAGTTGGACTTAGGCGAGGAGACGTTGTCGATGACGACCCTGTTGACAGTCCTGTTGGGGACGCACGCGTTACCGACGGAGCTACAGAGGCCGCACTTGTCGCAGGAGACGAGGTGAGTATTGAACTCAGTCCGCTGGATGCCGAGCTTACGACCGACGGCGCCATCTGGGCTGTAGATGACAGCACTGATGAAAGTACACTATTTACAGTGGCCATCGACGAAGCAGGAGGACTCGTTGGAGCCGCCGTGGGCGTGGCAGATCCGCTCGACGAGCTCGAGGCCGAATCGCAAGTAGCGCAGAGACTCGAGAGGGTAGAGTTGAGCACTGAAATACACGGTCGGATCAGCAACATGCTTTGGTACCGTTGGATCAACATCGATTTACATTGGATGTCACTCGTTGAGCACTGGCCCAAACCAAGCACGCCCGAGGACTTCTGAAGACATGGCAAGATTAGTTGGATCGGGTTCCCTGTCTTTCTGCAGTGGCAGCTGAAGTCGAGAAGCGAACATCCGTCCCCAGTCAAGGACGACGTCGCACAGCTGATCTAGGAATGGCCGAGTCAGGCCCTAGTCCGCAACTCCCAACATCGCCAACATACCGAGCATGCCGGTAGCTGCGTCGTGAGTTGCGGAAGAGTGAGGCTCGCGCAATTGAGGGAAAGTAGATCTGTAGCGTTCTCGGGAGCGGCGCCGACCACGCCTAAGAGAGTGAAAGGTATTAAAGAGGTAAAGGATGTGTGCATGCTTGAAGGCTAGAATGAGGACTTGTCTGAAGAAATGATGATGAGGTGCCGAGAGGGATGCAATGAAGTGTGCAGAAAGAGGCGAGTCCAAGGCATCACAATCGCTTCAACTGGACCATTGGACATTCTGCCTCGACTGCCGTTCGGCCTTTGTCGTGGAAGGAAGTCCATGACTGAGCGTGCTTTCTTCTTACCTAGACGAGGAAGTCACTGTCTCATTACAAGTAGTGCTTCAAATGCAGTTGCCCCGAGCGGCCAATCAATGTCTAACTGTGCAGAGCATCTCGCGGTCTCAAATGCTTCCATCTCGAGCCGTCACACATGAGATTAAACTGAATAGAATCGCTAGGTCCACGCATTGGAGAGCTAGAACCCAGGTTGTCAAGATCAGAGAGCATCGCACTCATTCTGGGATATTCGGGACAGGGTAGATCACGTGTTGTGGAAATGCACGGGAGGCTTACCTGCTGGCCGGTGGCTACTGTAGGACGACTTCGCATGGTCGAAATCCCCCCTTTCAGCCTTTGCTTATTGGCAATGGCTTCCTTTGTCAGCCAACGACTCGCTGCAAGACTTCGGAAAGACAAAAGTGAGAAGAGGATGGACTCGGTGCGCTTGAGTCTGGAAAAACTTGTCTAGGGGTATATAGTGAAGCAGATGACCCTAGCTCGAAACAATGACCATATGAATCAACAGGTACGCCGTCGTCCGCCGAGAAAGAGACGAAATCATGTTCTTGTCTCATCTACATCGTCAAGCACCTTGCTTCTGCATTCGATAGCACTAACGGCCGTCTTAGTAGTCGACCCATGACGAGCCAGTATATGAAACGACCATGGAGCCCATCAGGTCGTAATTGTCCGATCTCATGCGCGAGCGAATCCTGAATGATGAATGTCAGTTGATGGCCTGAGCAGAATGTATAAAGCCAGCACACTTACTCTTTTTTAAGGGACCACAGCTTGATTAGACTGTTGCACATTATCACTATCGAGCCCCAAATGCTGTCGGGCGGGTCTCGTGGGTACATGTTGGCTTGCTCCTCCTTGATGGCGGCCCAGGTCTTGTTTCCAGCCCACATTCGGATGTCTTCGTTATCGCGTGCCGGAAGATCACGCTGTATGCAATTCGTATCGCGGCCCCTGTCGGCGATGATGATCATGGCGCGATCGTGTTCTTCCAGAGAGGACAAATAAGCGTCTTCAGTCAAACCGTACTCGCTGGGATCTTGCTCGGTGTCCAGCCTCTGAGCGAAAGCCTCTCGCTTGCTCGGACTCATAACATCCAGCACCGTACCCGCTCTTTTAGCACGGTAAACATTGACTTTAGCTTCGGACTTCCATCGTTGGCGAGCTTGCAGGCGCCGCTGCCATATTGACGGTTGAGGCTCGCGGCGGCCACTGTAGCCCTCGACCGAGTAGGAGGGTTTCCAAGCCAATGCTCGTGATGATGGTGCAATCAGATAGAACTTCCTCCACCCGCTGCTACGCTCAACGGCGTTTCTCACCGTGTCATAGGCCGCCTCAGCGTTGAAGGGGGCACCTTCGTAGTACTTGCTTCCGTCAACAATCAGAGTGTCCAGGTCCAAACCTGGTAATAGAGCAAGAGTCGATCCGATGCGGTAGTAGAGTTCGAAATCACCGTTCGGTACGGTCAACATCAGAGGTGTGAGGGGGACTTTGATCTGGCCGATGCAACCCCGTGCCTCCGGCGAGAGAGGGCTCAATTTGTCGAGCATGCACTCGAGATCGGCGAACTCGAACGCGACCCGGCGCGCCCATTGCTTGGTCTCTTCATGGATTTGGCGACACACGCGTAGGAGAGCAAGCGAATGCGGCTGGTGAGTATCACGTTCGACCTTGGCATGTCCACCACCATCTATGCCTTTCCTAAAATGAAAGTCGATGCCACAGATAGTGTAGTCCCATATCATCGCCCGGATCTCGTACGGAAGGGACAGCAGATGGCTCGGCAAACAAATGCGGGGCTCCATTTGGCTAGCGGTTTCCATACAAGTTTAAACACCGCCGAGCAACGGCTCACGAGGCCCTCCTTGTCCTGGATTTCCCTCGCCTGTTCGCTCGGTGCTTGTCGTGAATAACAAGAAGAGCGCACACGGCGAGGATGTGGAGAAAAGAAGGGAGAGGAACAGCGAGCCAGATAATCTTGGTAGCGCCATCCGAGCGAGCGCGTTCGCAATTCGGGTTTCCGCATGCATATCTATCACGTGCACGACGATCACAGTGCTTTTACCTGCCCGATAGAATGGGCGAAAAGTAAGGTTGGTCCGAGACCGGCAAGCTCGGTTCCCCGTGAAAATCCGTCCCATGCCGCACGCTCATCCATTGGAAAACGATAGATTCCTGCAGCTTTGTGGCGGCTGCGGTTGGGGGCGGACCCTGAGGCGGTTCGACTCAGGTGCGGGCTCGGATCAACTATACTCCAGCTCAGAGATCTTCTCCCATTCGACGGCGGCTTTCCGCGACTCGGAAAAGGCAGCGGAATCAGATAAGCGGAGACTGCCGTAATCGTGGCGTACTACTTTCCACTCCGCCATGCCGGAACCACGGCAAGCTGTTAGTGCGACTGTCACGCAATGATACAACTTTCTTGGGCTTGTTGCGATGTTGCTATTGCTGGCTATGCAGCCGCCCTTCAGCGTGAAGCGTCTTCACAAACATCATCTGAAACATGGTTGACTTACCTGCAGTGCCCTCCTTCGTGAGTTAAAAGATGATCAAGACTGGTCGCCGCGTGAGTTCGACTACATAGATCTGCGAGGTCGACAACGCTCATCAGGCTGAGTGCCCAAAACGTATTATGTATCGCTGAAATCAGCTAGTCGAAGCAGGTAGTGGAATGGCCGTCGCGAAAATTCTCTGCATATCATAGGGCGGCGGCAAAACAGGAAGCATCCTTCGCTGCTTTGGGCCTAGGAGGGCACATTTGCCGTGCATGGAAGGCCCCGTATTACGAGAATTTCGCATGCATTTCCTACCCACCTTGGCGCGGCGGCCCAGTACGCTGGTTCCTTGTCCCACCTAATCTCCCCCCCTCAATCCCTCTTCGTTCCGTTCCTGCCTCAGGCTGCCAGGCCGTGTAAGTAGGTAGGTTTCCTCGCCGTCCTGTCAACCACAGCCTCAGCCCCGTTTCCTCTACATGCTCCCACGGTCACACTCTCCCTCCTCCTTCTTGCGATCCTTCAATCCGCTTCCTTTCTTCTCGGCCTTTTCTTATTCACTCAGTCGCTCTTTTTCGGCCTCACAGGCTTTGTTCAATTCATGGCACCCTTTCAGTAGGTGTCGTTGCGCCAGAATCCTCCGCACACAGCCTCACGGAGCCTTTCATTTCCCTTTATTCTCCGACCTCGAGTGCTCTTGGCTCCCCCCTCCTCTCCCATACCTTTGGACATCGCTCCGACTATCGCTTTGGATCAACCTGCATCCGGTCTGAGTCAGATTCATGTAAACTGAGACGTCACCTGTAGCTCTTGGATCATGGACTATACGACGTCTTATGGTATGGCTTGCTTGCAAAGAATGCAAAGCTCACTGACTCTAAGTCGCTGACGCTCCTCAACGCAGGTTTCGAGGCTGGCCTCCGCACTATCTTCAAGCGATGCGTTCAATGCCCAGATGTCACTCCTTCATGCCCTGTGTGCGATGAAGGAACGACTTGCGTACAGCAATCCGGCAGCTGTTCCGCGTGCCCTTACCGTAACTGCGTCTCCACAGCCCAAGCACAAGGCAATACACCTACAAGCACCTCCAGCGGCGGAGCCAGCATCGGCGCCATCGTCGGCGGAGTCGTTGGGGCCATCATCGCAATTTGTATAATCCTATTCGCTGTCTGGTGGTTCTATCTACGTGGACGCCACAATGAAGAAGAAGAGGACGAGGACGCTTTGTCGCATTCGGGCGAGTCCGAAGAGAGCAAGAGCTACGCAGCAAGTACTATACAGCCCAGGTCCATGCATCGTTCCCAGAGCTCGATGCATTCTGTCCGCTCGGTCGCCACCACCGTGCTGTCACGCGCATCCAACGTCATCCAAATCGCCTTCGTGCCTGGTGTCACAGGCCGCGAAGACGGCGCATCCACGCCCGAAGTACCACCTATCCCCTCCGCATATACCACTCACATGCAAGGCAACTACCCATACTCCGAGCGCCAAATTCCCGGATCCCCTTACTCTGACGGATCCAGTGCCGAGTCCACTGATCACTACTTCGACCTACGATCCATTGCTCGCGGCTCTCAGTATTCGGGCTACACGACTGAAGGCAGCATAGGTGTACAGAGACAAAGCATGGCGTCGAGCTTGGCCCGCGAGAGCATTGCCTCTTCTATCTTCCAAGATACCCCTCAGATGGTGACTGCTGGCAGAGCCAACGTAGTCAGTGTACGGTCGACCCCTGGTCTGACACCTGACCAGACAGGCCACGTTCCGGAAGTGCCACAAATCGACTACATCAAGTTCGGCTCCATCACCAAGGCTGGCTCGGCAAGGACCGTTGACTCTGGAAGAAGCAAAGTTTCCAGTCCGACCATCATGACCTCAAGCCCGGCACCCGAAAGCTTCGAACTTCCGGGTGACATGCCAGAACCGTCCGAATTGGCCTCATCTTCCGTGTTGCCTGCATACACGCACGGCAGGGGCAAGAGCGGCGGGAACCACAAGAAGCCTCCCGAATCCGCCGCATTGCAGCAAGCAATCTTGAACGCCACTAAGCGTGCCAGTGCTCAACCTCTGCATGGGGGTCTTGGGTCCGTCGTACGCTCCGAACGTGTCGGCAGAGATCCGTCGCCCTTCTCAGACTCACACGCGCTCAGGGAAGAGTCGATAGCTGATACTGCTACCGAGACCTCTGCCGCAAGCACCAGACGCCCTTCGGAATCCTCCCCAGAAGATATGGAAGATGATTCCGAGCAACAACATTTGAATTCACATTCTTGATCGTTCTCAGCGCGGAACATGACCTTCTAATGCCATAACTCGCTCCAGGCCGATCGTGACTCCTGCGACAAAACTTCACCCTACCTTTTCAGCCATAACATCCTATAAAAAAGAGGATCTCGACTCCGAATCAATGGTCATTTGATCCTCAAACATTACGCCATGCAATCTCTTTGCACATCTGAAAATTCTCATCCCACAAGATCTCATCCTCTCTGCTACATCGACCTCTCGCGGTGACTGCGTGAGGTTGCGATGTCAGGGTACCATTTGCACGCTATATTGTGGACGAAACCGAAACACCACTTGCGACGAGGTCTCGCTTTTCGTTCCGCCTTCCTCTCTCTCTCTCTCTATTCACTTTTGCAGGAGGAACCTTTGATGCTATATACGACGTAGGCAAGAGGGCGCGGGCGCTGGGTCTGGTGACGACCCCTTCAGGTAGTTGACGGTCACTGCCTAGGTAATGCGGATCTTTCTTTTCTCAAGGCGCCTCGGCTTATAGAGACCGGAACGATCATCCATCGCAGGGCGCCTTCGAATGGACTCGTGCGGGGTGGACGCTTCGAATAACTGTAATAATCTTGACGAAACTTGTGCTGCCACCGTGTCCGCCAACTTCGAACTATGTTCTTCTTTTTCCTCTCAATACTGTGAAACGATTCTGTCTCGACGATTCTCCTCGGATCCCGCGCGCAAGGCCCCCCGCTCTTCAGAGCTTCGCCCGCCCCGTCGCCCCGCTGCCGGCAGCCGCCCTCACGGCGTCCCAGAGGCCGACGCCGCGCGCCCCACTCGGCGTCGTCGCGCACCTCGGTCTGGCCCGACGGCGTCAGCACGCGCTGCTGCCGCACGTGCGCGGCGCCCCAGCGCGCGGCGATGGGGGCGCCCCGCGACAAAGGCCCAGAAGGGCTCGATGAAGGGCCGCACCAGCGCCTTCTCGGCGGCCGTCAGGCCGACGGGCGGCAGCTTGGCGGGGGCGGCGCCGGGAGGCGGGGGGCGGCGGCCTGGTTGAAGCTGTTGGTGTTGCCCCCAGAACCAGACGGCCATGTCGGTGCCGTGGGTGACGCCCCAGGGCCGGCGGGGCGATGCGGTCGACGCACTTGGCGCGCCACTCCACGCGGTACCGGTGGACAGTCTCGGGGGCCGGCGCCGCCGCGGGGCCAGCGCCGCGATGAAGCCGCGCTGCAGCGCCCCAGACCTGCATGTCCGCGTAGCAGCAGCCGTATGCGTCCCTTTGACCAGTCGCGGGCACGGTTTGAGCGTGGGGAGTTGCTTGTTGGGGGCAAGCAACGACAGCGCCGCGTCGACAGCGTAGGGCGGGGTAGTCGGCCATAAGACGTTGGCGGAGGCTGTCGAATGAGCTGGTCTTGGGTGGCCTGTACGACCCATACACGTGCTGCTCGTCGCGACACTCGCCCAAAAAGATTTGCTTGCCTTGAGCCTTGAGCAGTCTCGCATACTCTCCGCTGTCTATGAGGGCAAAGAGGTCTTTCGACACAAACAGCCCATCACTGACCGCACGAAAACTCGTGCAAATCCATCATTTCGTTGGCGGCCACAAGAACATCCCGTGGAGGGCTCGTAATCTTTCCAGCTTCTTCGAGCTTGGAAGAGATGTGGGGATCGACAAGAGTGAAAGGAGCTCATCGAATTGTTGTTGAGCCAGCTCGACGGATTTCGGTTGAGTGCTGGCCCCGTTCGAGAACATGGCAGCCCGCTTGATGATACGATGTGATGGATCCGGTTGGAGGAGATCGTGACTCAGCTGATGGAACGTGCTATGAGCACCAGCGCTGTATCCGCCGACGGTGATATTTCCAGCATCCCCACCAAAATAAGATATGTTCTTGTACGTCCATTCCAGCGCCAAGCGTTGATCCCAGAACCCATAGTTGCCAAATGAGCTTTCCCCTCCTTCTTCCGCAAGTTCGCTACTGGATAAAAACCCGAAAATGTTCAGACGGTACGCTGGAAGGACGATGATGGTGGAAGAGAATGGGGAGTCGCTCAATAGAGAGAGAGGCTCGCAAAAAGCTGTGCTGCCAATCTGCAGCCAGCCGCCGTCTGGTTCGGGCAAGTCAGAATCCGAATGAAATGCCGGTGCAAGCCCTCAAGACTCACGTATGAAGAACAGGACTGGCCAGCCACCATTGGGAGGCTGGCCTTTTGGTATCCAAATATTCAACTGGAGGCAGTCTTCATCCCAGGCATCTTTCTTCGGCGGGCCTCCGAAACCCATCTGCGGACAGGTCGCGGTCGTGCCATTGAAGCGTCCAGGGTTGGCCCGAGTTCCAAGTCGGTAGCATGGTGGAAGGGGACGTGGCCGCTGCCATCTGTAGGGCCCTACTGGCGGCAAAGCGTACGGAATTCCGCCGAAATAGTGACAGAGGGGTTTCTGGGAGTGCGGAGACAGATATGTCAGGCCTTCGACAAAGCCGCGATCGTGGAGATCAAGAGTGTAGGGACGTTGTTCCGGAGGTATTAGAGACATCTTGTACGGCCCGGTGCGGTGTCATGGCTTCAAGGAAGCTCCTCGTCCATCTCCACCATCAATGGCGCCTTGTTCGGATGATTGATCTTATCGATACGGGACGACAACCTCCGATACGCCGACAAGGACACGGCGACGGGGACACGGCGGACTGGACACGCCGAACGGGGACACACCAGACGGGGATAACTACGCGGAAATTGAATGTTAGCACTACTTTCGTCAGGCGGTAAAGGCAATCTGGAGCAAAAGACGTGCCGAGGTAGGTGGGAATTTGCTTGGCCGCTTGTGATGCGTCTGTCGATGTCGCGATTAAGTTCCCTCTTATAAGACAATGGAAGCCTAAGATAGATCTTCGTCGAGTACATAAAGGCTTGCCCTCCAGATCATTGTTCCTGTGAATATCAACCAAGCGCGCACCGCTCTCGGCCTTCTCCCAAGTTCAGCGCACGTCTTTCAGCCATCATGTCGAAAAGCCTCGAGAGGGAGTATACCCCAGTACAGAACATCCCAAAGATCGCCAGCGCTGCTCGCTTCGCTTTCCTATCCCACAAGACGAGACCCATCGCATGGCGGCAACAACAGCTCCGAAGGCTATACTGGGCGCAAGTGACTTGAACTCAAAGATTCTACTCGTCAACTGACCAGACATCCAGACTGAAAGACCATGAGAAACAGATTCAGGAGGCATGCCGATCGGATCTCGGCAAATCTGAGATGGAAACTTACATGACGGAAACTGGCTGGTGCATGAACGATTGCATCTTCATGGCTGATAACCTACCGAAATGGGCCAAGGATGAAAAGGCCCCGGACATTGCTTTCACCAACAAAGCCCTCAATCCCAAGATTCGGAAAGATCCGCTTGGTTGCGTCTTGATCATTGGAACCTACAACTTTCCATTCCAGCTCTGCCTTGGACCGTTGATCGGGGCTATCGCTGCTGGCTGCACTGCTGTGCTCAAGCCATCCGAGTCGGCCCCGGCAGCTGCCCGCGTTATTCAGAAGTGCGTCGAGCAAGCACTCGATCCGATGGCTTATTCTGTCGTTCAGGGTGCCGTACCCGAGACTACCGCGCTTCTCAACGAGAAATGGGACAAGATCTTCTACACTGGCGGCGCGGCAGTTGCCAAGATCATCTCCAAAAAGGCTGCAGAGACACTCACGCCCGTCACCCTCGAGCTGGGCGGCAAGAATCCTGCCATCGTCACGAAGAACGCCGACATCAGACTTGCGGCACGTAGACTGCTGTGGGGAAAGACGTTCAATTCCGGTCAGGTGTGCGTCAGCCAGAATTATATCATGATCGACCAACAGGTCTTGCCCGCGTTTTTGGAACACTTCAAAGCGGCCATAAAGGACTTCTACCCCAGTGGCGTCAAAGCATCTCCCGACTATGGACGTATCATCAACGTGCGTTCGTTCCAGCGACTGAAGAAGATGGTGGACGAGTCAAGAGGCAAGATACTGATTGGAGGAGAAATGGACGAGAGCCAGCTCTTCATCGAGCCGACAGTGATCCAAGTCGACTCGCACAGTGACTCGCTTCTCATCGACGAATCCTTCGGCCCTTTGATCCCCATCCTCCCCGTGGAGAATCTCGATTCCGCCATCCGAATCGCGAACGAAGTCTCGGCCACGCCACTTGGAATCTACGCATTCGGTAACAAGCAGGAAACCAATCGGATACTGTCAGAAGTCCGATCTGGCGGTGCCACCGTCAATGACGCCTTCTTCCATGCCAGCGTTCCAACGCTCCAGTTCGGCGGTGTCGGAGAGTCCGGTCAGGGCTCTTACAGAGGACGGGCCAGCTTCGAATGCTTCACGCACAGGAGGAGCATCGTGTCGACACCAAACTGGATGGAATTCATGCTCTTTGTCAGGTTCGTCTCCCCTCCGGCTGATTCTCACGCGCCGATCATTTGCTTCGCGAAACACATTTTTTTTGACACGCTCTTATCAGATATCCGCCTTTCGTCGGAACCAGCAAGCAGGCGCAGTTCAAGTTCATGAGCGAGCTGAGCCCCAACTTTGATCGCTCCGGCAAGGTCAAGTTCAGCCCGTTGCGCTACCTCTTCACTCTCGGTGGGGTAAGTGCGGGCTCCGGCTTGGTGCGGTGGCTGCTTGTAGCCACTGGTAAGATTGGAGCCCTCTCCCCCGACCAATATCGACGGCATAGTCTTGCTAACGCGATTCGTTCACAGTGATCTATGGCTACCGGAACAGCTGGACTTTGCCCAGAAGCGTGCAGGAGCTGGTCCCCGCGCAGATCAAGTCGTTACTCCCGGCGCTGTCCTGAAATCGCTCGCATGGTGTGGTGGAACTGTCTTCATCTACGATATCCAAGAACTCAACCAGCCTGCTTCGAAGAACCCGCCGACACATGGCTGTGTAAAATTGAAGACAGGAACATCTCGATCACTTCCGCTTCGTTTTAAATTTTTTTTTGTCATGATGGAAGGAGAAGCGGACATGGAGGATCAGTACAACAGCAGATATGACTGTACAATTTGAATACCAATATCTTTACAATTTGTTTGTCGTCGTCTTCGGGCGCGAGAGCTGAATGAAATCGTTGCCCTGCCTTCACCCATGCACCACCCGCCAGCGTCGTGTCCCGTCAACAGTCGGCCCAACGCAACCGCCGCTCGCGCTCCTCATGCGCCGCCCTCCCGCTTCGCGTACTCGTCCTCCATCCGCTCCCGGTACAGCTTGTCGGCCTCGCTCTCGTTGCTGTCGCCGCGCTCGGTCACGTCCGTGATGCGCGGCGCGCCGTTGCTGCCCGCGCCCAGCAGCTCGCGGCCCTGGTTGTCGAAGGAGCGCGTCTCGGTCACGGGCCGCTCGCCCAGGTTCTGCGACGTGCTCTGCACGTGCGTGTTGCCGGCGGCGTCGGTGAAGGACTGCTGCTGGTAGGCGCGGCCGGTGCTCTGGCCGTTGGTGGCGGAGGAGGAGGAGTAGGAGGTTGTTGAGGAGGAGTAGCTGTAGGACGAGGAAGACATTGTTTTGGTCTCGACTGGGTAACTTCCTGGTGAGGGTAACTTCTTGTTGAGAGCTTGTGTAGTGATGGAGTTATTGTAGAACAAGATCCAACACCAGATGAGCGAAGAGGCAGGCTGCAGCTATTTCAAGTCGGTTCGCCCCACGAACATTCCAGCAGCAAGGCATCTTCCCAAAAAGGCAGCGAGGGGCAATGGCAATATGACGTCAAAGTAGGCGGACGAGCCACCGCAGCGCTTCCACGCAATAACTGCTCGAATAGGAAATCTGATATTGGGGTCTGGGCGCTGTTATTGTCATGCTCCCTTAACTCCTTTTTTTCCGGGTGCTCTTAACACAAGATCTTTCTGATGCCATCGTAACCCAAGACGAGCGAGGGGATTAACGAAAGAAAAATAGCACTAGAATAGTGCTTGAAAATTGAAGTAAGAGAATCAGGCATGTGAAATGCTTCCATCGATTCATGTTAGTATCTTGTAGAGGTAGATGCCCGTCTTGGTGCTTGTCGAAGCTCCCTGTCATGAACTGGAGGTGGGAAAGGAGTCTCGAGTTGTCGTTGGGTTTGAGTGTGTCGAAGCTGATGGTTCACTCACTGACACCTTTTGTTGCACTCTCTGAACATGAATTCACCATTCGGATGGCCACTTCATCTGCGATCAGCTGTAGTGCAAGCTTGATGGTTGACATTGTATAGAGATCAGACCAATCATCTCCTTGACTGTTTTCATGAGCAGTGCTGTCGAGGGTGCGAGAGGTACCTCACCCTCGCACTATTGCTGAAGTGACAGGGTGCCTGGAAAGTGAGGCTCATGCGCGATTTATCTGTTGGTGCATTGCCGCGCGTTTTGTTTTGTAATTTCTCACCCCGCCCGGCCCACAACTGATACTTAGTGACTTTCCCAAAACACACTCTCTCCTCCTTCTTTTCTTTCTTCACTCCACACAAGTTTTTCCCCAAGTTCAATTTCTGACTACCATAATCGCAAACGTTCGAGATGGCTGAGTGGGGAGAATCCAGCGGTACATTGACCTGGACATTGAGGCCTGCACCCTACACTGAAGCCGAACAGAAGCTGATATGCTGAGTAGATTCATGGACTCCGGTTCCAGACACTTCGCCCGGATTCACTCCAAGCATTGCTGGCGAAACCGTGGTTGAATCTACTCCCAACGTTGTTGGCAACGAGAACGAAGCGCCTGGAAACACTTCTACTGCTACTGATACCTGCCGCAAGTACGTGACAGAAAAGCATGATATCATGTTTCAGGGTCGACTAATCTATGTTGAAGTTGTGGAATTGTCGGCCATTTCTCCCGCGACTGTCCCGAGCCGAAGAAGTTGACTGGCGAGTGCTACAATTGTGGACAGGTCGGCCACAACAAGGCCGATTGTCCCAACCCCAAAGTCGAACGTCCGTTCACTGGAAAGTGTCGTCACTGTGATAAGGAAGGACATCTGGCTCGTGACTGTCCAGACAAGGAGCCCGAAATCTGCAGAGTCTGTCAGCAGCCGGGCCACAAAGCTATCGAATGCAAGAATGCCCGCGTGCTCAATCGCGACAAAGTTGCGGACAAGACTATCGAGGAAGCCTTTCAGATGCTGAAAGTAGCCAGTGACGAAGCTGATCAAGATGACTTTAAAGAGGTGCGATTCCAGCAAGACAGAACACGATCCGCCAAGCTGCTGACTCTGATCTTAGGCTTTCGAGATTTACATCAAGGCCAACCCGAAGACAACTTATGACGTGATCGAGCAGGAGTTCCGCAAGGCCGAATTCATCTACAACCTTATCGCATTGGTGAGATCGAGCGTGCCCTCGGTTTTGCTATGGCCGACGGACTGACTTCTCCTCAAAGGAACGCGAAGTTCCCAAGAACACGGTTGTTGTCGACCTTCAGGGAAAGCAAGGATGCAAATATATTGTATCTTTCAACAAAGGGTTCAAGCCAAAAACTCGCCGCCATGCTGTTGGATGGCCTGATTCTCCAGAAGAAAATATGGAGCGTTTGAAGGATGCCGGTCAAGTGATGGAAAACTTGGTTCCTGTGTGCCGCAACTGCAACGGTTTGTTTTGTCCAAACCACGAGCGGTGGGGTAGCCTACTAACAGATAGATTGGCCAGAGATTGGCCACATCGCTAAACATTGCTCCGCCGAAAAGGCTGGACCGATCGATCAGGTTGTGATTGAATGCATCAATTGCGGAGAAAAAGGTCACCGTCTTCGAGACTGCAAGAAACCGAAGATCGATCACGACGCTTGCCGCAACTGCGGCAAACACGGACACAAGTCGGCCGAGTGCCCCGAGCCTCCCAACTTGGACCACATCGAGTGTCGCAGATGCCAGCAGAGTAAATTAGCAGCTGATTGTTCATGCTGACGGATGGCACAAAAACTAACGAACGCGCTCCCAGCTGGCCACTTCGCCAAGGACTGCCCAAACAACGAAGGTGGTGGAGGACGTGCTTGTCGAAACTGCGGAGAGGAAGGACATATCGCCAAGGAGTGCGACAAGCCCCGTAATCCTGCTCTGATCAAATGCCGCAACTGTGACGGGAGTAGGTTGATGCAGGAGATTTCGGTGTCAGGCTTGCGAGACTAACAACGGAATCAGTGGGTCACGTCTCGCGCGAGTGTCCCAAGCCTCGGGATTGGAGCCGTGTGCAGTGCCCTATCTGCAGCGAGATGGGTCATGGGCCCAGGCGCTGCCCACAAGACGAGAATTCGACCAGCCACGTCAGTAAGAGCGGTCCCGGGGTAGGAGCTCCAGCGTCTGCCGAAGAAGCAGGCCCGCCCACCGAGGGAGCGGCTGTTCCTGCAGTTGGCGTCTGGGATAGCACCGGAGACACTCAGGCCTGGTAGACATTATCAGGCATCCGCTTCAAGATTGGGGCAGCTTGTCGTGTGCGAGCTTATGGAACTTTTAAGATTAGACTGATTGAGAGTTGAGAGACGAAGAGCTCGGAACAGGAGGAGAAGCAGAAGGAGAAGGAGAAGGAGAAGGAGAAGGAGAAGGAGAAGGAGAAGAACAGAGAGGCGGGGGAGGATAATGATGGAGGTCTTACAAAGTCTAGAATAGACGAATTGAAAATTCCACTATGGAACGGAACACATTCGACTTCTTGTAACATTGGCCGTGCAGCTGCCTGTGCGAAATTCCTCAGCCATCGCGTGCTTTGCTGTCAACGGGCTGGGAATGCCCGCAAAACTTCGCACGGTGACCGGACATCATAGCGAAAAGCACACGGGGTCTTGCAAGAGTGTTCAGTCAAAGTCCCATCAAGCTGGCGAAAGTCGAGCGACCAGAAAGCAAGCAAGCTTCTCCAGGACGTTCGAGAAGATTTCCAAATGAATCAGGAACATATCGCTTGACCTGCCCAATCTACCTTACGGGATGACGCAGAATTTCCGCGGAGAGAACAGGCACGTGAGCCCTGCCAATTAAGGTACCTGGCATTCCCCTCCCCGCACTGCTCATCTGGGGCAGATCGAACCGATGCATCTCAGATCGGGCGTTCAGAGGCGAGGCGGCCCGCGGAATCTCACTACTGACATGACGCAGCAAGGCCTTTGCTGGTGGCCTACCTTGGTTTTCCAAAAAGCCATCGAGGTCAATGGACCAGCGAAGCGATTGCAGGAGCAGCATTCGTTCTTGCACGCACGGACACGTCGATGCGCTTTTTCTCCTCCTCAGAGCGCCGGACGCGTCGCGGCGATCCCAGCACGAGCAAGTCGTCGCGATTTGACAGATGCAACGCTTGAAACGAGTCAGAGAGCCGGCTCCCAACTCAAATTACACCAATCACCTGGCCCGTCATCATCGCAATCCCGCACTCTACCCCAGTGTTGCTTCTCGGCATTGGCTTTATGGCGCCCTGACGCTCGTAATGTGCCGCAAAACTATAACTGCGTCTGGCTTCCCGTTCTTTTCGCCTGTCGCTGCCCTTCGGTCCCGTTGCTTGACTTGAATCCCGCGCTGAACCTGACCTGTCTCGCGCCGTGCACACGAACGATCGCGCCACCATGGGCAAGAAGTACTACGGCCTCCGAGGCCAGAGCCTCAACTATGCTATCAGCATTATAGCTGGCCTGGACTTTTTGTAGGTCTTGAGCTGCAATTTCTCCGCGATGTTTGTGCATGCTCACACGCGACTGTCTTCAGGCTGTTCGGGTACGACCAAGGCGTCATGGGTGGGATTCTGACGCTGAAACGATTCCTCAACCAATTCCCTGGTTAGTCCAGTTGAGGGCAACAGAAACAACAATTGATAGCTCTGGCGAGCAATTTCACTGACATGCACTACAGAGATTGACAACACTGGTGCTGACTCGTACCAGAAATCAATCAATCAAGGTAGGATGAATCATGGCGAAATGTAGGCGGCTTCAGATATGGACTCAGAGCTTACACTAGCTTATTAGGGATCGCTATCGGCTCTTACAATCTTGGCTGCTTCTTTGGCGCTGTAGCGACCATCTGGCTGGGTAACTACCTGGGCCGTCGTAAGACCATTTTTACTGGATCGAGCATCATGATTGTCGGGGCAATTCTCCAGGTCAGCAGCCTTCCGACTGAGCGAGATATCGCAGTGAAAGCTGACTTGAGGTCCGTCCAGTGCTCGTCCTACCAGTTGCCCCAGTTGATCGTTGGCCGTCTCGTGACCGGCTTTGGAAACGGGATGAACACCAGCACTGTAAGCGTTATCGGGCAATGAGTTTGGCAGATGGCACGGTTGACGTTCACAACAAGGCTCCGACCTGGCAATCCGAGACGACCAAAGCGCATCGACGAGGAAAGCTGGTGATGATCGAAGGTGCTCTGATTACCTGCGGTGTCATGACGAGCTACTGGATCGATTACGGTCTCTCTTTCGCGCCCGGTGACGTGGCTTGGCGATTTCCGAGTAAGTCGGCTCCGGCTGTGGGTGTATCGGGCGGGAAGCTAAGGGTTGTTGGACAGTCGCCTTCCAGATCGTGTTTGCACTTGCGATCGTCGCAACGATTCTAGGTCTGCCAGAGTCTCCCCGTTGGCTCATCCTGAAGGGCAAGGAGGACGAGGCTCTGGAAGTGCTTGCTGTGCTCAACGATACGACGACGGACGACAGGCTCATCCTGAACGAATTCGACACCATCAAGGATACGGTGATCGAAATGTCCAAAGGGAGCTTCTCCGATCTGTTCACGATGGACGAAAACCGCCACTTCCACCGTGTGGTGTTGGCCTACGTCAATCAGATGTTCCAGCAAATTTCCGGGATCAATATCCTCACATACTACTCTGCGACCATCTACCAGCAGAGTCTGGGCTTCGATGCCAATTTGTCTCGTCTCTTGGCCGCCTTGAACGGAACCGAGTACTTTTTGGCTTCATGGATTCCGGTCTTCATCGTCGAGAAGGTCGGACGCCGTAAGCTCATGTTGTTCGGTGTACGTGTTTGGTCACAAGTCACGCATATGACCGATCGTTTGCGGCTAATGGCGGTATTTCGCAGGCTGCCGGAATGGCGGGTACGATGGCCTGCTTGGCCGGTTTCACTTCCAAACCAGACGACAGATCCCTTGGTATCGCGGCTGCGGTTTTCCTGTTTGTCTTCAACGTGAGTTCCACTACGGACTGCTGTTCAGGATGAATGGCTGCGCTGACTGCATTATTTTTGCCGAGCAAGACCTTCTTCGCTATCGGTTGGCTTGGGATGACTTGGCTCTATCCTGGTATGTGGCGGTGGACCCTACAGACCACAGATGTCTTGTTGCTAAACCATCTCTTCTCTCCCAAACAGCTGAAATTGTCCCTCTGAGGATCAGAGCTCCGGCCAACGCGATCTCGACATCGGCTAACTGGATCTTCAATTTCTTGATCGTCATGATCGAACCCGTGTCCTTCAACAGTATTCACTACAAGACGTATATTGTCTTTGCTGCGATGTAGGTTTCACTCGGATCAACGATCAACAGCCTCTTATGAATGCGACTATCTCTAACTCTCACAAAAAATCTCGTAGCAACGCTTTCATATTTCCCGTCGTCTACTTCTTCTACCCCGAGACCGCGTACCGAAGTTTGGAAGAGATGGACCACATCTTCCACAAGACCAAGAGCATTTTCACTGTCGTCAAGGTCGCAAAACAGGAGCCCAGGTGGTACGACAAGCACGGAAAGCTCATCATTGACTACGACCAGACCGAAGAAGCACGCCGAGGATCCAGCGTCAGGCGCGTCTCCGCCGTCGGAGCACAGGCGGCTTTGGACGAGAAAGTGGCGGATGAAGAGAAGAACGGGCAAATCCACAATGAGAATGCGAGTTTTTAAGCCAAGATGAGATGGGAGTAGCTGCGTAGAAGACATGTACCATGTACCATGTACCATTGACGTCCACAAGAAGTGGGCTGAGCGGGGGAAAGGGGGGAAAGGAGCACGAGATATGACCTATGAGATGAGGGTCGGCATCTGGTTGAGTTCGACAGGGTTCCTTGCCGACAACGACCATAGCGGCGCGGATAGAGACAGATCAGAAGCATGCATCTAGAGCTTGTACATAGACTTTAGATTGATCCTCAAAATGTAGCCAGTGCCTCAGATCGCACCACACACGCTTTTGTAGAGGAGCACTAAACTGCGGCTCCCAAATATTTACCACATTGGGCAGCTTGTGAGTGTTCGGACCGGCCCCGAACGGATGCCCCACTCAGCGTCATCTCCGCTCCTGCCGGCAAACAGCCAGCGCGGACTCGACCAGGACAACACGACCGCTTGCCCTGGTTTGACACTCATCATTATCTAGAGATTAGATTCGAATACCTAGAATATCCGCGTTACCATCCTGGTTCTGTTGCGGCTATTGCATTCTCCCTATTGCTACGAGGCATCTTTCGCCGGCGTTGATTCAGCCCCCCTTCCCCCCCCCCACCAAAAAAAAGAACATCCAAAAGAAAATATACAGAAAGGCATGGCGCCGCGGCTGCATCTGCTGCGACACGCCCATGGTGAGCACGAGCTTCGCCCGATGAACTCGGGCCTCTACGACCCGGTCTTGACCCAGGAAGGCGAAGAGCTCTGCCGTAGCTTTGCAAAAACCTGTCCGCTCGTCCTCCACGACTCTCCCTACAATGTCGATCTCCTGTGCTCATCGCCGCTGCGGCGCGCTATCCAGACCACCATGATCGCGTTCGAGCCTCTTCTGCGCAGGAAGCACAACCCAAAAGTGCTACTACTGCCTCTAGCCCAAGAGTCTTTCGGCGAACCGGAGGATCGGGGCAGTTCGCGCGAGAAGATTCACGAATGGTTCGGTGACAGAGTTGACACGTCGCTGGTAGACACGTATTACAACACCAAGTACGGCATCTACGCGCCTACGGTGCCGGCCCTGAAGGAGAGGGCGCGCAAGCTGCGGGCTTGGGTGCGCGCGAGGCCGGAGAAGGAGGTCGTGATTGTGATGCACGGCAACTTCGGGCATTACATGAACGAAACCATGGACGACCAAGGCCGGCAGACGGATGGCAACTGGGACCACCTGGAGTGGCGGACCTTTGACTTTGTGGACAGTGGAGATAACGACAACCTCGCCAGGATCGTCGAGACCGAGGACTCGCGGGCGAGGCGGCAAACCACCAAGGCGGCGCCACAGCCGCTGCCTAACTGAGGCTGTTGACCGCTACCGTACCTGGGCTTTCATTTCTACTTGGACGCGCGCACTACCCATATTCCCCACTCGTCGCTCGAGCTGCTTTCTGTGTGGCGCAGACCTCTCTCGCTCCGCGGGCCGGCTGGACAGACTTCGAAAGGAGTCGGTGCCTTCGACGTCCAGAGATATCCCCGTGCCAGCCACTTTCGGAACCAGCTGACCGCGCTCCTAAGCGTGCACAAGATCACACACCACAGACACTGCAAGCGAGGGCCCCAAGAGCCACAGCGGTGGGCCGGCCTCCTGGAAGTGCCCGAGCCAGCTGCCCAGGCGAGTCCACGGCACAGCTGGCGCTGACAGTGAATCGCCGCTCGGGCTGCGGCCATGACATATAAGAACATGCGCTGCGCGGGTTCAGAGCCGGGGGGAGGCAGGACTTGAAAACGAGTGCGGCGACAGCCGCAGGGCACACAAGGGCACGCTCGGAAGTTCAACAGCGAGAAGCATAGCCCAGAAGCAGACCATGGTCTGGTGCCAGCGCGTTTGCACGTGATTGATTGATTGATTGATTACTTGTTTCTCTTCGCCTGCCGCGCCAGGCGCTGCTCCGTCACACGCCCAAATCAGACCCCCCCCCCTCTCCTTTTCAGCCGTCGTAGTAGGCCGCGTACTTGTTCGAGCCGCCCAGCACGCCAACAAAGTTGCGCGCTACCACCCGCGCCGTCTGCTCGCTCAGGTGCAGCTCGTCGTACCACAGGAAGCTGTCCGGGCTGGGGGCGCTGGTGCAGTTCTGCCCCTGCGGGTTGCAGTGGTGCGAGAAGCCGGTCGGGTGCAGCGGCGCGGTGCCGTTGAGGAAGCGGGCCGGGTGGGCGTAGATGTCGAGGAAGAGGGCGTTGACGTCGAACAGGGCGAAGTGGCTGCCCGGGTAGCGGCGCGCGACGACGGCCTCGAAGGGGGTGCGGTAGCGGTACGTCTGGACGACCGAGTCGACCAGCTGGTGCATGTCGATCGCGCTCTGCGTCAAGTTGGTGTTCTGCGGCGTCTCCATGGACGCGTACTGGTTCGCGTACACGCCGCCCTCGCTGGCGTTGGCGTACAGCGCGGCCAGGTAGAGCGGCGGCGGGTTGAGCAGCACAAAGTAGCGGCCGCCGGCGCTGTACAGCCGGTCGACCTGGTCCCAGATGCAGTCGATGTAGTCGGCCGAGTCGGAGCCGTTGGCCTGGCCGTGGTTGACAAACACGCCCAGGTCGTTGGTGCCGTCCCAGATGGCGTAGACGGCGTTGGACCCCGTCAGCGCCGGCTGCCAGTAGGGCGCCGACGTGTTGACGTTCTTGCCAAACGCCATGTCCGCGAGGAACTGCGGCACCTCGTAGCCGGCCAGGTCCGGGAACGGCTGGTTGATGCCGAGCGAGGGCACGGTCAAGTTGCGCGACGTCAGCTCGTTCGAGCAGACCGCGCCCGCGACCGCGTAGTCGTACATGGTCAGCGACTCGTTGGTGTACTGAACCACGTAGCGGCCCCACGTGCGGCCACCGTCCGCGCTCGACAGCACCTGCCAGGTTTCGTTTCGACGTCAGCTTGTTGCTTACCCACGTCCATGTCGCGCCCTCACCTCCGGCAGCAGGCTCCCCGTTGGCGGGTAGGAGCCGTTGTGCGTCAGGATGTAGGTCAGCCTCGACTCGTCCGAGTAGCTATCCCCGAAGATCATGAAGTTCTTGAACTGGTCGACGTCCCAGGCCGAGGACGAGGACGAACAGTTAGACGCGGACGAGCCAGCGCTGACCGGCAGCGCGGTGGCGGCAAGCAAGCATAGTGCGCGAATGTTCTTCATTCTCATCGTCACGATGCACGATCCCTACGTAGATGCAAGCAACGCGATCTGGCTTGGGCGGATTTCTTTGTTCGGGTCGCCGGCAGGTGCATGCAGCTGTTTTAATGCGCTCGCCCTCAATAGGCTAATAGTGCATGCGCTCGCTCCAGAGCCATCTTAATAGGCTAATCAATGCCCCCAGCGCCCCCGATCGGCGAGGCGCTGTTGTGCTCTCACGTCAGTGCAACGAACCTTGTGCGCTCTGCCATCGCGACCGAGCAGCAGGATCGAGAGCGCTGGACCTGGCCCGGCGCGGGCAGCAGTGAGCACAACACCCGTGCACGTCATGTACCACGGAGTCGCGCGCGCAGATGGGAAGTGTTCTGGAAGGTTTCCCCCAATGGGGCGTGCAGCCGCCCGAAGCTAAAGGGTGTGTGCGGGCTCGCTCGAAGCGGTGAGGGTCTTTCGGCGCGTCAACCTGTTGGTGGATTCTCTGGAAGAGACGCGGATCGATCAACCAAAACCTGCAGTGATATTGTGAGGGCCTTTCTCAATGGTATTGGATTACTACTTGAACGGAGTGCCTCTAAGGTGGAAGGAGCTCCTTCCGCGGTCACGTGGTTAATGACGTGTGTTCTTGCCTGTTGACAAACTGCATCACCGGCCTTGCCTGTCAGGTCGTAGTCTTACAACCATATAAGTGAGAGATCAGCTAATGGCATTGCTACTTGTAACTGATTCTGAGGATCTAAGAGTAAGAGTACAAAGGAAGGGAAGCACGAAGGAAATAAGAATCTTCCGTCCCGCCGTGCGTCACGTGACCAGCCATTGACGTGATTAGCCGTTGTGCTCCTTCCTAACATTGCCAGCATCCGGCAAGATATACGACCACGGCTGCATTTCGTTTCTACAGCCCGGTGATGCTGGCCGCGCGACAGAGTTAGCCCAGCGTCAGCCCCGTCCGATCTCCAGCATGTCTGGGGCAGTGGTGGAACGAGTGAGCACTTGTACGTGATTGTACTACACCCTGTCAACCTCGCGCGACTGAAACGCGTACGAGTAATCAGGTCCGTACGGCTAGCTAAGCCTGTCTGCCTGTACGGGTGGCGGTGCTGGCGACTTGACCGAATTTCGTATCCATACGAGACGACGCGCCCCCCAGCCCGAACCTGTCGACCGCAGATCAGCCGGTTTGACAACTGTGGGCCGCCGCCGCGGTAAGGCACCTGTGACCGGCTGATTGCCGGTGAGTACGAGAGCGCATTCGCAAACGCCGATACAGCATCCGCACGCGAACGACCGCAGTTCCCTCCACGCGGTCCTAGCTGCTGCGCACAGGCAACTGTCTGCGCCTCGAGCGAAGCCTCTGTCGTTTATAATATCTCATGACCGTGCCGGCTACTGGCATCGCACTTTTCGCTCTGCCCACCGGATGATACGGCCGATGAGACGGACAATTTGACGAAGCTGCACTCATCCTGGAGCATGTGAGCGGAGCAAAGTATGCCTCAGGATACAAATAATTGATGAGCCCGAGGCAGCAGCGTTGCAAGTCTTTGAGGAAGACATCCAGCAACTGAAAATGTCACGCATATGCTGCGTCTCGCTACGCCTGACCGAGCGGTCCTCTGGGCACGGCGCAGCGGCGGCATCGCAACGTGTGCTGATTTCATGTACGCATGAATTCATACAGTCAAACCGACCAACTGACACACACATACACATATAAATATATATACGCCCTGCTTCCTCGCAAGCCTCGGATCGATTTTAGCGTGCTTCTGAACCGCATATTCTTTGTTTGATCTGCCACGCATTTCAGTCGCAAACCAGGGGCGCTCTGCGATTCGAGTCACACCGCCTGCTGCTTTTCCGATCATTAAACATGCGCAGGGAGCCACGTCGCCCCAAACGAGGGGTTCTTGAGCAGAAGAGGGCCCAATGGAGAATGTGTGAGGACCAGATCAGACATGAGCTAGCAGCGGGCGCTATCTACACCAGCGACGAAAGTTACACCATCCCATACCATGTCATCCAACAGGCTTGGAACGAAGACCGACTATATACCTTGCTCTGCCTTTGCTGCGACGACCAAGACCTCCAGAGTCTCGAGGACCCGTCCACGCTGAGCAAATGGCGTGATCAGAATCTTCGGCAGCTGTCGCTCTTGGTCTGGATACACTGGTCTGACTGGGAGAGACTACGCGAGGTTCTGAAATTCGCGTCCTTTTCGAAAGATGCATCGTCAGTCGAGCCTGATCCCGAAGATTTGGCCTTGGAGCTCGGCCGAGAGCACTCGATCCAGTTCTTATCCTCTCAGTATATATTCGCTCCCATTGACATCAACTTGGACGGGCCAATCCAAAAATACGACTACCGTCAAAGGTTCGCCTTTGAAGAGTCAGAAAAAATAGCGGCTGGCGCCTCCAGTATCGTCTTCAAAGTGAAAGTGGCCAAGGGTCATTGCTGGAAGGATGGCAGACAACTTTCTTCAGTAAGTGGCTTGTCCGTCAGATTCGACTTGCTGATATTGAACTTGCCCTAGCTCCAACTCGCTCGGAAGCGCATCCGTTTCAAGGAGAGCTTTGACCACGAAGTGCAGGCTCAGCAGAAACTCAAGCAGAATCTGATCAAGTATGACAACATAATAATGGTCCCCCACGCAGTCGTCGAGCGAATTTCCGGTCTCGGCCACGAATACAACCTTTTCTATGATCTTGCCGATATGTCACTCGCCAACCTGCTGAAAGGTCCTCATTACGGATATCCGAACTCGATCGACAAATCAAGATATGCGCCCAATGCCCGGGAAAGGATTGCCAAAGACTCATTGATCCAGCTGCGTTTGCTGGTCAAAGGCTTGAAATCCCTGCACAAGGACTTGGTTGACATGAACGACGGAAAGGAGACCTCGTTGTTTCACAACGACTTCCATGCTGGGAATGTCATGGTCTCTTCAGATCCCAATTCCTGCGTCGGGCGCTGGAAAATCGCAGACTTTGATTTGTGTACCGTCGAAGACCGCACGAGGGACGAGATCGCCGCAGAGCTCACCAATCATCCGTCGAGACCGTCTGATCTGGGCTGGGTTGCACCGGAAGTTGAACCCGGCGCGACCAACATCGACGGGGCAAAGGCCGATTCATGGTCCTTTGCTTGCCTCCTGATCCGCATCTTGGCCTTTGCGGGTGGCAATGGCGTCTGCAGTTGTCTTTGCGGAGATGACCCAGATTGCGAGCGGCCGGTCGATTCGCCCTGTACTCCAGAATGTGGGCCTAACATGCTGCGCCGTTTCGAAGCAAGCATATCTGAAGATGGCTCGGATGCAATACACACTCGGAACCGAGATGGTGACACAGTGGTAAAAGCGTCGGTCAGGCAATGGCTGCGCACGTGCTACGAGACCAGCGAAGATGCTTGGGCGAGATCCTGTGCCGAACTTCTCTTGCACCTGTTCTGCAAGCGCCCTCAGTGGATTCACCATCCACCTGAGGCCTCCGATTATACCAGTGATCCTCAAACCCGATGCTCTACTTCCTTGTTGGATATTCAGCTTGGGAAAATAGTGAACTGCTTCGAAGATGGCTCTTTGGTCGAAATGCCGACTTACAGGACTCTATTGGACTCCGAAGGCGCGTCCTCTGCTGAAACGAATAGCAATCACGGACGAGCAATGCACGATGATCCCAGTACGCTTAGGACCTTTAGTGCACAGGGATCGGAGAGTCGTCTTAACAGATTGAAGCTTGAGCTCAAGGATGACGGGGGCAAACCTGTGATCGACTGGATCACAAACAGCTCTGTTTGTGGACGCATGATGTCTTTCCACAGGAGATACAAACCATATCTCCGGCTGTGGGTCGCACCGGACCTGCGTAGCCACACCTGGATTCCTCGAAACGAAAAACTCTCGACGACGCAAGTCAAGAATTTGATATCCGTCCCTGCAGATGAAGGCCGTATCAGTCATGTTGACATAGCATATCCTTTCTGCGCTGTGACCAAGCAATTGGACCGCAGAACATGGGTGAGTGTTGGCTTGCTCGTCATCGGTTCGGCATCAGCTAACATCTCTGGCCAGTTCGTCCTCTACCAAGTACGCCAACACGCCACGAAAGGGGACAAGTTCGAGCTCGAGACAGTACCAACAAATTGCAAGAGCCAGCTTCTGAAAAGCTTGATACGCGTCATCGTTGCCTCTGATGGCTCGGTCGCACTCGTGTGTGAGAAAAAGCTGGTCATTGGCCAAATAAGGCAAGTTCGACCCAGAAACCCATCGTATTTGCTGGCCCTAACCAGCCGCGCGAAAAACAAAACAGGGAAGGTAGAATGATGTACGGCAAAGGAATCGACATAGGAGACCAAAGAATCAACCAGGTTGTTTTCGATCGCTCGAACGAGCTGATCGCTGTCCAGACGACGCGCCGGTCCTTCGAACGACAGGACTGCACAGTCTACAGGGTCAATAGCCTGGGGAGCAGGCTCGAGTCAAATGAGTCATACTGCGCCAGATGGTCTTGGGGGGAAGTAGTAAGTGTGGCATGTTCAGAGACAAGCAAATTCTGATTGACTAACGAGGGCCCAGCGGGTGAATGGTTTGTCAAGGATAACGATCTCAAGGAAGCTGGTCGCGCTTGACTCGGCGTTCGTGTTGTTGGATGTGAACGCGCCTCCAGCACGCGTGGCGATCTTGAACGTCGGAGATTCCGACGATTCAACGAAGCACACCCTCTCTTGGCACGACTTGCCCTTCCAATCTGCCATACTCGGCGCAACGACCTCCCTGGACGGCCGGGTTTTGGTGCTTACGACGACAAGGACGCTGAGCTCGCAGGGGCTCAACGTAGCCGTGTGCCCGATCGAAGCGCAGGGCGAACAGGCACCTTACCTGAAGTTCGAATTGACGTCGAGGTTCGACAGAAGTTGGGGCAGGGAGTCTTCCTCCTGCACGCTCGCACAGCACCCGGACAATCATCAGCTATATTTGCTTGTGGCGCACTCAGACGGTCGTGTTGAGTCGACCGCCATAGGGCGTTACCACCAGGCTATCTCACTCTCATAAAGGGGCAAATTGTTGAAAGGAGGCTTATGTTAATTCGCGAACCACCTTAGGTAGTCGCTTGGGCCTGAAAACGTGGCTTGGAGTTTTGCTAGGCTGCTGAATGACTTGATCGAATGCTCTTCTCGCTCACACTGGCCGCACTCTCGCTCGCAAAGGTCGAGAAGCTCTGGTAGCGACTCAGGTCCATGCTGGAGCTGCCGCGCTCCAGGTCCTTGCTCAGCCGCGCGGTGCTGTGCCGGTCCTTGACCTTCCAGTAGACCACCGTCAGCACCGTCAGCGGCACCGCCACCACCACGTAGATCCAGATGCTGGCGCTGGCCTGCACCTGCTGGCTCTGCGGGTCCATGCTGAAGAAGGCGCTCATGCCGAGGAAGGAGGAGACCCACTGCGAGGGCAGGTAGACGAGCCCGACAAAGGCCATCACCTTGATGGTGGAGCTGTCGTGCATGCTCTGGGTGGCCAGCGCGCGCATGATCTCGTTGGTGCGGTCGGTGTTGCGCTGGTTCTTGACGCCGAGCAGGTGGGACAGCTAGGAAGTCGAGCGGGTGCGGCCGCGCACGTCAGCGTCAGCGTCAGGGCAGCGGCGTGGTCACGTTGTCACTCACATGGCCGCAGGTGGCCTCGATGCGGCTGTGCAGCGTCGTCGAGCTGTCGATGTGGCTCTGGATCTGCCGCTCGGCGGTCTTGAGGCGCGCGGCCATGGCCTCGGCGGTCGCGGCGTCCGGGTACGCGCCGGCCTTGACGAAGGTGTCGCTGAGGTCCATCAGGGACCGCAGCACCGTCCGGCTGTTCTTCAGGCTGACGAGCACGCCGAACGTGACCCGGTCGCGGATGGTGTTGAGCTTCTTGAAGCTGGGCGACTTGAGGTCCTCGTCGTCCTCGTCCTCGACACTGACCGTGTCGATCCTTTTCTTCTACAGTAGTTTTATTTATTTTTTTTTAGTGGTGCGGCAGTCTTGCATTGAGAATCTCAGCCGAGCCTTACTATCTCGTGGAACTCCTCCGACAGCACATCGAGGTAGCCCTGCCAGTTCCTCGAGTACGACGTCACGAAAAGCAGATGCGCCGCCATCGGGTTCTCGCGCAGCACCTCCCGGTCGTGCGCGTCCCCGCACAGCTGCAGCAGCCGCTGCTGCGCGACCGAGTCCTGCCGCGGGTTCAGCAGCACCCAGCGGCTGGCGCGCGTCCCCTTGCAGTACTTGTGCCACACGCCCGACCGCCGGATCGTCCAGGCGACCGTGCGGCCCGTCTCCTCGGCGTACGTGAACTCGTAGGTGGTGTCTGCGAGGCGGTCAGCGCGCGCCGGCGGCGCAATGGGGGGGGGGATCGGGCCACTGACCGATCGACGCGGCCGTCTCGGCGATCGAGAGGCGCGCGGAGCCCTCCTCGAAGATCTGCGGCTGGCGGCCGAAGCGGAAGAGGACGTCGAGGAAGTTGGCGTCGGTGCCGAACACCCGCAGGTTCCTGAACATGCAGGCGCGCGTGATCTGGAGCGGCGCCAGCGAGTATTCCTGGCTGACGGACCTGGAGGCCGACGTAGGCGCTGAGCGGCCGCTGCTTGCAGGCTGGGGGGCAACACTCACAAGAACAAGGTCTGCGAGGCCACCCGGCTCTCGAGCCACTCGAACACCTTGGACTCTTGCGTCAGGCGTTCGCGCGCGTGCGTTCCATCATCTGGCCTCCGTGTCAGCACGCTCTCGCAGCCCGTGTCGCCGCTCTGGCTAACCTGTCAATTGCACCACCGTGACGTCCACGGTCGCGGCCTCGAACAGCTGGAACTTCAGGTTCTCGAGCCGGCGCCACTGCGTGGTCAGGTCCACCTCCCAGTCGCACGAAGTCGACGGGGCACTGGCAGCGGCGGCGGCAGCAGCTCGCTCCGGCCCGGCCGAGCGTGCACATGCAGCACAAGCAGACATGTCAAGGCACTGCTAAAGAAGAAAGAGGATGGTGGAAGAAAAGAACGTGCGCCGGCCTCATTTTTCAGTAGAACACGCTGCAAAGGGCTACTTACGAAAATACGTGGAAAGGCAGCGTGTCTCGAACAGATCTCTGGTAGTAACGACAGAAAGGGTGCTGACCGCACCGTTCAACCCATCTGCAAGGCGCAATCCCTCCATCACAAGGCCGGAAGAGCGCCCACAAGGCCACGGACTGATGCCGGGTGATGCAGTAGCGCGCGTTAGCCTGTCATGTGCTCAAACTTGAGCCTCATCAGAGCTCCGCCTTCGATCCGCAGCGGTCGCCTACTTTTTATCTGCCTTGCGCGAGCGCTCTCGGACCTCGCTTGCGAAGAGTCAGTCTCGTTGTTGACAGGTGGTGCTATGTTCGGATCGACAGGTGCCGCGCAAACATCGCACGGGTTGCACTCACTCCTGCTCAGCCTGAGCAGCGCAGCGTGTCAGTCCGTGTTCGTCTTGATGCAATACGTAGGCTGAGACTCGCCTCGGTTAGCTCTCGTTTCGCGTAACATGTCACGCAATCGCCGTCCCGCTGTCACGGTGGTGTCAGCCGTGTATGTAGAAAATGTAATAGCGTATGCTCGCACTTTAATTCTGAACCTCTTCTGGGCGTCGACTGGCTCGCCTGGCTCCCGGGGGAACAGCTCGTCCAGGAACTTGCCCAGCACGGTCCGGCTGATGTAGCCGGACGCCTTGGGACTGATGATGGTCTTCTTGAGCCTTGCTGGCGCCATAGGGCCGAGGCGTCGGTGCGTGGGGCCTGTGGGCTTGGAGGCTTGGAGGCGTCGACTGTCGAATCAGCCTCAGAGAGTTGGAGGCTCGAGGAGAAGAGAGCAAGGCACGCTCGAGCGGACTTGGGATGGACTGCGCAAAGTTGCCTAAACTCTTGCGCTGCGCCTTGTTTTGGAACATGACGAATCTCGCTGAGGCATTATATAGCGCGCAGCTGCTGACCCTGAGGCTCTCACGACAGAGAAGCAACCCCTCTCACAGAATCGGGCTAGCGTTTCTTCTTTCTGCTTCCCAATCACTGTCTCATATACCTCTTAAGATTGAGGCAGTCTCGGCTGCCACAAATCCTACAACGCGCAATTTGGAGCGCCAGCATGGCGAGACACCTTTCCAGCACCTCTCACACTACAGTGAGCTCCGACAATGAACTCCCGCAGCCTTCCGCAAGGCCGAGTCAGATGTTGAGGTACTTGTGCCCGGCCTGCCTGGAGCATCTCCAAAGGATCGCGCTAATGAAGGCATATTGAGAATCCACAGACGACGACTCAGAGCTCCGCACATCTACGTAAGTCCACGATGGCACTTTGACCGTGATCAGCTCATTTGAAATTGACTCTCTCTTTTGAACAGATGATCGGTTTCAGCGGGACGATCGGCTTTGGTCTATTTGTCGACAGCGGTGTTGTGCTTCAGACCGTCGGACCGCTGGGGGTCTTGGCCACATACGGTTTCGTTTGGCTTCTGACCGTTGTGGTGATGGACTGCATCGCCGCCATGATCGGCGAATGGCCTGTGCCGAACCCATTCTACGAGTTTGTCGCGACTTTCGTCGACCCTGACCTCGCCTCTATCGTTGGCTGGTCCTACTGGTACGTCTGCCAAGCTGAATGTCGCCCCCTTTTCGTCGCTCATCGACATCGCAGGTTTGCATTTTCCATGGGCATCCAGAGTCTAATCATCGGATTTGCCGACCTTCTGGACTTTTGGAACGTGTCGCAGGCGATGAAAGCAGTAGTCGCAGGAGTCATCGCGCCGCTGGGGCTCATCATGATCAATTTGCTCGGCGTGAAGGTGAGGCTGTCGTAAAGCAGCAGCTTAGAAGTCCAGCGCCAACACCGAAATCTCTACACAGACATACGGCACCGTGGAATTATACGGAGGCATCTTCAAGCTGGGCTTCGTTCTGTACTCCTTCATCTTGATGTTGTTGCTCAACACGGGCTGTGAGTACCGCACGCTTCGGACCAAGTATACCTGTGAGGGTCCTGATCGCTGACGGCACAGACCTTGGCAACCACGAGTTTATCGGATCGCGATGTACGTAGCCCTTTCCCAGTCTGAACTTTTACCGAAACTTTCGTTGAATTCTGATGATTGTGGTAGTTTTCGATGCTGGATTCAAGTACAACAAGAACGTTAATATTTCTCAACTTGCTGCGATATGGTGAGTTGTCGTACAACCGTTGCAAAGCGAGTCCGGGACTGAAAAGGGGCGTTTCAGCAGCGGAATCTATATCTGCTCATATGCGTTTGTTGGAACCGAACTCGTCGCCATGACCGCGTTCGAGACATGTGACAAGCGACCGGGCGCACACAAGGCACCTGTCAGTCGACCGGCGCGCAATATCGCGATCATTACTGGATTCCTATATTTGGCCCTCCTCGGGCCAATGGTCAGCAACATCGCGTGGTGCAGTTCGCTGCTACCTCGAGTGTCCGCTGAAGCTACGCCTCAGCCAGGGAGCTGTGTCGAGGATTCTGCGCGGAAGCGAGACGCAGCAGCTGCATCAAGCATCCAGGGTTTCGGGTTATCGATTACCACGATTGCTCTGTCAAAACAAGGAGCCACAACTCTGGCAACTGTCACGAACGTTCTTTTGATTGTGTGCACTTTGAGCGCTGCAAATACAGCTTTGTACGTCGCGTCACGAGCCATGTTCGGCTTGACCATGCAGAAGAGTCGTCCGTCGATACCGCACTTGAGGCGGCCTGTCACGCTGGAAGGATTTGCCTTGTGGTGCTACTCATACATGATATTTTGGCTGGATACGATACTGTGCTCGCTGGGGGCTTCGAACTCGTCCGCAAGGGTACCCGGGAATGCGCTCTGGGCATCCTGGCTTATCTGGTGCTGGCTTCCGTTCCTCAATCTGAGTGGAAACACGACCACTCAAGAGGTATGTCAGCCAGGCACTCGTTTGTGTGGCCGTACGATTGATGGTTTAGTAGCTGCAAGAGACTCTCTCAGGGCTTGGCTCACAAGCATGCGTTTTCGTATGGGGTTCCCAATGCCTGGCCTTCATACGCTATTGGTTTTGGTAATTTTTGTGGACGAGCCAGAAGACGAGAAAGCGGCTGACTCGTCTACATCCAGGAATGCCCAAACCAGAGCAGAACCGTTTACTGATCACGAGGACAATGAGGAGCACGCTGAGAGTAATGCTGCTGCCGCTGCTGCCGCTGCCGAAGCGGCTGCTGACTACTGGTATTCCACACCACAGCCATTTTTAGCCTTGTTCGGGTTTTGCGCTTGTGTGATTATCATCCTGATATTCAGCACTGCGTCGTGGTGGGGCCATCAGGTTACCGGCAGGCAATTGATATCTGCCTACTTGCTTGTAAGTCTCCCGCGATTGCTCGGAGTGTGCATACGTCTGCTGACTCACATTCGCACACTTGTGGTAGCCCACAGTTGCTGTCGGATCGTGGCTCCTTCGTAAGGCTTACAGGCGTTTCTTCAGGCCGGATTCGGCCAACGACTTCCATTTATTCGTGCCCATTGACGACAAGGATGAACTCGAACAGGCGACCCGCAACCTGATAGGGCTCGCCGAAACGAACTTCAAATTAAATCGCCGAAGTACGGGCGAGAGTCTCACATGGTTTCAAATGTTGTCGGACTTGTTTCGCTGCACCCACCCACACAAGAAGCAGCCTCGTCGGCCCTCAGAGCACGAACTTGATCCACGGGATGGAATGCGCAGCGGGGCTCCGCAAGCCGACGGAGGTTAGAACTGGCATGATCCAAAAGCGCCGCAAACTTGAATATAAAAGTTTCTTTTGCTTTCGTTATCCAGATGCCAGTCCCCATCTTCAATCGCTTAACAATCCGAGCAAGCCGATATCACAGCTGGGGTGCGTAAATATTTCAATGTAGGTAAGCTTGACAACAGGTGAGTACCCCCATCAATGCAGGAACATCCGCCAGGCGGATCTCCACTTGCATTATGTAAGGAAAGGCTGCCAAGCCCCAAAGACCGGGCGGACTTGCGACACCAGCCGGGCGCGGGTCGTCGCTCATTGGTTATTCCGCTGTCACCTCAACCGAGCGCAACTATTGGTCCAACGCCTTGCAAGATGATATGCGTCTTGCCAAATGAAGTGCGGGTAAAAAGACGTGCCTGACGCGACGATCCACAGACCGGGCTGGCAGTTGACAGCTGAGCAGCCGAGGCAGATTGCCAGGGGGATAGGAGTGGAATAAAGGTCGAGACGGCCGGGGAAACGGGCGTGCCAGCTTTGTCTCGCGGAAGTTCTGTCAACCAGCCCGGCCAATGGCAGCACGCCCTTGGATGAACTCGAGACACATCCATCTCGTTTATACTGCGACTCCACGCCAGCACAGCGTCTTGCCTCGGCTGACCTAGCGCACGACGTCCCGCAGGTGCTGGCGATGCGAAGGCACTACAAGATCATCAAGACCTATAAACCTATGACGAATCAATAAAGCTACAGCCAGAGCGAAAGGGCTCCCCACGAGCGATTCTTGGACAAACACTCCAGTCAATAGTCTGCTCATGCGACTGCCCTGCATGCACAATCACCAACAGCTTGTCATCCGTCATAGCCAATACTTTACACAAAAGCTTGGCAGACCTGCCTCGGATCATCAGCCATCGCTGCTGTTTGTATCCCCAGCTGCAAAGAACGGTTTGGATGTTTCCTTCCTTGAAACTCAATGGAAGGCCTGAATAGACCCTCGAATTTCCCATCTTGATCCCGATGGCTCCTGACTGCGCCGGGGACGGCTGATCGCCAGGTTGATGTCCGCATAAATCTTAATGGTTAGTGTTAGTTGGTGGCACATTTATGCCAGCAATTCTTTGCGTCTCCACTCGCATAGCTGGTGTACTCACGTTCGTCTTGAGAAAGCTGTGGAGCCTCTCCGGGTATAGAGTTGTGATCGACATCGTTGTGACATGGCTGCTGCAACAACCGTTCTCTCTTATGTCTGGTGATTCTGGTCTCAAAGCGGGCGACCGTTGCGTACCCATCAGGTTCCGTTGCATCGTTTCCGACGATACGTGCCCACTGAGGTCTCACCGGTAGGCGTTGGTCCTTGCCCATGCTCTCTCTCCCCCGAACGGTGCCGGATCGGCGGTGGGATCGCTGGTACTGCGAAGCTTTTAAATTCAACCTCTTCCTCCATATCAGAAGCTTAGCTTGCAACTTGTAGGACAGACGCTTTCAGTCGAGACGTTTTTGCTGCGATACTAAAAATCCGCTGGGAAGATGTCTTACGGCGGGTCCGATCGCGGTCGCTGTCTGAACGTCACGACTTGGGTTCTCACATCACTCTCGATTGGTCAGTAGTCTATCGTCACTCTGTGAATACATGAGGGGAATCCTACGACTAACCAACCTCGCAGTGTTCGTGAGTCTGCGACTCGTTTCGCGAACGATTATCGCCAAAGGCAATGCTGGACTCGATGATGCGCTGTCAGTGCTGTCGCTGTTGGTCATCATCGCTTGTGCGATCGCGATATCCATCGGTGTTTCCGCGGGCGTGGGAAAGCACATTGACCAGCTGACGCCCGAACAAGTCGTCAATGCTGGTCATAAGACGATCATCATCAACTCAATTGTTCGTCGTGAAATTGCTACTTCCATGGGATCCTTGCTGATACGGCGTAGGTAGTATGGATCTTCACATTGCCAAAGTTGGCTATCATCGCGTTCCTTGAACGCTTGTTGAATCTCAGTAGATGGATTCGCGCTGCGTTTTGGTTCGCCGGTCTGTCCAACGCTATGCTCATTTTCATCGTGTCGGTGATGTGGTTCGAGCAATGCCAACCGATCGCTCATCAGTGGGACCCAGTCAATGTGAGCTTTTTATGTGAGAGGAGATCGAGTGCTTGGACGCCCAACTGACAGCGAGTGCTAGGTACCTGGGACATGTTGGAATATCTCAATCATCAGCAATCTGGGCTACTTCACGTCAGCGCTGTCAGCGATTCTGGACCTTTTCTTTTCCGTTTTCCCTCAATTCTACGTGGCTCGACTGAATATGCCGCTCAATCGGCGAATTTGGGTAGGATCCGCTCTCGGCTTCGGCAGCATTGCATTTATCGCATCCATATACAAATTATCCCTTTTCCCTTCGACGTTCCCTGAATTGGCCACGGATCTGACGTACATTATGCCACCGCTACTCATCTGGGCCATGGTGGAAGCAAACACGCTGGTGATTACAGCCAGTCTTCCTACGATTGGACCGTTTGTTCGGCTCATGGCAGGAAAGCCGACACCGCCAAATTACATGTACGATGAGCGAGGACAAGTACAAGAGTATTATGTCGGATCATCGAGAAAGCAGTCGCGCTATCTACCCAAGATGCCCTTCTCCAACTCTGCGCCGAAGGCTGTCTCGGACAGAAGCGCGAGCAGCAAGGAGCAGTCCGACGTGTACCAGTACCCATCAGACGTCGAAGACGTGCCTTTGGTCGAGGTGAAGGGCAAGGTACACTCCAAAGGGATGGCGTCTGTGGACATGCGAAGAACGAAGCATGAGACCATCACCAAGACGGTCGAGATTGAACAGACGCATGAGCGTACACCAAATCCGGAAAATGACTCTGGCACAGGAGGTATGACAATCATGGGCTCCCCACGGTCCGTCAAACTCGAGCAGCTAGGTCTCTCGCAGCAGGCCACGGGTTAAAATCCATGACCCGGAGGATCCCAAGGCGTTCTTTCTGTTGCGATTGGAAATGCATTTCGGTACAATCAACCTATGTAGAAAGATGGAAGTATAAGATACGAGGCCTTGCAGAATCATGCAGGGCACCAATTTAGCAATATTTGAGAGAGGCCCCAGATGGTCTAGCTCATACCGTCTACGCCGCACTGGGACGTGATGCCGTCATTGATGAGCTCGCAAAGAGGTGCCATGCCGCAGGAGTCTGATCCGACAGTGCGGAGCGCGGTGACTTTGCATGAATGTGGTGCCCAATCAGATATACTTGCTTTCAAGAGCAGTTCTGCCAACAACGCGTGTGGGATTCGTTAAAACATATAATCATAAGCTCTCCGGCCCCGCTAGAGGCTCGCCCCGACGGCTTTCCCGTTTTTAGGCACCGGAGGGCAGCCGCGCAACCAAGCCTGCCGAGCCATTGGGGCGAAACACGTCCACTAAGACCTGCCGCCGGTGAGCTTTTGCCGCTCGGACCAGTCTGTGTCCCTGACGAGCAGATGCTCACCACTGCTTGCTGCTGCACGAACCTGAGACAGGGGTTGATGGAATCACATTCAATACATTCAGCAATCCTGCTGGTGGACATCGGAGACAAAGGCCAGCGCATGGGTCGCGCTCGAAATCATGCGACTTTGCCGCGCCGCTTCCTTGTAGGGCGGCGCGGCATCGCTCAAATCCAAATTCCACATGCTCCGTCATTGGCGAATTGAGCAAAATGGCGCACGTCTTGGTTGTTGCGTCGACTCTGTCGGTCAATAACGCTCAATAGTCGATCGATTGGACTTATCCCAGCAAGCCCACGTCCGTAATCCCTGCCAATGTCCCTGGCGGCGCTACAATATTGTCGCATGACCGTACAGCAACTGAGCGCTGCGAAGCTCCGCGCTAAGTGCCATTGATCTTCGGTAGACCCTGCATAGCAGATACGGACCTCAAAACTCGTGCATTCTGTGGATGTGTGCCTTTGATTTACTAACGACCCCATCCACACCGGCACTGTCTCGATCTCGCTGCAAGTAAAACAAAAATGGCCAGCGAACAATCTCTCTTATCCAACATCGTGCAGAGCGTCAAGGAGACGCTCAACATGTCCTCTGACGCCTACGTTGATGTCGCGGACGAGCCAGGCCTCCCGCCCCTCCCCGACAAAGACATGCCTGCCACGCCGTCGGACTTGCTTGAGCAGATCAAGCGGCTCGACGCCAATTCCTTCAGAGACGAGGCCGAGCGCGTGCAAGCTCGCGACATCGCCCGGAGATTCCTCGCCAGAGTGGAGTCGCCCTTCGAGACGGCATGGCGACACGTGTGGGCGCTTGTAAGCTACAGCCTCCCCGTCCACGGACGCATCGCTGCCTCAAGCTCGTGATTCTAAAGACGGAGAGCGGCGCTTGTCGAGACAGCCCGCGCTCAACGCAGCCCTCAAGGTCGCGGTAGACCTGCGCCTGTTCGAGAAGTGGAACTCAGCCGGCGCGCAGCCGATGACTGCCGCCGAGCTTGCCGGTCTGACCGGCGCGAATGAGGACATGCTGTGTAGGTCGATGGGATACGGACCAACTGCTTTGCTTGTCTCTCCTCGCTCATCACTAGCTCTGGAAACTAGCAAGATTCGTTCTGCATCTGACTGCCTGCAACGTGCTCGATGCGCACGGCAAGGACGCGTTTGTCATGACCCCCTATGCCGTTGCCATGGGCCAAGAAGGCTACAGCGACACAGCCGTGCTTTAGTGAGTCAGGCTGGGTTGGAAAGTAATCGATTGACCTTGTTCTGACCGTTCGGCCGCGGCAAGCGATCACCTGATGGGACCGGGCATGATCAATCTGCCGAGATACCTCAAGAGCATTGACTACGCCGACCCGGCGGATCCCAAGAGCTGCAACTTTCAGCACTGGCAAAGTAAGTGAACCACCGCTCTTTGATCACTCCACCCTGATCTCCATCATCGGGCACCGCTCAACCTCTCTGAAAAAGACTCCCCGCAATCCCTCTGGGACTGGTACGCCACGCGGCCCAACGACCTGCTGGCCTTCCAGCGCAGCATCTCCATCTACTCGCGCAACAAGCCCGCCTGGACGGCCATCTACCCGACCAAGGACCTGGTCGCGCGCGCCCGGCCCGGCCACCCCATCGTCGTCGACGTCGGCGGCGGCCAGGGCTCCGACATCCAGCACATGGCCGCCGCCCACCCGGGCCTGCCCGAGCGCAGCCTCGTGCTGCAGGACCGGCCCGAGGTCGTCGCGGCGCTGCGCCTGCCGGCGCCGATCGCGGCCGAGGCGCACGACTTCTTCGCGGAGCAGCCGGTCAAGGCGCCGGCGGCCTACTACCTGCACACGGTGCTGCACGACTGGTCCGACGGCGAGGCGGCCGCCATCCTCGCCCGGCTGGCGGCCGCGGGCGACAAGGGCCACACCAAGGTGCTGCTGCAGGAGGCCGTCGTGGACGCGCGGCGGCCGGACCTGCAGGACACGGCGTCGGACC
Source organism: Dicorynia guianensis (assembly GCA_037013595.1). Taxonomy (NCBI): domain Eukaryota; kingdom Viridiplantae; phylum Streptophyta; class Magnoliopsida; order Fabales; family Fabaceae; genus Dicorynia; species Dicorynia guianensis. The sequence continues at coordinate 1,316,260 of JASUAB010000019.1, forward strand.
TGACGATGATGATGGCGTTCAACGCGCGCGAGCGGACGCGCGAGCGGTGGGAGCGGGTGGCCGCGCAGGCGGGGCTGCGGGTGGAGAAGATCTGGAGCGCGGCGGGGAGCGTGGAGAAGGTGATCGAGCTGGAGATAGTGTAGGGCCGCCGAGTGGCGGGCAGGGCGAGGCGTGGGCGCCAGGACGGGGGCGGGTGCGCACCAAATGGAGCAGAGAGCGCGGGTCGCGAGCGCCGTGATCAAGCGGGAGCTGCGTCGGCCGTCGGGGGCTCGATCTGACGCTTTTTTCAATAAATTAACTACGTGCGAAACGACGGTGTTCCCGGTGGCCGCCGCCAGCGCGAGGCCGCCGCTCGTACAGTCTTGCTTTCATGCCCTGAGTCGCCCGCCGCCGCCGCTCCAAACGGCCTCGCCCCTTTTTCAGATAGCCAGCACGGTCAGTGTCCGCCTGCTTCACCAGGATTTCTTTCTTTCGTTCAGGGTCCGCGGCGGAGCCAAGGTGACAATTTCCGTGAATATAACCAAGCAAACAAAGCGCCCCCTCACTCATCTCCGGCTGCTCGTCGCTGTCCACGGCGGCAAGCGACCTGGAGCGCAGCCGATCGAATGTCACTCGGAGACGCCTCATCCCTTCTAGATGACGTGCAGAGAGTGCGCAGGAGCCACGACGGCCGATTCTCCTGCAGCAATTGTTGTAGTATCTTCCGAATTGTGACTGGATGCTGCCAATGCCCAGCTCTTGGCTGACTGATAAGGAGACCCAACGCGAAAGGGGCAACTTGGTATGAAAATTTCTGGTCATTGTGGCGGATAAACGCGCAAGAGTCTTCGTCTCGGGGGCTGTGGGCGGTTCGCACACCGTAGGATTCTGGTTGGAGCAACCTGTGCTGAGAAGACGAGGCCTTTGGATCTCGGCATATCGGATGGCGTTTCAGGAAGCTGAGACGACTTGGCAGATGGGCCAGATCATATTCTCTCCGGTCCCCAAGGGCCAGAAGAGTCAGTAGACTGGTTTCGCGTACATTAGAGCATGTTCTCCGGGAGGGAGGGCTTTTCGTAAAGGATGGTTTCCATAGCTTCCACGGGCGTTCGCGCCCTCTTTGAATGGTGAGCCATCCCAAGCCTCCGAAAGGGGTTCTCATCGAGATGCCAGGAGAAAAGCCTCAGCATAGAGAGATTTGGAGATTCTTTCAATAATCGCGCAAAAGTAAACAATAGATTAAGAAAATGGAAGAGAAATGCTACCTCACATGCGGGAATTGCCTTAGCGTTGGACCTTAACCAGAGAGTTCCCTGAAGCCAATTCACGGGGCTGGCACCGACTCCATATCGGCATGCCAGCTCTCGAGGCCGTCGATTCGTCGTTTACCCCTGAAAACTATATCAAAAGGATCTTTGAGGCTTTGCGATTTTTTTGGCACCATTTTGAGAATAATCTGGCCTTCCTGGGATCCACAGCGTGGGAAAACGAACAGGCCCTGAATGAGGTGTCGTGGCGAGAGCGAGAGTCGAACCCGCGATAACGCGTTCGTCCGATGTCCTTCGCAAGACGTCCACGGACTCACAGCAGTACAAGACGCTCTCACGAAGCCTTCTAAAGGGATTCATTGAGTCAGTTGAAAGGGGGAAAAAAAAGACTTTCCAAAGAAAGTTCCCATGCAGCCGTAATCGAGGAGGCGAGCCTTGTTTACACATCTCAATTCCAATTTCCGCTGGTAAGGGTCGCTCACCGCGGCGGTGGGTTAAGTAAGAACATTTCAGGGACCTCCTGCAAACGCTTACCACCTCGTCCACGGATCATCTAGTGCTGAATTAGATTGGCAAAAACACTAAATATTAGCATAAGTCAATTCTGCCCCTCCCTTTGCCCAAATTCTGCGGATAATTTGTGGCAATGTTTGTCGCAGATCTGCAATCCCAAATTAAATCGCAATGCTTCTGAATAAGTGCTTTGTTGACCACATTGCTTTTGCTCTCGGATCGACACAAGTCTGTCGCTCTTTTGCGGCACTCGTTAGCAAGGCCATGCGCATCGCGGTGGCGGCTCCGCCGGTATCCGTACGCGAAAGCACTCTCTGCGTCTCAATGCACGTCGCGTTGCTATCATTGTGATTGGTGTCCAGTATTCGCCACACAGTCGAGCAAACGGTTTGCAATCATTAGAGGCTGCCTTGGTCGTCTCGAGGCGCTAGAAAGGTCGCATGATTACTCTCGAGAATTGCACAGCGTGCAAATCTCTTCTTGATCACCATGGGAGGTCGCGATTCCGTCAGAAACCAATCCAACACTTCGTATCAGCGACAAAAGGCATAAATATGATCAATCTAAGGAAGCAAATTTGATGATGAAGTGGGCGAGAAAGCGGTTTAAGTACTCGCCAGCCACCTGAATATTTGGATGGCTGGCAGAATGACAGACGCCCATTGATCTCACAAAAGGCTAACGCACGATCGCAGAGCCTAAATATCCATTCTAAAGTGTAATTGTGGTTGATCCCGTGGAAAATCACTCATCCACGGCTGCCTAGCCGCAGACTACGGACAGATGCAGCAAGCAGAGCAGGGAGGTCTGCTGTCCGCCTGGCGAACATCCGAACAAGTTGGAGCCGCGCGCCGCTCAGTCATCACTGCGCATGTCTGACACAGCGAAAGCACGACACCTGAAAGCAAAGCAGACAAGCGTTGGATGTCAAAACGATAGGCCTGGAGATTCTCGGCCCGGACTGTGAGGGACACGAAGGCGACGCGGCAGGGGCGTTGTTTGCTCAGCTCGTGCAAAAAGGCTAGCGAGTCTGATCACAGCGAGGCGGTAACGGCTCTGCATCACAAAGCTGGCGCGACGAGGAAAAAGACTCAGATCAAATGCGACCAAGATTGCCCGTGCCCAGCAAACTACATGACCCGATTCGGAAACCTGGCGGACCCCGAGACCAGACGATACCGTTCATTTCTTCTGAAACCGTTCACGCAATTGAGATATACTGCACCGATGCTTGCTGCTTCCATTTGATACACGGCTCATCGAAGCAGACATGTTAAAGCAGAGCGAATGTGAGCAGGAGGTCGAGCCCACGAGAACATGCTAACACAGATCAAGGTTAGCTCGGTGGGACGACAGATGCAGCCAAGTGTGCGAACCAATGGCGAAGCCGCGTCTACCGTTCTCACGATATCAGTACGGTAACTACAGTTTACGCGCGGCATGTGAGCGCTGAGATTTGCCTGGTACGAGAAAGCGGCGGCGACGGGGCACGACCGGCTCAGCTCAGCCGCACAATGACGACATCCTCCGATCACCTGCGTGGCTGAACACCTCTCTCCATTTGCGTCCAAAGCGTCTAGCAGGCCCCCTCTCCTTCACGCCAAGGCTGGTCTGCCTGGTCCGATCATCAGGCCGAAATTTACTTCTACCTGGACTCTGCCTCCTCGCAAATCTGGCATTCCTACCGCCAACACACTCGAGTAACAACCCTCCCCCCAAATGTCCGACTTTGCACCTCCCGCGGGGCCTCCCCCGCCCAAGGTGCCTCCGGGCTGGAAGGCTCAGTGGAATGAGCAGTATCACGAGTGGTTCTACGTGAACCTCGTCAACAAGCAATCTCAATGGGACAAGCCAACCGCACCGCCACCGGGATACTCGTCCGACGACACCCCCGACGACGCGCCTCCTGCTTATTCCGAAGGAACGGACCACAAACCACCAGTGGAGAAGAGCGGATTGCACTCGAGCAATCCGTTTGGGCCTGGCCGTGGCGGTGGGCCGAGCAATGCAAACGACGACCAAGATGAAAGATTAGCCAGGCAGCTACAGGCTGAGGAAGACGCACGAGCACGTTCCAGAGGTCCAAGCGGCTCCTATTACCCTCCACCAAACCAGAGCGCCGACCGCACAGCCTATCCCTCCGGACAGTACGCTGGGGGCCCTCCATTGCTGGCGCAGCAGCAGCAGCAGCAGCAGCAGCAGCAACAGTCGCAGCAGGGAGGGTACAATAGCCCTCTACCACCGCGCCCTGACGACAAAGGCAAAGGCCTCTTTTCGAGATTGACTGGCGGCCGGCCCCATGGCGGCTCCCCTCTGCCACCTCAGGGCTCGGGATACCCGCCGCCGCAAGGGTACGGTCCCAGCGCCGGTTACTACCAACAGCAGCCCAGCTATGGGCCGACCGGCATGATGGGCTCAGGCCCTTACCAGGTCGTCCAGCAGCCCCAAAAGAGCCACCACGGCGGCATGGGCGCTCTCGGAGCCGGGGCCCTGGGTCTGGGCGGCGGCCTGCTGGCCGGCGGCCTGATCGGCGACGCCATCGGGAACGCCGACGACGGCGGCGACGACGGCGGCTGGGGAGGCGATGACGGCGGCTTCGGCGACGACGGCGGCGGTGAGTCTCTTTGCCCTCCGGCCCTGGCTCCGACCACGGCCGCAGCAGCTCTTGTTGCTTGTCCTGCATCACGAATGCATTCGCTGACCTGGCTGTCGCTTGGCGCCGCACAGGTGACGACGGAGGCTTCTTCTAGACGAGAGATACCAGCTATCTTTTTTTTCGGGGGGGGTTTGCACCTGTCGGCCCCTCTCTCAAAACCTATCCAGGGCCCGCTCCCTCAAGCTTTCCAGCCAAAGCCCTCTTTGCCCTGCTTGTCTTTTTTGTATGGCTCTCCCGCAAGCTGCTCTGCCTGTTTTCCCCGCTGCTCGCCTTCTAAGCTAGTGAGAAGCGCGTCTGGAGTGGAACGTGCAATCGCCTGCTCCGCCGTAGCATGCCGCTGTGCCTGTGCCTCGCGTCCCTGGCCGTCCAACCTGCCCCCCCCTTGCGCTGCGGCCCCACGTCCGCTCATCACTTCTTCTTCTTGCCCGCGCCGCCGCCGTCGCCGCCTGGCGCGGCGTCTGCGCTGCCGCTGCCGCTGCCGCTGCTGCTGCCGCGCCCGGCCAGCCAGCCGGCCACGTCCAGGTTGCCGAGCGAGCCGCCGCCCGCGGCCGCGCTGGTCGCCTGGGCCATCGGGTTCTTCTTGGACATCTCCTCGAACTCGGCGCGCGTCTCCTCGTCCACTGTGAATTAAATATAAAAAAATTAGCCGGCGGCCACGAGGCGAGCCCAGTCGGCGCATGGCAACGGAAACGTACTGTTGTCCATCAGGTAGGGCATGCCGACGATCAGTCCCAGGCTCACGATCGCCATCAGGATCATCGGGTTCTTGAGCAGCGACAGCGGCGAGACTTGGTTGGTGGACGGTCAGCGTGCGACGTTCCCAGCGCGTGCGCGAATTTGGTCACTCACAGCCCTGCCGCTCAAAGTAGTACTCGCGCCGCGAGAGCGCGTGCACGTCGATCTTCGCGCTGCCCTGCCTGCCCAGCCCCTGCACCTCGCCCTTGTTGGACCACTCGTTGCCCAGAAAGGTGTGCCAGGCCTGGATCTGGTGCGTGGCCTCGTCTCCCGCCGAGCCGGCCGCGTCCCACGGCCCGCTGGCGCCCTGGGCGCTGACGTCCACGCGCAGCGGGCTGAAGTTGTAGTCGGGGCACTGGATCGTGAGCATGTACGAGCCTATGGGCAGGTCGGAGAACTCGAACGCGTTGCTCTGAAGCAGCGGCACCTGGAACCGGGCGTTCAGGGCGGCGAGCGTTGCGTGCGTCGACGAGGGGAGCAGCGACGGATTCGCGAGGAGCTGGTTGGGGACGATGTTGACGGACAGGCTTGCAGCGGTTGCCTGTTGGATGTTTTGCACGAGGAGCAGCACCAGGGCCGTCAAGCGTCCGTGTGAGAGCATCTTTGTGATTTTTTGGGGAGAGGTCGTTGGGATATCCAGATGCCTGCAACGATCAGGATCGGACGTCCATCGGTTCGCTCCGCCGTCGACTGTAGCCTCTCGAACCCTCACTGGGCTGTGAACTTTCTAACGTCGCAGAGAGCGAGCGAGTTCAACACTATTACCAAGCGTCCACCAGAGTGGAGAGACAGCCGAGCAGCGCTATTACTGGAGGTTCTGAAAAACCAAGAGAGCACCCCGTCTCGGTTATGTAAGCACCCCGATGGCGCTGGATGTCACCAAATTCGAATCCAGTCCCATCGATGATGAAGGAGCACTTGACTTGTATATTGTTTTCTATTCACACAATCGGGCCGTTGGTTTTTCCATGCCATTCGCATGGTGACTCAACGCTAAATCTTGTTTGTTACAGAAACAAAAGAAAGAAACTCCGGATACCGTTATGCAAGCAAGCAAGGAAGGAAGGAAGGAAGGTATGAAAGCCCAGAGAACTTTCTTCACTTGGCCGCAGCTATCTGACCATACTGCTCAGGGGGCTGCACCATGCCATAGCCGACCTGGCTGTTTGGCTCTCCAGGCGCCATGAAGTTGGTCTCAGGGTTGCCGGTCTCCTTGGCTGCCGAGCATCTGGCCATCGTGGGCGAGCTTCTGCTGATGACATCTGTGAAGTAGAAATTCTCGACCACCTTTCCGATCGCAGAACCGCTGGCTTTGGAACCCTTGTTCTGGTCCACTAGCTGAACTTTGCTAAGATTGGCCACGCTTTGGCTGGCCGGCTCAACCACATCGTACCGCCGCAGAGACGGGCTGATCTCCTCCATGCGGTCTCGCAGTTGCTCAACGTCATCGTATGGTAGAGGCTTGCCCAGGTATTCGCTGACAGCCCTGATGATCTTCCAATCGTCGCGAGCCGCGCCCGGCAGCCCCGTAGCGGCGCGAGCAAGCTGGACACGTCCTTCCGTGTTCACGTAGCTTGCATGCTTCTCCGTGTACGCGGCCCCGGGAAGGATGACATCAGCCAGAGATGCGCCCTTGTCTCCATGGTGGCCCTGATAGATGACAAACGCGTCTTTGGGAACGTCCTCGTTGGTGATCTCGTCTGCGCCCAGGAGGTAGACCATCTTGGGTTTCGTGCTCGCTTGTTGAGGTGAAGGCGTCGTGAAACCGACCTCGTAGGCTCCCGTTCGGCCTCCAGATCGCTGCAGCACGCTGTATCCGTTCCACTCAGCCGTCTGGAGATTCGACTTGTGCTTCTCGACGAAGCTTCCGATCGTCTCAAAGAAAGCTTTGGCGTCCGGATGCTCTGCGATACCACTTCCCACTATTACCATCGGCTTCTCCGCATTCGCCAGCGTCTTGCCCCATGCGCCGCTCAATTGTTCCTTGAGCGCTGCGTGAGTGTTGCCAAGCTGCTCATAATCAAATGTGGACTCGAAAGGTTCGCCTACACTGCCGACTACTAGATCGGACCGGAGCCATTGTTTTCTGATGCGAGCGTTTAGACCGGCAGCTTCCCATCGTGGGTTGGTACCAACAAGCAGAATCGCATCTGCCTCTTCGACCCCAGCGATCAGAGAATTGAAAGAGTAGTTAGCCCGCGTATCGATTCCATGTGCGACCGGTGCGTTGCCGCCAGGCTGGTCCAGCGCCAGATTATCCGAGTTCAGGCTATTGGCAAGATCTTTCATAGCAACTAGGGACTCGGTGTCGATCAGTTGACCTGCGATCGCTTTGAATTCGTCATTCAGGGGGTTGAGTTTTTGATAAGCCGTTCCGATCTCTACTAGAGCCTGTTCCCACGTGGCTGGTTGGAAAGATCCGTCCTTCTTGATAAGCGGAATAGTCAACCGTTGTGTCTTGAGGCCATCGCATGCAAATCGGGTTTTGTCGTTGATCCACTCTTCGTTGATATCATCGTTCAATCGTGGAAGCACTCGCATGACCTCGAGGCCTCGGGAATCGATCCTGATGTTGGAGCCAAGCCCGTCCAGAACATCCACTGATTCAGTGTGTTTGAGTTCCCACGGTCTCGCCCTGAACGCATACGGCTTTGACGTCAGGGCTCCAACAGGACACAGATCGATCACGTTGCCAGACATTTCCGAGTCGAGGTTCTGCTCCAGGTAGGTACCGATCTGGATGTCGTTTCCGCGGCCAGTCGAGCCCAGTTCAGCGGCTCCTGCAATGTCATTGGCGAAACGGACGCATCGCGTGCAGTGAATGCAGCGGTTCATCGATGTCTTGATAAGCGGCCCGATGTTCTTGTCCTCTACTGCGCGTTTCCCGCCGATCTCGTGGAAACGACCGCGATCGGCTCCGTACCTCATCGACTGGTCTTGCAAATCACATTCACCTCCCTGGTCACAAATCGGGCAATCGAGAGGGTGGTTGGCGAGCAGGAATTCCATGACGCCCTCGCGGGCCTTGTGTGTGAGGGGCGAGTTCGTCTTAACCTTCATGCCCGGCTGGACGGGCCACGCGCAGGACGCAACCGGCTTAGGGGCTCTTTCGACCTATTGCGAGATTGTCAGACACGTCCAAAGACCTTCGGATCATGAGCAAGACAACTCACCTCGACAAGACACATTCTGCAATTTCCCGCGATCATCAACTTGTCATGGTAGCAGTATCGAGGGATCACCACGCCTGCCTTTTCGCACGCTTGTATGAGGGAGGACCCAGCTACGCATGTCGATCAGCACCACATATTCGCTGTTACGGACGGCAGGGGCAAATGTACCAGGGACTGAGACGGGAATGTCGTCTGTCATGCAATGTTAGCGGTCGCAGGTCCATTTGCAACGTAGCACTCTCGCACGACCGTACCTATAAACAGCTCAACGTCGGCGCGCCGCCTGCTCGAGGCGGACAAAGCTCTGGCTCCATGCTGTTGTGCGAGGCCTCCTACGCGAGACAAGCCCAGCGAGCGCAAGGCCTGTCGTTGCAGCATCTTGCCAAGCTGTTGAGCGGCAAAGGGGGGGGGAAGAAGTTGGAGAGGAGAGAGGCGTTTGCTGCAGTGCTTGTCGTTAATTGCTGCATACACCTTTCAAAGGTCAGAGGTCCAAGCACCATGTCATTATGTAATCACCTAATCCCGAATCGCGACGCCGCTGATTGGCTGGATTCGAGGCTGCCGAGTCTCGCTGCCATAAAGCAACGCAAAATTTACCTCCTCCCTTCCTTTTCCCCTTCCTCTTCAACTCATTCTTGAGGCACATTGTATTGTAGGGAGATTCCTAGGAGAGGCCTGACAGCTGTTCATCGATGGTGATCAGCCTTCCCGCCATGAATCTTCCCCCTAATAGGTGCCCTAGAGCGCGAAGCACCGTAGCTGGAGCAACTTGAGATTTGTTTTGATGAGATTTGTTCCTTACCGACGCGTGCGACATGTTTTTTTCACAACGCTTTCGCTGGTCAAAACTGCGGTCACTGGAAACTGGGTCAGAAAAGAAGCGACGAGATTAGAAGACAATCATGCAATTACTGATTTGATCTCAGTTGTTAAAATTTGAATGGGGCATTGTGCTTTGGTTTCCATTTCATCATTATAAAGCCGCCAAACTATGTAGAAAAGCCTTCAGCCCTTCGACGGCTAGTACAGAATCAAAATGCTTGTGCGCCAGTCCAGAAATCATCGTTCATGTGGTGAATCGTTTGGCGTATGCTGTTGGCGGTGCGCTGAGCGGCTCCTGATTCATCATCATCCTCGGAGAGGCTCTGCCGGCATCGTGGCCGAAGCCGGTGGAAAGGGTTGCAGAACTCGGTAGCATGCTCTCCAGCTCGCTGATGTCTCGAGGGGAATCTACGAAAACGGGTTCGTCAGCCTTTTTGTGCTCAGCGATCAAAGGTAGTAATGGCATCTCGTTCCGAGTTTGCTGAGCTCGCGCCCTCCTCTCCGCCTTGGCGGCATCGTGTGTGCGATCGTATAGGTACAGTCCGAGGAAGGTGATACTTATGCCCACTCCCTGGATGGACGTGATGGGATTGCCGAACCAGACGATCGCAAACGTGATCACAAACACTCGCTTGATCAGAGACGCTACCGAATAGGTAACGGGCGAGATCATGGAGAGCAGTACGAAAGCCACCAAGCTTTGGGCAAAGTGAAAGGTGCCGTTGAAGATGAACTCCAGTGCCAGCCTACCATGATCCAGTGCATCCGGCCTGTCAGCAAGGTTGACCGCGCCATCCTTCATGAGTTGATGGAAAAGTGCCGGCGCTTCGGACCACAGCCAGATAGGCGTAGTGAATATGAAGGCCAGTCCCGAAGAGTAGCATAGCAAGTTCAATTTGTCGGGTTTTTTCGCCGCAAGCTTCCCCGCAAGGCCCTCCGATTCAGCGCGCGCGGCTTCATTGAACAGTCTTTTGGAGACGATGTTTTGGGTGACGAACAAAAGTGCTGACCCAAATGCTGACGCCAAGCCAATAGTGTTGGTCGAGATGTCGGCCGAGCAGGCCATGACCACTCCCAGAGTAAGAGGAATCAGCGACAGGTACGTCGGTACGGAGTAGCGGACGCGAAATACGAGTCGATAGGCCATCACAGTGAACACGGGAGAAAGACCCTTGATGGTGTGTACGAGAGACACCGGTATGCGAGACATGGCGTCCGAATTCAGAATATGACCTCCGATTTGGAAAGCTGTGAGTGGGAGAGTCGCTCTTATGAGATCGAGGCTGGGCCGCTGAATGGAGTATCGAAGGGCGGGGACGAGGGTTTGGAGGATAGGAAAGGTGTGCGCTAGAATCGACGAAAGCACACACCAAGTGGAGACGAAAGCGAACTGGACGAGAGTGAGTGTGACAGGCTGACGGAATGCGGTGAGGATGGATTTAGAGGAGGCATTGGAGAATATCGATGTCATGTACCATACTGCACAGAGGCCCTATTTGCAGTCAGCGTTGAGAACAAGTACGGTCGCGACGGCACGGCTCAAACGTACTATCAGACTGTAGGAAACAGGAGCCTTGAGCGCTTCGGCGATTTCATGCGCATTCTCGGTTACACTGGCTCTGCGGTTGTGAATCGTGCGGATGGCCTCACTGAGACTCTTTTGGCGAGATCTGTTGGAACCGGTGTAGATGGATTGGAGCACGCCGTGCCCGCCATTCTGAGCTTTGCGAGGCTGCCAATGGCCGTTGGCGGGATGCGCCATTAGCTTGGATATTCTCAGCTGCGATGCGCGGAGAGTGGTTCCCGGCCTGACCTCGGTCTTCGTTCAGCGTTGAATCTTGTGGCACCGGAGGAAACTTGTACACTTCGCTACTGTCAGGCAGAGGGGAAGCTGCGTGTTGGCTCGCCAACATCCTGTACTCGATTGCGCAAGTGAACGGTCAAGGTGATGGCATTCTGATCGACAACCATTCAGGCAGCACTCCGAGTTCCGCTACTGCTGGTGCTGGTGCTGCTTTGCGGCGGTGCTTGAGCTGCCGACGCGTATCAGACGGATAATTGTACACACGGAGCCAAATACGTCAATGCAACTGCAACGTTGTATTTTGGCAGGGTATCACTCCACTCCGCGAGCACCTCACCTCACCTCAGGCACCTCGGGCCCGGGCTCCACTGAGAAGCAGGGTGGAGGTTGTCGGCAGTGTGCATCTCATCTTGTGCCGTCCCGACCTCCCCAAGCAAGCATAATAAACCCAACGCCGGACTCGAGGCTCTTTGGCCAAGATGGCCGCCGATGAAGAGCATCCTCATTCTCCTGACATACCTCAGTTTCGTGAGAACCTGCAAAATGACGAGGAGCTTGTCATTCGACGAGCAGTGGGTCATACTTGGTCCGTTCCAAATAGGAACACGAGGTTGGGAGCATGATATCCGACTCGTTTGCTTGGTCTAACTGTGAATGAAGAAGTCGCATGGGGCGCTGATCCCTTGGAAACCCATGGCGGGTTCCGCAATTTGCCTTATGATGGCAGCACCGACTTTCCGAGCTCTTTGCCCGTTGGTGGCTTCACCAGCTGGATCAAAACCAGCTTTATGCCAGCGCATGTGAATGAGATGGGAGCACAAGTCAATCTCACTATCGAGCATCCAAACGTAGACTGGGCACAGCTGCAGAGCGTGTATGGATTTGCAGCTTTGCAATACCAAACGTGGGCAAGAGGTCACTTCAATGTTCATGAAGCCTGTCAAGCGAGCGTGCTGCTGGACGCCACAGGCGTAATCGAATCATGGATTGACGGTGAAATAAACCATTTTGGCGGTGATCTCTTTGGTTTCAGTCGAGCACCAATCAAGCTTGACCTCCAACCTGGCAAACATCGCGTGGATATTCGCCTGGTGAGAGATGTCCGAGCTTTCGGAGCCGAGATCCCACCCCTCGTTGAAGCCTCTTTGTGCCTTCGAGTATGCGAGGAACCAGTGATCGCCTCCGTCAAGCATGTTGTAATCAGTGATATTGTGGGGGAACATTTTGCTGGAGAGCTGGCCTCAGTGCCGATTACGAATGCTGGGTCGCATGCAATCGAGGTCGTTGAAGCCTTCAGCGAGACAGTGAGTTTGCTCAGGTTGCGTATTCCAAATTCTTACACGGCTAAACAATTTCTTGTAAGAACGGTGTGTCTGTAAGGCTGCTCGCACAAAAGGACTTAACGGTACAACCGGGACAGACGAGACCGGTTAAGTTTGGTGTTACCGGAGATTTTGATGGTTCCATTCCAGACACGATTCTCATGGCGTTCCGATACAAGCAATCTCCTCGAGTGGTGATTGGACAGACATCTACAACACCGGAGCAGGCACCGTTAAGCGCGCGGACGGCTGTGAAAGTCCAGATAGCCGTGCGAAGCAAGAAATTATCAGAGCCTCACAAGTATACGTACCTGCATCGCAGTGGCATTGTCTCATATGGGCTGATACGGCCGCCGATGCATCGGAGCTTGTCCAGCCACGCAAATGCAGATTCCCTACCTGTCATGGTCAATCTTCATGGTGCTGGCGTAGAAACATCGTCGGAGGAGCTGGCGCATTCGTTGGATGGCACTGAGCATCTTGGAGCTTGGCTGATCTTTCCATCGGGCTGTACACCTTGGAGCGGTGATGATTGGCATGCGTGGGGCTGGGCGGATGTCGACTCCTTCGTCGAAGCTATAAGTTCGTGGATAAAGGCGATGTCTTGGTCTGGGCCGTCATTTGATCCTCGAAGATTATTGCTGGCAGGCCATTCGAACGGAGGTCAGGGGGTATGGTACGGGGTGAGCCACTGGCCAGACAGAGTCATCGGCGTCGCAGAAATCTCAGGCTACATGTCCATCCAAAGCTATGTGCCTTACCAGCTGTGGAGCGAAGCCGAGCCATTTGCTGCAGCTGTAATTCAGGCCTCGCTCAGCTCGTATCGACACGAACTACTTGTCCCGAGCAACGTCATCGGAATACCAGTTGCACAGCTGCACGGCGGAGCTGATGGAAATGTACCTCCCTTTCACTCTCGTAGGATGCATCAGCTCTTGCTTCAGAGATCGCAGGGTTCGACGTACAAGGAACTTGCGGGCAAGGACCATTGGTTCGATGGAATCATGACCACGGAATACCTCAGGGATTTCTATGGCCGCATTCTCGACCGCCAACACACCGGTAAAACCCCGCCGAGAGCCTTCGAGCTGGCCGTCGTCAATCCAGCAGAGACAGGCGCAAAATTCGGGCTCTTGATAAAGGAGATCGTCGTTCCTGGTCAAGTGGGTAAACTGTCTGCAGAAATCAGCAGCGATACCATCAAATTACGCACGAGCAACGTCCGATACTTTTCACTGGACAGCTCGAGCTATCGCAATCAGGGCTCGATCCTAATTGATAAGTCGAAGTTCTCAATAGGCGATCCTGCCGATGAAACAATTTGCTTCAAAATTCAGTCTGACCGCTGGTGTCGCATCAGTTGTCCCTCGTCGGCGACTCATTCCAAGACTCACATCGGTGGCATCGACGCTTTACTTTCAACGCCTGGGCTGTTCTCGATCATGAGCAACGAAGCTCCGCCGCAACGCCTTGGCCTCCAGGTTTCACGCAACTTATTTCAGTACTTCGGAGCTGATTCGGAGCTGGATGTGATCTCGTCCGAAAACCGGGTCTCGCGCTCTGGCGGCAACCGAATCAGCATCTACGTACGAGAGAAATGGGAGACGACGACAACGGACTTTCCAATCACCTTACAAGATTCTCACATTTCCCTGACAGGGCCGCATGGTATCACCAGGTCTTACGAGGACGGGGGAGCGGGCTTGGGCATCATCTTCCTTCGTCCGGGGGAGGATGCGCTGCTTGAGGCAATCGTATGGGGCATCGACTATGCCAGCACCTCCGTCGCTGCGCGCCTCTTGCCCATGTTGACCGGTACTGGCCAACCGGATTTCGTAATTGTGACAAAGAAGTGCCTGGGCGAAGGTCTGAATGGAGTGCTCGCCCTCGGACACTTTGATAGCGATTGGAAGGTGTCTGGCAATTCGTACTTTACCTAGTTTGACGGCTACTGGTCACAGGGTGGTCAGGTAGGTTCCTTGGCCTTTGGTAGGTAGATGGGACGAGACAAGTTATCCGATAATCAGCGTGCCGGCGGGCGCGGACGCGTGCGATCGTTCTTGGGACGCGTTGTGGAAGGGAGGAGGGGGGGTACCTTCCTTCTGAATAACTTCACATCCACGCTCCCCTGTTTGCAATCTCCCGCAACCACGCGCCCACACACCCACGCTCCCACATTTAGTCCTGGGATTATTCCTTCGCCACTTGGCTCAACCACTTGCTTCCTTCCCATTCGTTCATTCAATTTTCGGTTTTTCTATCCAAGCTCTCTTTCTTAGGTACTTTCAATTCCGTCTTTCGCCATCGCCACCACTGCATCTGGCTGACTGGGCATGCAAAGTGCGACAGCCAAGCATCGTGACTGCCCTCCCTCGTTCTCTTGCTCTCATTCGATCTAAAGGCCTCCTACATTCTCTAATACTCGGTCTCCTCGTTCCTTGACCGACTATCGGGGATTTATCTCGTCGAACAATCCTCTCGACAAACATCTAGTCGCCAACTGCTTCCAGCCTTGCTTCAACCTGTCATTTACGAACCACGATTACAGCTTTTCTTTTTTTCCCTTGGGAGCGTGATTCACTTATTCCTCTCTCCCACCATCTACCTTACTTTCCTCTATCCCCCCCCCTTTTACCCTACATCATTTATCGATCGAGGTTGAACGTAGATCACGGTTGTCAGAATGTACAAGACTCACGGATCCAACGAAAATCTCTCTTCGGGCAAGGCATTCCAAGGCTTTCGCATTTATGAAGACACCACCCCCACCACTGGGAAAGAGCCTGGACAGGCCTCTTCTATGAGCATGGCTAAGCCAGGCATCAGCCCGAACTTAGGTTCCACTGCCAATGAACGCGATCTCCGTCCCAGGCTTCCTTCCAGACAGGATACTCCGAAACATCATACCATTCAGGATATCATGCCGCTTTTGACTTCAAAGCTCCAGAACCAAGCATCATCTTCAGCTGCTATGAGCCCTCAGCTATGTGTTGGAAATACTAAAGTAAGCTTCTTGATTCTCTCCTACACTCGCGCCCAGAAGGCATTGCTGATCAAACCATTCCAGGCCAATATTTCTGTACCGCACCAGGCCGAATCTCACGCTGACAAGGTCCAAGACATTTTGAAAAGCATGGAGAGAGCTCACATCGGTGAAGAGACGCGCCAAATCCGGGCTCATTCCTCGAATGAGACTCTGTCCCTGGAGAGTCGGGCCTTGCCGACTTCTGCCGCCTCCACCCCTTCCAAAAAGTCCGACGACCGCAGCCGGGATGAGTCCACTTCCGAGATCGCCCGTTTGAAGGACGAGCTTGCTGCCGCGAATCATAAAATCGCACAAGCAAACAACGAACGCGAGGAAGCCAACAACCGCATCCTGAAGATTGTCCAGGAACTTGCCAATGAGCGTACCGCTCGTGAGAGCGAAGACAGAGGTACCAATTCCGAATCGGAGCACAGAGCCCTGAAAAACCTGGACGACGCAATGAGAGGCAGCCAGTCCCCTAACCAGTTTGATACTTCAGCGATTCGACGTGCCATCAAGCAGCACCACGACCAGCAACGCTTTGAGCCTACTGCCTACGGCCAAGTGCCGCACCAATATTGGCCAGCAGCTGAGTCAGAGTGGGCCTCGCCGGCACCACCTCCTGGCCTGGACTTCCAGACTCAAAGCAGTCTCCGCGGCCAGCAAAGCCGTCACGCAGCTGATGCTGGACAGCTGAGCCAAGCAGCTTACAGATATAATCATGCTTGGGCCTCTTACGGGGCGAGTGCTGCAACATCTGCTACTGCCAGTCCACCAGCTACCCCAGTAGGATTTTCCGCCATTAACACCTTTTCGCAGGCGCCCAGCACCTTCGGTCAACAGCCTGCAGTTGGCTCTGCACTTTCTCCCACTGCGATGGAGTACAACGGCTACGGGCCAGCCAACTATACCCAACCTGCTGGGAACAACCCGTGGAATCTCTCAGGCCGAAACCAACAGCATGCCTCGCACCACGATCAGGGCAATCAGGCCACCGGTGCTCGTTCTACCTATGTCGGCACAACCGAGCCGATGAATTATCGCCGCTTGCTCGATCGCAACGTGAGCTGCAACTGGAAATACATTGTCGACAAGATCGTGTGCAACAACGACCAGCAGGCGTCCATATTTCTGCAGCAGAAGTTGAAACTCTCCGGCTCTGATCAGAAACACGAGCTCGTCGAAGCAATCATTGCTCAAGCTTACGATCTGATGATCAATCGCTTCGGCAATTTCCTCATCCAGCGCTGCTTCGAACACGGGACCCCTGAGCAGGTCATCACCATCGCCGAAGCGATCCGCGGCAAGACTTTGCAGCTGAGCATGGACGCCTTCGGTTGCCATGTGGTGCAGAAAGCGTTCGACGTCGTTCCGGAAGACTACAAAGCCATCATGGTCCATGAGCTTCTGCGCCGCATTCCTGAGACTATCATCCACCGTTACGCATGTCATGTGTGGCAGAAATTGTTCGAGCTCAGGTGGAGCGACTCGCCCCCTCAGATCATGAAATTCGTCAACGAAGCCCTCCGTGGCATGTGGCACGAGGTAGCTCTCGGTGAAACAGGCAGCTTAGTTGTACAGAACATCTTCGAGAATTGCCTCGAAGAAGACAAGGTTCGTTTGGGCTGTGACACTATAAATCTTTTGTTACAAATACTGACAGTTTTTTCTACAGCGCCCGTGCATCAACGAGGTGCTCAACAGCATCGACATCGTATCCCACGGACAATTTGGAAACTGGTGTATTCAGCATATTTGCGAACACGGTGCACCGCCGGACCGCAGCCGCGCCACGGAACACGTCCTCCGCTTTGCGACTCAGTACAGCACAGATCAATTCGCTTCCAAGGTCGTGGAGAAATGCCTCAAAGTTGGAGGATCAGACTTTCTGAACAGATACCTCGAAAAGGTGTGCGAGGCTCAGCCAGACCGGCCTCGCATGCCCCTCATTGATATCGCGGGAGATCAGTACGGCAACTACTTGATCCAATTCATTCTGCTGAACTCGGACCCGCACCACCGTGAGATGGTTTCCCAGCACGTCAGGTATGTGGATCTTATGACTGACGAACGCCGTTCACGTGACTAACGAGAAATATTTTGTGTTTTCAGGAAACATATGGTCTCTCTCCGTGGATCCAAATTCGGCTCCCGAGTGGCTATGCTTTGTTGCAACTCCAGCATGTCCACCCGCGCTGGGCCAGCTTCTGGAATTGGCATGTCTAACCGCTACTACCATGACGGGCATATGAACGATGCTCGCCCGCTTGGACAAATGCCTGGGCCATATCACCACCGCTGAGCATTTCGCGGACTCAACAGTCGACTGCCTGGTCGACTGGACGACAAACACGACGGAGACAGTGTCGTAAGAAAATCGCCTCGCCCCTTCTCCTATCATTTCAATGGAGTGAAACCATCAATTCTGTTTACTCATCTCATCAACAGATCTCGTCAAAGTTTGGGTCCAAATTCCTTGGCACGACGCCCGATACTTTCAAGGTGGTCAGACCACGTCCGAGTCACTTTATTCGGCTACTTTGAATGCACCCTATGTTGACTGATTTCCCTTTTAATACTCGCTCTCTTTCTGTCCCTCTTTCATTCTAAAGACTTCTTCTTTTAATATCGCTGACGGAAGCGATGCTCCATACGGCAATGGATCTCTCCATTTTCGGCCACGCGTCAAAGCCCCATGGCTGTCCCGGTGTCTACTCCAACAATTCTTGTCGTGGACACGGTTTCGATATCACAAGAGTGGAGCGGCATTGTTCGCAATGTATCGTCCGAATGGCGCCAGTTGTAGCCAGATCAATCAAGGCAAGCTCAGAAGATGGTATGAGAGGCTGTCGACACAAAGTAGGAGTTTTGGACTTTTCTGACTCGATCAGTTCGACAGGTAACTTTTAATACAAGACATAGCAACTCAAATCAACCTCATAAAAGCAACCCCAATCCCTCTTGACCGTTGTGTGACAGTTCTTATCTGAGTTCTATTCGTGCAATTTCACATGTTAGTTAGTTCTAGATCGACACATGACACAGGTGCAGGTGATCTCCCGCTTGGTTGGCACCGATAGTCGTACATTAAGTCTCTGGGGCCGGAGCTGCCGGCACTTGAGATCTTTCCCAAGGCTTCCGGCGAGGGAGCATCTGGGAGACGGAGCCTCTGCCTTCAAGAACGATGTTTGGGATTTGTCTGACACCCGGGATTTCCTCGCCCTTTTGAGTCCGGCGCGCCAACTCGTCAAAGCCCAAAGCCGGCACACGCTCTTCGTCCGGGACGTCATGAGCAGTGGATAGCACCCGGTTGCTTGAAATAGCTGAGGAAAGGGCCTCAAACTCCGAGACCGCAGTGGCATTGAAGGTCGGCGCAGTGATCGGACTCAGGGAGGATACACTTTGCCGCTGGCGCCATGCGGAGTACCGATCGAAGTCGACATGAATGCCATATTTGCGCTGATAGTAAAAGCAGCGGGCACGCAAGGTCTGGCGCTCGACTTCATCCAAAGGCATGGCTTGTTGTGCGCTGTTGCCGCTGGCGCCGAGGATGGCTGACAATCCATATTGAAAGGAGTGATCAGAGGTCCAGGGGTAGTTCTCGACATGTGCGAAGAGCGCGGACGAATCGGCTCCAGCAGCGGTGGTGCTGGCCATGTTAGGCGAGGAATCTACAGACGTGTTGGCTTGAACGACGGAAGCTGGGGGCGCTGGGTAGTGAGTTGCGTGGTCAGATATCGGAGAAGATGGAGGCGAAGAAGACATTTTCATCAAAGACGTCAAATGAGCAAGTCTCAAAGTAAGACTAAACGGACGCAAACAAGCAAAGGACCAAGCGGGGTTTTTTGCTCAGAACCTGTCTCTTACCCACGACCAACGCTGTATGACATCCTCCAAATATTCAAATGTCGGACCCCTGAGGTTAAGCCTGTAAAGTCCAGCAACCGGGGGCCGTGACCACCGGGGATGATAGATGGTCGTTGCTCTCGATCGTCATGGGCATAGTCCGCGGCGGCTAATTCCCTATATGAACCGCGCTTAGACTATGTGGCGCGAGCGCGGTTAACAAGCGCGGTGGCTGTGCACAGATCACGTATTGATCAACACCAGACTCACTCAAAAAGTATTGCCTCGTTCAAAGCTGCACAAACCCAAACCGCATCTTCTTTATCTTCCATCCTCCTCACCCCGTATGTTGACAGCGGTGCTCTTGCGCATTGTCTAACAACTGTATTCTACCTGCCTTTGAACTCCTCCCAGAAGAAAAAACCTCATCCAGCCTCACGATCCATCATTTTGCCCACCGGTTGGCACCACTGAGCTTTGCTTACCCTTGCTACGAGCGCGTTTGCATCTCCTTTGTGCATAATGACCGAGTTCATTGGGTGAGTGGACGCGTCAAGCACCCCGTGCACGCTAAGCTCAGTTGCGCTGACCACTGTCACTCCAGATCTCGCATATCTTTGGTGTCGCGCAGCGATATACGGTGAGCTCCGACGATCGTCAGCCTCTCGACAAGACAAGTACTAACATGCCTGCTTGTTCCCCATCAGATACGTTGGCGTCCTTCATGAGATCAATTCCGAGAACTCCACGGTTGCTCTGGAGCATGTGACCTCCTTTGGAACGGAAGGTCGAAAGAGCGACCCAGCCGAAGAAATCCCACCGTCTGATAGCGTCTATGAGTACATTGTTTTCCGGGGAAGCGATGTCAAGGATTTACGAATCGAAGAACCTCCAAAGGAAAAGCCTCAGCCCCCCACGCAGGTGCCGAATGATCCTGCTATTCTCGGCGTAAGTTTTCCCCAGTACCTTTGTTCCTGCTCTCTCTTATGATGAAACATTCCGGATGTGATTTTTTAACAAATCCGACGAGCGCAAAACCCATGTGGATGTTTCCGTTGCCTTCCTACTGATAATTGGAGAACTCGTTCTTTGTCTGCCTGTCTGCACACGTTAGAGGACTATTTAAGCTGACTCGAGCCGATTCTCCAGAGCGGTACTCGACCTCAGCAACCTCCACAGCAACCACAACAACCACAGAACCAACAGCTCCCACCCAGTCAACGCGGCCCCTTCCCCCAGCCTCCTTCCTTTCCTTCACCAAACTTCAACCAGTACCAACAGCCGGGCTTCAACGGAGGCTTTGGAGGCCCGCCGCCAGGCGTGCCAGGGCGAGGCGGTTTCGGTGCCTATGGCGGTGGGCCCCCAATGGGTGGCCCCTCGGCTGGTCCTCCTGGTTGGTTTCCACAATACGGACAGCAGCAATTCCCTCCAGGATCTATGGGAATGCCTCCATACCACCAGCAACAAAACCCACCGTTTGGAGCGCCCCGCGGCCCGGCCGGTACCCATGGGCGTGGTCCTTCAGTCCCAGGCGGATTTCAAGAAGCACCCGGAAACAATGCAACCACTCCCAAACCCGCAGAGATGGCTGCCCCTCAGAAAGCCGCCTCCAATTCGAGCAAATCAAACACCCCTGGACCCGCTTTGACGACAGTCAATCCGCCACCGCCGCCTCCTGTAGAATCTAAACCTCACCCAACCGAGGCTCTCGCCGGTACGACGAATCCGAGCGCTCCTATTAAACCCCCACCTCAACCAGCAGCTGCCAACACCAAACCTGGAAAAGTCCAGCCAGTATTCCCACTAGCAGGTGGACCGGCAAAGGCCAACAACAGGAATGCAAATCCGATGCCAAATGCTCTGAACAATGTGAATGCAGCTGCGACTATCAAACCGCCGACCATGGCGGCCGCCGCAGCGGCATCGGCAAACCCTAACAATTCTACGCAAGCAGCGACAGCAGCTGTTCAGGCGGCTATGGCTAAAATCAGTGGAATGCAAGCACAAAAACCGAGCGGCGGCCCCGACGGAAACCAAAGAGTGGATAATTTGACTCAGCGAGTGAATGAAATGAGGATCGATAATCAGAATCGCAACGCTCGTGGGGGTGCTGAAAACCAACACCATCATCAGACTCGCCGCGGGCGTGGTGGCAAGGGACACGGCGGCAACCGAGAGCAAGGGCGCGAGATTGAGATCCCGAAAGAAGCGTTCGATTTTGAGACGGCCAATGCCAAATTCAACAAGCAAGATCTCGTCAAAGAAGCAATCGCCACTGGCGTGCCTACGAGTTTTGGTGCGGCAGCCAACGACATGGACGGTGGCCCGGAAGCACACGACTTGAGCCATTCCTCGAACACCGCCAACGGAGCCACGGAGTCGGTCAGGACATACCAAAAATCGAGCTTCTTCGACAATCTTTCAAGCGATGCAAGGGACAGGGAAGACGAGAGAAGCGGCCGTAAGGCTGCCAGCGGACACGAGTTCAGGAATGAGGAGCGCAAGCGCAACATGGAGACCTTCGGGCTGGGCAGCGTGGACGGCGGCGGCGGCGGACATCGCGGCGGCTACCGCGGACGCGGAGGATCCGGTCGTGGCGGCGGCCCCGGCGGTCGGGGCTTCCACCAACGCGGCGGAGGCAACAGGGCCGGCCGCGGCGGCAACAACTCTTACCGTGGACAGCAGCGCGGAGGCGGCTTCATCGCTGGGGGCGGTGCTGGGGCGCCGGCAGCTGCTGGCGCTGCAGGCGGCGCGTCGGGCATGCAGATCCAGTGATCCTGCTTTGCTACGAAACAACAGTGCAAGATACAAAAGTTAGGGGAAAGGGGAATCTGAAGAGGACGGGCGGGCAGTTTGCCATCGCCCCGGATAAGCCATGCTCTTCTTTGCTTTGCTCTTCCTTTTGTTTGTTCTGTGAATTTGTTTGCCTTTGCCTTGCCTCGCCTTGCTTCTGCTGCCCCGCCCGCCGGGGGTAAGGAGAACCTGGAAGATTAGATGGGAGAAATAACAAGGCACTGTATCTTTGTTGGAGGTGACGTCCTTGCTATTGATTGAGATGGATAAATGAAATTCGTTATTATTGGTAACTAGTTGCTAGAATGACAATTGGTCAATCCGTGGGACGTTTCTGTTTCCTTTCCTAAGCTGTAATTATGCCAAAACAAAGCAGAGTCACGGCTATCGATAAAAGCGTCAGATGTCCAGATCCATAGCCCTACGACGTGCACTTCTGGATAGCATACGACTACAGCAAAAAGTGCTCCCATCACGCTGCACAGCAGTGCGATCGCATCGGTGACAGAGCTCAGAGGCCATCACAATGCCCATCATAGTCCAAGCGCCAGCGCCGGCTCGGCCAATCCAAGAAAATGCAGGACTCCCGAGCTTCAGTGGCTCGAGACATGCGGACAGCGACGGCGATCTGGACATGATGTTGCAAGAAGAGAGCGACAGGCTGGATCTCAGGCCGGCCAAACGCGCCAGGCTGTTGGAAGGCACCAGTGACGACCATGAGGCTGTGATCGTCACCCCCGGGGAAGTGATAACGGACGACACGCAGTGGATGCGGTGAGCTTCTATCACTTTGATTTCATCATATTGGCGCTCGGTTTATTTGTTTTGGACGTGGTATGCTGATCTTGCTCCATCTTAGTGGCCATGGCACGACCATGCCGACGCAGGCATCTGCATCGATCGTCTCCACGCTTGCGGGGACGTTGCAAAAGACCAACAAGCTGCTGAGCGTCTCGCCGCTCCGCGCTCGCTACACGCCGGAGATCGGCGACCTGATCGTTGGTCGCATCGCGCAAGTGCAGACGCACCGCTGGAAGGTCGACATCGGCGCGCCCCTGCTCGCAAACCTCCCGCTTGCCTCGATCAACTTGCCCGGAGGCCAGCTGCGGCGCCGCACCGCCGTCGACGAGCTCAACATCCGGGACTACTTCGTCGAGGGCGAGCTGCTGGTCGCCGAGGTGCAGGTGGTCCACTCGGACGGCGCGGCGGGCCTGCACACGCGCAGCCTGAAGTACGGCAAGCTGCGGAACGGCTCGTTCGTGGCGGTCGCCGGCCACTCCGGCCGCCAGGGCACCGCCGGAGGCGTCGTGCGGAGCCGCCGCCAGATCTTCCGCATGCGCGCCGCCGGCGGCGCGGGCGCGCTCGAGGTCGTGCTCGGCGTTAATGGCTACGTGTTCGTGGCGGCGACGCCGGCCAGGCCCGGCGCCGCCGCCGCGCTCGAGGACGACCAGGACGAGCTGCTGGCCCCGGCCGCCGACCCCGGCAAGCCCGTCGGCTTCTCCGCCATCGACGACCAGCTCGGCGCCAGCGTCTACAGCAGCCAGAACGACGTGCTGTCGCCCGCCGCCGCCGCCGAGGTCGCGCGCGCCGCCGCCGTCGTGCGCGCGCTGGCCGCCAGCGGCGCCAAGGTGGACGAGCGCCTGGTGCGCGCCGGCTACGAGGTCGCGGCCGAGCTCGGAGCCGCGGCGCGCGCCGAGGGCGGCGCGGCGTCGCTGGCGACGCTGCTGCTGCCGGCGCGCTTTCAGACGGCGGCGGGCGGGCGGCGGGCGGAGCGGACGTTTGTGGAGCGGGTGCTGGACGAGGCGTGAGCGGCGGGCGCGGCGGCGGACGCTGATGCAGAGCGGGAGGTTGTTGTCCACGAGGCGGCCAAATAGCAAAAAAACAAAGAAAAGAAATACAAATTAAAAGACAAGATAAGCAGGCGATGGGTGCCGGCTAGGGCGTTGTCGTTGAGATGCTTCTTCCTACGTAACATGTCGTCTATCGTGCCTGGCAGCCAGCGAACCGCTACCGCCAAATTGCTCCCCCCCCTCCCCCCCCCCGAGCCCCGTGCACATACGCTGGCCGTTGACCAGGCACCCCTCCGTGCAGTCGCTCAGTCGAGCAGGCCCGCGCGCTCGTCGCGCTCGTCGCCGCCGCCCTTGGCCCGCAGGCCCAGCCGCCGCGCCAGCCGCGCGGTCCAGCCGGGCGCGCCGGCCTTGTCGCGCGCGGCGGCCGCCGCCAGGCACCAGTGGCTCAGCAGGCCGACCACGAACCCGACCGCGTCGTTCTTGAACGCCAGCAGGCCGGCCACGGTGAACATCATGACGGTCCAGCGGTCCCTGGCCTCCTGCTCGGACGGCTGGCGCAGCGAGCGGCCGCCGCCGCCCAGGGCCAGGGCCTGCGGGTCGGCGGCCGCGTCCACCCACAGGTCGCGCGCGTCCGCGTTCAGGCCCTGGCCGACCTTGGCCAGCTCGACGCCGGCGGCGATGACCATGACGCCGAGCAGGGCGCGGGGGAATTTGTCGAGCAGGCCGACGAGCCAGTCCTCGCCAAACACGAGGCCCAGCACCACCTTGACGAGGCCCAGGATGATGACGCTGGTGCCGGAGCGGGCGCCGAAGCGGTACTGGCCAGCCAGGCCTCCGGAGCCGTGGCACGTGGGCATGGCCCCGAACGGGCAGCCTATCAGATTCATGACGGCGACGGACACGCCCAGGGCGCGCGGGGTCGGCGCGGGCACGGAGGGCAGCAGCTCCGAGGACAGGTGCGTGACGGCGATGATGGAGTTCAGCACCGTCAGCGGCAGCTGGCCCAGACCGGCGTCTAGAGCTCCGACACGGAAATCATGCACGCTGAGGTGGAGCGAGTGCGGGCGCCAGGGGGCAGCGACAGCAGCGGGGGTGTGCGGCAGAGCGATGGCGGCGATGATCAAGCCAACAACCAAGACCATCAACGCGAACGGGATCCGCGGCGTCCCACGCGCCGACACGGTGGTGATGAGGAACAGGAGGAAGGCGGCGATGGCCCAGATGAGGTTGTCTCCCGCGGCGGGCTTGATCCAGCCCAAGGGCTGCAGCAGCGTCGAGCCCGAGGACAGCACCAGGCTCAGGCCAGCACCGACCTGGATGCCCTTGATGATGGGGATCGGCACCACTCGGCCAACCCATTCGAGCAGGCCTGTGACGCTCAGCAGGGCGACGGCGGCAGCGACGAAGATGCCGGCCGAAGCGGTCTCCTCTCTGGAGAAGGACCGCGTGAGGGCGACCGCGGCGACAGCCTTCATCGGCTGAACCGGCAGTGGGATGGAGAACAGAAGGCCTGTGATGATGTTCGAGAGGCCCGTGAAGACGAGCGTGGTGGACAGATAGATGCTCTTGTTCAGGCTCAGGGCCAGCATTGCCGGCAGCAAAGTACCTGGGTTCAAGAGACGTCAGCCACGCCGCTCTAACGTCTACTAACAAATACACATCGGCCTTGCTACGACTTACCCAGGTCGCCGAGCGAGCCCGACAGCTCGGACAAGAAGCTCTTGCGAGCGACATCCCAGTTGTGAGCTTGCGAGGGGAATGTCAGCCTCTGAGACATTGTGACCAGTGTGTCTACCCTAACTGTTCCAAAATGCAGTTCAGAGACTACCTATGTGCCATCAGTCGAAGGCACCTTCGCAACTTTATGGGATGAGTGGGGGGGATACAGGTCGGGCACGAGGGGTTGCCAGGTAGTGGCCGTTGGACCCGGTCACATGCTTCGTCGCACCGGAACTCCAGCGTGGGACTCAAGTGACACAATGTCAGGTCGTAGTCTTACAACCTTTGAAAGTGAGATATCAGTCAATTGTATTGCTACCTGATTGATTCTGGAGATCTAAGAGTAAAGAGTACAAGTAAAGTAAGAAAATAAGAAACTGCATCTGCCGTTCTGTCGTGAGTCACGTGACTAGCCGTTGTGCTCCTTCCTAACACACAAGATGAGGCTAGGTGTAGATCTACGAAACGTCAGTGGACAGAAAGATGTTGCGGGAAAACTAGCGATCATGAATGTTACCCGAAATCTATTTCTGATACCACGAGAAAATGATCCGACCCCGTCTATGCCAACAAAGCCTCCCAAAGGAAGATTTAATGTACAGAGAACAATTCTCAAGATGTCTGCGCGTGGCCTGTTCACAGCTTGTTGAGACGGGCCAGGATCTCCGGATGAATTCTGCCAATGTCGATCGGAGGCTCCAGCTCGCGCTCCCTCGCCTCCGCCTCCCATCGCTCGTACATTTTGCGCAGCCAAGGCGCCACTGCTTGGGCGGTTTCCGTGGGCATTTGAAGGGTGACCGTGTGGATGCCTCCCTGGACAACGACCTCATCAATCTGGCCTTTGGCTAAACCACCACCTCCGAGGCTAGAAAGACGCACAGACTGGTCAGCTCCGTTTCGGGACATAGTCGCAGGTCTTCATGTTTCAACAAACTTACCGTCCTGTACCATACGTATCTAAAGCGGCGTTCTTGAAGGTCTTCAAAGGCGATTCGCTGCCGTACAACACCAGCGTTGGCGGGTAGACGTGTTTGACGGCCTCCCAAAACACCAACGCATCCGGCCTGCCGAAGCCAGGCACTGTCAGAGGCACTGGGCCCCCGACATTGCGATCGAAATTCGGACGGAATCCCTCCAGCGGCGGATCGGGATCCAACCACATGGCGCTGCATTGCTCCAGTCGTCAGTATTCGGGGATCAGGAAGAGGTGAAAAGGAGCGAGACTGACAGTTCCATAGTGATTGGTGTCGTCAGGCTTGCGCTGCGAAGGCCCGTGTTCTGGTCCCGATCTGGCTCTTCACTGATCTCGTATTCGAGCACCTTTTGAAGCACCCGCTTCTCAAACGGCTGGTAATAAGGATTTCTGCGGAAAGCCTGCTCGGCCTCAGCCCTGGATGGCCAGCGATTTCGCCGTCTAGCCGTCCTCGAGCCAGGGAAGTCTCTGACACGACCTGGGTAGCCTTCATGTTCGTTCTGTGGCCCCAGCACTGGTTCAAGTAGCACCACGCCGTCCAGCAGTCGAGGGTCCCACGTAGCCGTCACCATGATGTTTCCGCTGCCAAGACTTTGGCCGAGAGCGACGATCGGATGGGGCATGTGGTCTTGAAAATGGTTGATCATTTGCAGCAAATCTTTGGATGTATCCACCCAGCACGCCTCGTCACCGATCACATCTTTGTTCAAACAAAATGACTCGTTGTTGTTGACCGCGTCCCACGTCCAGATTCCGCGAATCGGTGGTGCCTCCGGCCTGAGCATGAGGTCCTCCAGGAACGGCTCGTAACACTCCTTACAACTGCCGATTCCGTGCACCATAATCAGCGTGACATCTCCAGGACGAGGATTCGGGTTGGTTTTTGGGATCAGTTGTTTGACCGCCAAGCGCAGCCCAGCCTTGCCTGGTATCCGTTCATTCCTGACACCGCGTCTGTAAGTTCTTGTGTGTGAGGCGGGGATGATGTGACGCCGCTCGATCCAATGCTCTCCGTCCATGTTCGTGAGGCAGATGATCGCCTCGACCACCGAGCAGTTCCTTCCGAAAACCAAAATCTACGCAAAGCTGCAGCCCCGAGGCTATATTAATCACGGCATTTCAATAAAGTCCCGACGACAAGATTGCAGTCGCGCTGAACTACACGAGTGCTTTAGGTAAAGTTTACGATCCGAGAGCATCATTGCTGATGTCGAGCGTTTCAGGGTTGGAAATTTGCACGTTTGACTCCGAAGTTGGCTCACCGAGCTTCTCCGTCGCATGCCGCTTACATCTGTTATCTCAAAACAGCAGCAATGAACGCGGGCTTGCAACGTCTGACGTAGATATCTCCTTGACCTACGGCACGGTCATGCTGACTAAGAGCCAAAAAAGTATCGTCCATTCGGAGACATGAAGAGGGAAGGAGCGGATTGTAACTCAGCCGTTTGGCGATCGGCAGAAAGCTTCGAACCAGCAACCGCCCATTTTCCTGCCATGATGCATTATGAGATGAGCAGCGTTTCCAGCCGCACAAGTGACAAGCTACGTCAAGGGCAAACGAGCAATGCCAGAAGGGAATGCGAGTTTTGTTGGCTACGGAACCTCTTAGCCTTTTTTTTTCTTCTTTTTTTTTTTTTTCCCCTTCCGTCCGAGTATTCGCCGCTTCCGTATTTGCTAAAAAAAGATTAATTCATTAACGAAACAGAATGAAAAGCCGCGCCGCACCCACCACCCTCAATGTAGCCACTGTGCGCAACAAATTTGAGACCACTCCTACACAGTACTTATAACGCTCACGATGCTTACAGTAATAATGCTGCCGATATGCCAAGCAGCCGAGTTTCCACAAACCGGTCTAA
This sequence comes from Dicorynia guianensis, assembly GCA_037013595.1. Classification (NCBI taxonomy): domain Eukaryota; kingdom Viridiplantae; phylum Streptophyta; class Magnoliopsida; order Fabales; family Fabaceae; genus Dicorynia; species Dicorynia guianensis. The sequence goes on from JASUAB010000019.1 coordinate 1,344,537, forward strand.
TTCACTTATCGCTAGCCTGATATTGCAAGTTTCGCCCGCTTCCGAGATGCAGGCCATACTGTTCAGCGCCAGGCAGCCAACCAGCAAAAAGAGGCGCAAATCGGAAATCCCTAACACGGAATTGGAAGCGACACCACAGCCGTATGGGTTTAGTGTGCCATGCATATCGCCCTTTAGGCTGTGCCACGAACGCAGCCGGTCCGGCGTTCCATTGCGTCGGATTTTTGGGCTGAATATTCGGCTGTCAACTCGGTGACCCGAAAATTGCTCAAATTTTTCCCAGACCTGGTAATAGGGAAAAAGGTTGGAAGCGCTGACCGGATTCTCTTTCTCTACTTTGACGCATCTTCACCAGATGAACGTCCGAGAACATCCTACCGACACTATAAGAATCTCGCCGCTGCATAATCGTGTAAGAGTAGAATACGAGTGGTAGTAAAAACATGATGCGCACGGTGACTTCACAGCAAGAAGGGCTCTGTGTGACAAATTGTGACTGCCAAGCACATGGCCCAAATTTTTTCCCACCCGCTTCCGAAGGCCGGCCTCCCAGAGCGCACGCCGTCCCACTCGGAAAGATACGATTTGCAGTCGTACCAAGGTTCGCGACGACCTGGAATAAGTGCTTGATTGAAAAAGGCCCAAAGATACTATCCAGAGGATCATCAAGATCTACCAAAGTGGGGTGTGATCGACATCTGTATGCATGGATGACACCCATTCTGTGTACTCTCACAGGGTGCAGAAGCGAGCAAGGCGACCATTGTTGTCCATAAGTTGACTAGGTCCTCAACCGGCACAGATCTCTTCAAGGCGTCCGTGGCAGCTAGCCAATCAACAGGCGCGCTGCCCGTCACGCCACAGCTTACCAAGCTACGCGTGGCTGGTTCACCGCCCTGATCTCCACGGAGTGGACCCCTTCCTCGCCCGTTGAGCGGGAGATTCGTGACTGTGTTGGCAACTTCTCTTACCAATCAAACCACCGAATTTTTCCATCGTCTGCTTTCTATCTCCCGCTAACCCCGCCTCTGGCACCACCGGAACTGCACGTATCTGTGTCGCAGAGGCAATTGCGTGCGTACGGGCGTGTCACGAAACAAACTAACATTTTCTGGCATCTTGAGCGCACGCTTTTTCTTTCATTCAAAAAGAACTATCCTCGCCTTTCAGCCGATCGCTGAGCGTCTTCCCTGGAATGCCTTTGCTTCCGACGACATTATAGATATCTCGATTTCTTGGATAGCGCTGGCACGTCCCGCACTTCCGCCGCTTCCTCCCAACTCTGAGGCTTCGTTTATCTGTTCCTCTCAGAGAGAAAGCCGCTCTTCTCGAAACCAAATGCCGGGCGTTCGATCCGGGTTCTCCAAACAGATCCCCAGAACAGCATCACAGAAGCCTCTCGTCAACAACAGCCGCCTGGCTGCATCGGCAGACGGCCCAAGAGGTACTTGATATTATCGATCCGCATTCCGCACTTACTTCGTACTCACCGACAAAATCTCAGACTCTGCCCACCGCCTCGCAACCCCTCCTTGTTCTGTTCGCGATTTCTCTGCCGCTGAAACCAATCTGCTCGCGACCCGTCGTTCCATCCTCGCTCCCGTCACTTCCAGCCACACCACGCTCCTCCGCACTTCCTCCAGTCCTGCGGTACCCACCGCCTCTTCACAGGCCCAGCCAGCTGTTCCAAACCTTTGGTGGTCAACCTCTCTCGTTAATACCGGCAATCCTTTTTCGGAATCCATTTTCTCCAATTACAGTTCCCCGGCCGACCTGCCCATTCCGGTAGCTCCGCTCGCACAATCTCAGCCTCCCGCGTCGCGACAGACGTCCCTGGAGGATCTCTTCCGCCTTGTGCCTTGGAGCACCAGCTTGTGCAATACAGGCAATCCAATTGACGACCTGTTATTGTTCTCTGGCGCTGCCCCAGGAACCATGGCTAGCGATCAGGAATACGCCAATTTTCTCGAAAAGGCCTCTGAAGATTCTGCCCCCGCCAAGGGCGCCTCTCAATCCACGTCCAAGAGCAAACGGGTCGACACTGATGAGCTGCATCCAGCCTTGAAGAACTTTGACCAAGTTTTACATCTCCGAGACTGATGCGCCCTTTGAGCCTGTTAGTCTTGCCACCTCCACTAAGACCTTGACCCCAGACTCCTTCGCTTCCATCCTTGGCGTCAAAAAGGATGATGTTGAAGAACTCAGTCTGAAAGACTTCGATCCTAAGAACAAATATACGGGCGTCATCAAAGCCGTCCAAGATGCTACCGCCAAGGATTCTGGTCATGTCAAAGTGTTCCGCCTCGAGACCGGCCGCGCTCGCTGCGAGTACTTCGTCGTGGCTCTCAACCAAGGTCAGCTGGTCGGACTGGCTGCTGAGGCTGTCGAATCCTAGACCGAACTTTAGGAGTTCGAGGATTGACCGCTCAATTCTACGATGTTACGGTCACACCATAAAAAGCAATCGAATCGATAACGGCCTGCCCAGTTTCATAAATGGCGTTTCTGGAAGCGCGGCACGATCAGCTCGCAGGGAGAACAGCAGAGCCATGCGACTCATGACAAAAGTGATTTCCAGCTATTTGCCTTCCTCCTTTACTCCATTTAGTAGAGTCTTTCCCGCGAAACAAGCCTTCCCCTTACCACCCACAACTTGGTGTGTGAGGGTCGGCCGACGGAAAAACTTCGGCGCTGAGGAGTAACGATACCACGGGATACGTTTTTCTTTTCCATAGAACCAAGCCTATCCTGGTTCCATTCACACAAAAATTCCCCTCCTATATAGCACTGACATAGACATACACGTGCATCACCCTTAATAATCCAAGACCGGTACCTTTGATAGAATCCTCTCTTTGTGGGCGTCTCCAATCTTTCGTGCGAGTCGGCCCCCATACATTCATCGCAGTGGCGTCTTGCAGTCGAGCCAGACACGCTCCGACAGCGCGCTCTTCAACGAAGAAGAGGCTTGCTTGCACGGGCAAAGTACGAGGGTCAAGCCGAGTGCGGTACCGCCGCGAAGAGAGAAAGAGAAAGAAAAAACGTCAGATTGAGCGGTTACCATTTGCATGTATGGACTTTTGGCTTCGGCAACTCCCAATCCTCTGCCGCCGCTCGACTCCCCCCCAACGCCGCCCCTACAGCGCCGCCAGGTCCTTCTTGAGCGTGCCCAGGATCTGCTTCTTCTCCGTCGGCGTCTGGTACACGCCGTGCCCGAACTTGCTCGACGTGTCGATCCACTTGAGCTCCACCTTCTCCAGCGCCTTGCGGCTCGTGTGCACGAACATGCTCTTGCGCAGCGTGATCACCCGCTTCTTGACGCCCGGCACCGCGCCCTTGAGCAGCAGGTAGTCGTTCTTGACGATCCCGTAGTGCACGAACCCGCCCATGGGCGTGATCTGCTTCTTGGTGACGTCAAAGTCCGTCGCGGCGTTGCCCTCGTCGTCGCCCTTGCCGATCCGGTAGATCTTGAGGTTGGGCTGGGTGCGGTGGTGGTAGCCCATCTGACCGGCGCGCGCGACGGTCCACTGGACGTGCGACGGGTGCCACGCGCCGATGCACGCGACCTTGCGCAGGCCCTTGTGGCGTCTTGCGCGGCAGCTTCTTGGTGCCCCAGCGGCTGGTGACGCCCTGGAAGCCGTGGCCCTTTGTGACGGCGATGGCGTCGATCATCTCGTCCTGCTCGAAGACGCTGGAGATGTCGACGGGCTTCTCGAACAGGCCGCGGCCGAACTCGACCTTGTCGGCGACGGAGCCGCCGTTGACCTGGATCTCCATCAGGTGCGCCTTCTTCTGCTTGAGCGGCGTCTTCTGGATCTGGGTGTGGGCCAAGACACGGACGACGGTGCAGTACTTCTTGATCCGCTCGAGCTCGCGCTTGATCTCGTTGCCGCTGTGCTTCTTGGGTATTTGGTGAAGGCCTTCTTCTTCGACTTGTACCAGTTCTTGTAGAACCGGCGCTTGATCTCTTCGCTGAGATGCTCGGACCAGATAGTAGTGAGGGAACGGAGGCCGCGGGGAGTCTCGATGTAGCCGACAAGGCCAATGACGATCATCTGGGTTTTGAAGATCAGCGTATCGAAATTGGTGATTCAGTCAAAGGTGCTCGACTTACAGGAGGTGTTTCGATGACGGTGCAGGCTTCGACGACTTCCTTCTTGTTCATCTTCGAGCCAGGACGGTCGAGGTCACGGACAATGGTGGTCATGCCAGCCTTGTAGCCCATGGCAGCAGTCAAGTGGCATGGCTTCTTGGCATCGTCCTTGGGGAACCTGCACACGATTTGGTCAGCGCTCTCCCCCAAGCTTCGTCCCCTGCGTTGGGCACTGGCTGATCGAGTGTCGCATGTTCCGGACGTACGACTTCACTTTGCCGCGAGAGCGGGCAGCCCTTTTCCGGGGCAGATATGCGAGAGAGCCATGGCGAGGCGCCTAGAAATCATTGAAAATACTGAGTGAGCCCTATGTCTTGTTGCAGCATCGTATTTGTGCGCAATAATCTCGCACGCACAACCTTCACCCACGAGTGGGTAACGATCGAGCAGGCTGAGAGAGACGAATGGAGCGTACCTCAAACTTTCGGTGACTCATGGCTGTCGATGTGTGTGTGAAACGACAGGCTGATCTAGCGGATTTGTTCTGTTAGCAAAGTCACTTGTTGTGGGATTAAACGCATTCTTCAAGACACTCTTTGGCTGTCTCTCGACAAATCTCCAAGCCTGCTTTGAGCAACAGAGCGAATTGCCAGGATAGATGCTCGAGTATTAAAGAGGTCCAGGTATTTCGCCACGTACCGAGTCAATTAGAGTCAACGAGTGACTTATCCTTACTCCAAAAACGCAAAAAAATTGCGACGGTGTCGTGCGGAATGTGATAGTGGCAATCTTTGTGGGTGCGGATGGGGATAATTACATAATCATCTTTCAAAATGACCCAAGTCCGCTCCGCTGCAAAGTGAAATCCGAACGGATCGTCACAAGTTCACAACTGCCGAAAATGTCAATAAGCGCTATAGCGAGATCAAACCAATTACTTCAAAGACCGCAATGCAATTCTCATTCTGAATGGAAGATAGTTATATTTACAGCACTCCTGTGACCCCTCAATCTCCTCATCAAACTTTACCCTTGGCCATTGATGACTTTGTTATGCATCATCTTGATATGCTTTACGTCCAGAAAGCGAAGGTGGGGTTGCGCTACTTCAGGTGAATCAGTCTGCGATGTTCGTTCATGCAGCCTCGATCTTGGCTTTCTCCGCACCGTTCGCAATGCCATGGTGACCATCTACTCCATGGGAAGCGGCTGGTCCGGACTTGGGGCTTGCACGAGACTGGCGACCAGAGCTGCCCGGGGAAGTGCGTGAAGGGCCCTTTGTGGGACCCCTCATCCGCGCTCTCATCGTCATAGTTCTCATCAACATCCATCTTTCTGGCAGCAGGCTCCTCCGCACGCTGCTGAGAATGCTGTTGGTACTCTCGGTCACGTACGGCTTCTCGTGGAGACACTTGCTCCCGCTTACTCTCTTCGGCTTTGATTGGGCTCTGGTCTTGCTTCTTGATGGGTGCGAGCCCCCCCCCCCCCCCCCCCCCACTCGCACTATTGTTGTGCGAGTGATTGGCAGACCGGGGCATGTCATGCTTCTCTTGTTGGAAGACCGTATTGAGTGGAGCAGGGTGGTGTGCGTGCTCGCTTGGCCGGTAGTGCTCTTCAGCTCTCCTGGCCTCTTCGTGCCTCCAGCTTTCGTGGCCTCGATACGAGTTAGAGGTCACGAAAGGAGGTCTGTCCTCGATCAGGCCCGCGCTCGCGCTCAGATTGGGCGTAGGGGGAACCAGGCCGACGCGGCGGATACGGGTCGTCGAGGCGAGCGCGAGTCTCGTCATTAGCGTTCTTCTTGTAATTGCTTGGAGTTGTATCGCGATCATCATATTCGCGATATCTCTTCGAGCCCGAAGACCGCGTTGGAGTTCTGTTGTCGCGTTCTCGTGTAGTGTTCTCCCGAGAGGTGCAATAGAAGAAGGTGGCATGGGGCCGTTACCGGGAGCGCTAGTGGGAGCAGACGGGTCAGATTGATGCTTGTACGGTTCGTGCTGCGCATGCGCCAGTCCGTAGGTCTGTCTTGGCGAGTGTTGTCTGTTGTCGGCACAGAGCGAGCGTCCGGCGGAGGGGTGTTCCGTCCGTATTGCGAGTATTGTTGTGGCGGTCCCATTGGTGGCATTGGCTGACCGGCATAGTTCGGGTTCGGTCCGCCTCGGGGGGGAGGGCCCTGCTGCTGTGCTGGTGGGAGCTGCGCGCCTTGATGATGGGCGCCGTATGGCGGGGTTGGACCGCCTGGTAAACCAACAGGCCGATGGCCACTCCCGCTCGAGTTCCGGACTCTTCCTGGCGGAGTCGCAGGACGGTGGCTCGGTGTTTGTCTGTGAGGATCGTGATGTCTCATCTGTTCGAGCTTGGGCTCTGTTGGCGAGGCGGAGGACCCTGACCCTGGAGCGGGGGCGGTGGCGGCTGCTGGGACCGTGCACTATCACGAGGATCGTATATACTCACCGGCTGATTCGCTGGTGGGTGCTGAGACCCCGCAGAGTCCTCAGGTGGCCGCTGACTCCAAGAGTCTCTCCCGGTTCAGTAGCGAAGGTTGCGCAGGAGGTGGAGGCTGTGGGCGTTGACTCGACGAATGAGGCAGGGTCGGTGCCCAGGATGGCGCGCCAGGCCCGTTGACCGGCCGCAGGTTCATAAGTCTGCGGTTGCATCTCACGCATCTGCGAGCCAGGTGGGTTGGACATGGAATTGTGCTGTGGATTACGCAACATCTGCAGTCTCTGCTTGATATGTTGGTTGTTGGGATCCAGCTCTGCGGCCCGGTTGTAGGCATCGAGCGCATCGCTGGTCTGGTTGTTACATGACTCATACTATATGCTGGTCAGCGATGTTGTGCTACACGACAGAACGCGTGGAACTTACCAAGGTTCCCAAGTCGTACCACACTTCCGAGATGTTGGGATTCAAGCGAATAGCGCGTGAATAAGCGTCGAGTGCGTCACGATACTGGTTGATCTGTAGTAAAGAACACAATGGAGCACCACAGAATGTCGGGTTGCGACCATCACGATACACGGCCTGCTGGTACGCTTCGTACGCCTTGGGATACTTTTCCTGGGACATATAGCACCGGCCGAGGAGGTACCAACTCTGTGCGTCATTTTGATCTGCGATCACCATCGTTAGCGCACTGCTCGAATCTGCCAATTGCCCATGCAGCTTGCGTTGCTTCTTACCTGAACGAACGGATTTCTCCAGATATTCGATGGCTTGTTCCTGGCTCTGATAGTCATTGCTCTCCTGGTGATATAGCCAACCCAGCTGCTGCAACACCTTTGCGTGATTCGGGTCGCGTTCCAGAACCCTTTTGTATGCTGTTTTGGCAGACTCGTACTGTTGATAAGTTGTTGTTAGCATCTGGACACCAAGGTAACAAATGTGAGGATGGGACTGACGTCTTTCTGCTGCTCAAAAACATGTCCAATCTGGAAAAGAATATCTGTTTGGTTGAGAGGGGACGGAGGATCGTTCGCGATGTAATGGAAACACTTGAACATTGAAGTTAGCGTACTGCGTCGTTCCAAGAATCTGGGAAGCAATTACCTCGAGACT